>JASJET010000032.1:6750000-7350000 GCA_034092305.1 Diaprepes abbreviatus | reverse complement strand
ATCTTCTAGTTCTTGCGTTAATTCTGAACAATTATATAAAATCCGAAATGGGGTATTGAAAGACCTAACTTCATGACTTTCATTGGAAGGATTTAAGTAAAGACCAAATAACTCCATGTTGAGTTTGATGCAGGTGTGTCTTTAGATTTCATAACTGATTACCTCAATTATTTTTTGTTGTATTTCGGAGAAAAAATCATAAATGTTGATTTGGTATTGAGTCGATGATATTTTATATGAAATGATTCTTTCCTTAAATGCCGATTTTATTACAGACACATTTTCATCCCTAACCACCATTGAATTGGTTTTGTGTTTATTTGTTCTCAAATGACAGAACCATAATGACTTTTTTATAAATATTTTGCAGAATTGACAATATCTTCTTTCACCTAAAATTTAATAACTTCTTTATTAAATTTGCCTCTAATTCATCAAATTAATAACTAATTATTAAATTGAAACAAAATTTCTATTTAAAATTAAACTTACAGCTTTTCTTCTTCTGTTCTAACTGGGGGCCATTGTTAGAGTGAATTATCTTCTTGTGGCGATTCAAATTGTCTTTTCGAGTAAAAATTTTGAAGCACTCTTCACATTTAAAATCCATTTTTCTAAAACGAATCTCTTATTGTGAAGCCCAAGTCGATTTTAACACACTGAAGGTAACACGGTCAGGTATGAATTTAAATGGTGGAAAGAAGTAGGAGGGGAGTTAAGGAATGGGATGGAAAAAGCTAAGAGTAGCTTTATAAAGTTCTATCGCCCTTTCCCACATCTTCCTTTTCTCCTCAGCTGTTTTATTAGGATCGCAATTTAAATAGAATCCAAAACAAATCCTAATGATCTTTGATAAGACAAATGTTTATTTTTAATTTTGAAATTTGATTTTGAATGAAAGCTTAGTTTCGGATAATCGTTTTCGAAGGGGATTGACACTTCCGTTTGTGTTAAAACAGAATTTTGAACTGTCTCTGTTTGTGTAGAAACAGAATTTAAAATTTCATCGAAATCTGGTGGCGAGTTTTCAAAAATTATTGGAGAATTTGGAAAATTTAATTCACAGTAGGTATTTTGGCCGCACGGAAATAAATTTTGACTAAAATTTTCATTTTTTTCAGATGGTTCACTTATTATTGGAAGAATTTCTTGGGAATCACCACCACTAGTAAACGATGCTCCCAAATCTTCACTACAATCTGAAATTTTGTAACTATCCCGTGAACCATCCTCCTCCCCCAAAACATCAACCCCCATATTTCCACTACTAGTCGATTCCGAAATTTTATTTTTTTTTTGAATAGTTGAAATTTTGAACAGAGATAGAGGAGAAAATGAAGAATTACCCGGTATTCCTCCAGAATTGTTTTCACTTTCAAAATTTCTAGTTTTCAACATTCCAAAAAAATTTTGTGATTTATTTGAACTCGAATCATTGTCACTGTCACTGTCACTGTTACTCTGATAATTTGTTAAATTTTTATTAATTTTGGGAATCCCCATTAGCTTTTTAAAATTGTCGATATTATCTAAATCTTGAGTTAATATGTCGGGAGTATTTGTAATGGGAGTGTCCGTTGTTACATCTAAATCTTGAGTTAAAAAATTTGGGGTTTCCGGCGTTAAAATATTATTAAAATCTAAATTTTGTGATAAAATTGAATTTTGAAAGTCAAAATCTGTCTCCGAAATATTCTCTAGTTCAGGCAAATATTCCAAATTTTCTAAAAATTTTATGTTCGTTTCTGAACAACTTTGGAGTAATTTGTTTTCTAAATTTTTTTCTTGCATCGTATTAATCATCGCGTTAAAATTTTGGGTTCTCTGACTTAAATTTTGGTTGTCACTTTCATTTTCATTTTTCAAAAAAGCAGGCTGAATTACTATATTTGAAATTATATTAATTTTGTTCACCACTCCTAACTGTTCAGTGGAAGTTGAGGCAAAAGGAAAAGACATACCTTTAAAATTTGAGTACACTTGACAGCAACAAACTAAAACACACTAAAACAAACTAAAACAAACTAAAATTGGAGACTTTAAATTTAAAGCGTGGTAAACTCGACTTAAGCTTGCTATAAACTGATCCTCGACCGTTTTATATGAAAGCAGACCACGGTTTGTCCTCGTAAGTATAGTGACCTCAATAAAGGTCAATGACCTCAATTCTGCGCGTCACACCCCGCGGAGCCCCCCTTCCCCAGCAAAATTTTTTCCCCGCCACCTTCTCCCGCAAAGCCTCCTTCCCCCTTCCTCCCTTCCCCCCGCTGAGCCCCCCAGCTGAGTCCCTCTGCTGAGCTGCTTAGGGAGCTACGTCCCCTATAAGTCTCAGTGAGACGTCCTAAAATGTGCTGTAACTATAAAAACTCGAGAGGTTTGCGGGCCTGTAAAAAACACAAGGTTTTTTCGGGGCATCTCGACTGGTGCGGGGGGTCCAAATTTTACCTTGACCTACTTTCATAAAATGACTGTTTTGCGAGGTGAATTTTTCATTTTTGGTTCATCACCATTGCTGTCCGCATAAATTTTAATTTTTATTATTTCATTTTATTATCAATATGTTCAGGAACAGAAATTTTGAAATTCAGGTTGTGGATGGTAATAGACTTGTAATAAGAAGAAGAGTCAACGTTCCTCCTCCGGTACAAGTACCATCTATAACCTCATCGACAAATCCAGAGGAAAATGAGGATCCTCAAGTGGAACCTCAGATAAATCCGGAGGAACCAGTCCAGTGTGACGAAGTCGATTCCACTACAAAGTAAGTAGCTTATATTAAGCTTATATTAAATTTATTATTAGTCTTCCTAATATCAAAATACTAATTGATTTTTTTTTCAGTTGACAGATACAAACAATAGACCAAGTTTAGGGACAGTGTTAAGTGAAACTATTTTTAGGTTAAGTTAAAGTGTTTAAGTGATAGTGAATAGTAACGGAGAGTAGTGGGAATAGGGGGCTTGTACTTCACCCCCCCACCACTTTTTTGATTGGTCAGCCAAGAATGACCTTGTTTCTGATTGGCTGTCCAAGTTCGCCCCCTATTCCGATTGGTTTCATAAACTCCGCCTCTTTTTGCTCCACCTCCTACCTCCTTCCTAACCACCACAGTAGTTGGAGGGGAGCTGGTATTTTAAAGGACTGAATCTGAGCGAGCTACATTCATTCACAGTTAGTCTTAAGCTTACATAGAAGATTCACCACTAATAACGAAAAGTGTTAAATTAAAAATAAGTGGTAGTTATGAACAGTGATTTGCAAAATGAAATAATCAAATTAGGTAAACAGTTTACTAAAATTCAAAATTCCGAATTAAAGAATGCAATGCTAAGAAAAACGCACCCCGAGTGGGCACAGGTATATTATGAGACTGCCTTCCAATACCAATTAGTTGCAGAAGCCTGTTTAAATTATAGAAAAACACAAAATTTACTGAAGTTCGTTCATGAAATAAAGGAAATAGGATTCAGTTACTTTTTAAGGATATTGAAGGATTATATAAAAGATCCTGATATATTAAAAGAAATCGTGGAAGAGGAAGAGAGAGATAAAGAGATATTGAGAAACAGGGAGGTTTTAGTGTAGGATTTATTATGGAATCATTAATAAGAGAAATGTATGAAGAGTTTTTGATGTCCGCAGCCTGTTCCGAGTTTTATGCATATGAAGGTCAAGAAAGTGAAGCGCAGAATATTATATTGTTTTTAAATTATATGGAACATGCAGAATTATGTTTACTAGCAGCTAAATGTTGTAGCGAATATTTAAAAAATAAAAATATAGATATTTTAATATGTAAACTTCAAGAACTAGGATTAAATAATAATATTTCATGTATTAGAACAATGTTAGAAAATAAAACACATAATTTGTAATCAAGTCTTTTATTACATAAAAAAATTGTTGTAAAGGTAATAAACATTTGATAATGCACATACACATGGTATTTTTTGATGATAAAAGCAGCAAGGATCCATTTTCTTTAGGGTGGGTTGTTCATCAATCTCGATAACTGGTTTCATGGAATATTTCTTTACGAAATCTGCCTTTTCTTCCCCTTTTACATAAACATAGTCCACCTTAGCACTTAAATCTCTTATGATATCTCCACATTTGTGTAATGGCGTAAATCCTTCACACCACTCAATGCAATGGTAATTTTTTATTAACCACAGAGCTTGTTTGTGTAAATAGGATGGTAAATGACCCATCAGAAATGGAGCTTTGAAAATAAAATGACTTGCCTTTTGCCCATCGTAAGCTGCTAATTCCTTTACAATAAATTTATTATTTTCAATTTTGAATCCTTGAAGATCTAGAATAAGTTTCATATTTTCAAATATTTGAATTTCTTGATCATTTCTACTTTTAATTGATATTCACTTATTTGTTTTTTTAATTTCTGCAACTTAAGTTGAAAATCTAATACTCGAACTGAAATCTCGTAAGACATTATATAAATGAAGAATTCTGGTTTGGCTACGTTAATAAATATCAAAATTGACGCATGCGTTCTTAAGCATAAGTAGCGGTTTGTTTAAAAGGAGTATTTTATCTTAAGGAAATTGTATTACAGCTGTTTCACAATTTTTGTTAATGGATTGTAACTGAAAACTTTATCATGAATTATAACACAATATGCCGCTGTTTTAGCGGGAATTTTTTCCTTGGTTTCAAATTCAATTCTCATGGTTACTGGACCTGTTTGTAGTAAATCTCTTTGATGTGAACAATTAATGTAAACTATAGGAGCATTTTCTTTAAATTCTTTTGGATTAAAAATTGGTTCCACTGGAGAGTTATAATACCCTTGACGAAAGTCTGTAAACATTTCATACAGAGTAGCAAATTTATTATTTTCAAAATCAAGTTGAAGATCATTGTAAGGATATCTGTCTGAATTTAAAGACATTCATATTTCTTAAATTACAATGATCAAATTTACTCATATCCATTTTTAGATTACCACGTCTATTTTTCTGAAAAGCAATTAGAACATGACGTGGCGTTTCGACTTTTGTAGATGTTTTTACGGGCCAGTTGTGCCTCGTAGTTTCCAATAACTCTGGATATTCAACTAATTCCCAGCTTCGGAAGGTTATTAGTATATCACTATTTTTGTCAATAATTTTAGTAAGTGCTAATTCTTGCGGAATCGCTACAGTAAGATGAGGAACTCTCCAACACAACTTTGTAATTTTAATTTTGGGTTTTTCATCTTCATTACTGGATAATAATGCATTTGTATCATCATTACTTCTTATTAGAATAAGTTCTTGTTGTGAATTAAGAATAATCTTATTATAATCTTCAAAAAATCCTGAATACATCTTTAATGGTATACATAATGAAACATTACCTTTGTCATCAGTCATAATTTTTTCTTTAGATTTTGTTTTCGGATACCAACCGGCATTTTCCAATTTAGCACTTTCATTTTGATTAAATGAAATATATCCCTTAAGAGTTGAAGTTATACCAATATCCCGAACGGAGTCAATAGTAACACCATTTAAAATATATCGCAATTCTTTAAATAAAAATGCCGGAGCATTATTAATTAAAACAGTATTAGCTAAAGGGGAATCATCTTCTTTAGTTACTTGCAATTCCACATAAATTTCACTTTTGCAAGGTAAAGGATATTTTCCTGTTTGTTGCAAAGCAATTCTGATTTCATCATTTGGTCCGAGTTTTGTAGGATTAAAAGGATCGAAAGAAAGAATTTCCCAGCTTAATATTGATTCATCAACCAATACATTTTCTCTTACATTTAAATAATCCATTTTTATTTAAGTTTAAAACCCAAACTTTGAAGAAATTTTCTATTAGAAGGTGTTAACCTTTGGAAGTTTGATTTCCTACTAAAGGAAGTTGGTTTCTTTCTTGTCTTATTAATGTTTTTATTATTAAATTTTCTAGTAAAGTTTGCAGATTTATTGTTATATAATATTACCATCTTTCATCTACTTTTTTAAGATGTAGTCTGATGGTTATGGTTTCTTCTCTAAAATTAACCAAATCACCTTCCTGATCTATTATTTTAATGGCTATTTTATCAATTACTTTAACGGTGACTGGGAAATATATGACGTTTTGAGGTGACTCAATTATTTTGAACCCTGGAGCAACGCTCGGGAAAAATTGGTGTATTATATGAACAGGTTTCCCGTTTAAATATGATCCCTCTGCAATACTGCAGTCTATATTTATTGAATTTACTTTAATTATTTCCGCGGGAAAATCTGATATATGTTCAATGTTGGCTTCCAATCGCCCATTTTTAAACCCTAATAATTTACCAATAGTTCCTTCACGAAAAGTTATGGGGGCTGAACATTTAAGATGTGTACGCAAAGTATTATTATTTGCATAAAGACTAAAACTAATTTTATCCTCATTCAAGTGTTTTTTTAAAAATCTGTTATGTCTTCTAATTCGTAGCTACCTGGGGGTATGGCTATTTCTAAATTTTCATCATGAATTAATACATTATTCCCAACATCAATATTGGGAATTGCATTAAATGTTTCGAAATTTACAAGACCGATAACATATTCAACATCTTCATCTAAATATATTGGAGGATGTAACTCTGATGTTAAAATAGCGGAATTGCCGCTAAGAACAAAACTATATGACATTTTACTTTAAAAATGTGTTTAATAATAAACTAAAATTACGTGTTACATATGGTTATAAAGAAATTTTAGACACAATTGACCACAATTTGTTTTGTTAAAGTTTTGATAACTGTTATAATTATAATTAACAATATTATTATTTTGGTCGCTATAAAAATATTTAATTAATTCATAAGGGGGTCGCAAATTACCATAACTATCAAAATATATTATGTTTTTTCCTTTTTTTGTATATGCTATCCAGTGAGTACCAGCACCACTATGATTATCTAGATTGACAATTGCACTTTCAATTATCTTTATCTTTTTTGGTAATTTATCCCTCATAAAAATACCACGAAAGTTGGGAATTTGTAAATATTTAACGTATTTAAGTAAATCATAATTTGTAAGTGCTTTTCGAGGTATATGTTTTAGCAGTTTTTTGAATAAGGTTTCAAGTATAATCCACATCCTGTTTTATAGAGTTTTAAATAAAGTCCACTTCCTTTTTTTCCTACCGCAATGGACTCCATCATTTGATTGTGTCGTTTAGATTCTTCTAATTTCGCTTTGGCTGCTTTTGCATCATTTACTGCTTTAGCAATACCTGCAGCCCCTCCTCCAAGAGCACCAAGAGCAGACAAACCAGCAAATAAAGGTATAAGTGGAAGAAATCCGCCAGTCTTTGGGATTGGAATTACCCTTTTCTTTGGAGGTAACACTTTACCTGTTTTTTTAATAGCTTTTAAAGCAGTTTGAATACTTTCATTTAGGTCTTTAAAACGTTTCCCCTTAATTCCTTTTCTAGCTTTTGAAATTACCTGAGATAATGATAGTCCTCGTCCTTTTCGGGTTTTTCGCTTGAACTTTCTTCTCGTTCGAAGTCCCATACCTAATTTTCTTTTAATTTTCATAGCTTTAGCTTTGAATCTTGATAAAGCTTTGTCAGCTAATATTTTATCAGCTAAATGCCTTCTTTTTATATCATTTGATTGTGAGTAAGCAATATCGTGTTCTTTACAAGCCTCATCCAATAAATTTATACCTTTATCACCTCTTGACAATCGTTTTTCCAATTTTGTTCCAGGTCCACAAAAATTATAACCAGGAATATGCAATTCAAACTGGATTGATTCATCGCAAGCGGAATCTAAATAGATTTGTTGTTGATCCATTTCGAAGACTGATGAACTGAATTTGTGAGATTTGATTCACTTGTTTAAACAATTTGCACTTTGACAACACATTTTTATTGGTAAAAGTGGACCGTCTATATGATTTTTGTATAAGTTGTAATGTTCAAAACAGGGTAAATTTAGCTTCAATTCCTCGTCACTTCTATAATTTTCCGGCAACCTATTCCAAATTTGTTGTAAACTAAGTGAATCAACGTATCTCTTCAAATAACTGATGGGAAAGAAGGCCAAGTCTTGATCTTCAAAATCGGTAAGATTTTTTCCGTTATTTTGGTAGGAAATTATTACTTGGCCTACACGTTCAATGAGTTGCTGTTGTTGTTGTTGCTGTTGGTCACTATTTGACATCGCGCACGAATGACTGAAGCTCGCTCAGACTCGATCGTTTAAAATACCAGCTCCCCTCCAACTGCTACCAGCTCCCCTCCAACTACTGTGGTGGTTAGGAAGGAGGTAGGAGGTGGAGCAAAAAGAGGCGGAGTTTATGAAACCAATCGGAATAGGGGGCGAACTTGGGCAGCCAATCAGAAACAAGGTCATTCTTGGCTGACCAATCAAAAAAGTGGTGGGGGGGTGAAGTACAAGCCCCCTATTCCCATCTGTATGTTTATTCAAAATCCTTATATCAACCAAAGTACAAATATTTGAGAACACTTTTTAAACCTTTGAAAAAAATTGGATATTATGAATCTGAAAATGAAGAAACAATTGTTTCACCAAAACAAGTTAAACCAAACTCTATAATAATATTTGATGATATAGTGTGTTGTAATCAGAACGTTGTAAAAGATTATTTTTGTTTCGGAAGACATAAAAATACTGATTGTTTTTATTTATGTCAAACATATTCTTCTATTCCGAAACAATTAATTCGTGACAATGCAAATTTAATTGTTATATTTCAACAAGATCGAACAAACTTAAAACATATTTATAATGATCATGTTAATATTGATATGTCATTCAACCAATTTAATGAGTTGTGCTTAACATGTTGGAAAGATAAATTCGGATTTTTGGTAATAGACAAAGACTCTAATGTGAAATCTGGCCGATATCGAAAAGGATTTGATTCATATATTTACTTATAAAAATAAACGTTTGATGGTAAATTATACCAATCATGGATGAACGTTTAGCAAGAGAGCTAGTTAAATCAAGAAAAGCTGTTAAACAAAAATATCAGAGTTTAAAAAATGCGGAATTTGAGGCGCAAACTAAATTGGAGGAAACATATAAACCGATAACTCAACCCTTACAAGAATTAATTTCAACGATTGGTAAAATTGAACCTGTTGAAATAAAGGAAGAGCTACACACTCCAATTAAAAAAATTTATGAAACACCATAAAAAAGATCAATTCAAACACTAACACCAAAGAGAAAATTACAATATGGAACATCAACACCAGAAAAAAGAAAGACGGGAAAAACTCCACTCCTTCCTACAGAAATACCATCGATTATTGACTGGGACGCGAGTTTAGCTTCAGCAAGTCAAATGCCATCTATACAACAAACAAGTATTATTGCAGAAACTACCCCTTCTTCAGATTCACATTCCACAATAGGAAATCTTTCAGATATACTAGAACAAACACGGCAAACAGTTCGAACATTTGTTGATACAGATTTATATAAAGAATATTTATCAGGATTTGATGAATTACCGCGCCAATATATTGATGGCGCTGTAAAAGATGTTGAACATGAGTTTGATCACCAATATGGAATAGTTCATGATTTGGAAACCGAGAAATTCTTTTTGGGTTTAACTCAAAAACCTGTCGAAATTATTGGTAGAAACATCAAAATTGAAGGAATAACCTATACAGGTACACCAGGTTTATATGAGTTATTATTTAAAAAAGAACCAATAGGGTATAAAAAACAAGATTTGGAAAATTATATGGATATTTTAAAAAGAACCAATGCATACCGAAGAAATAATGATCCAAATGAGCAGGTGCAGGGAAATGGATCACATAAATATATTTCTATAATAGGACCTTATTTGCAAAGCAAAGGAATTACAAAAACTAAAACTCTAAATCCCGAATCACAACAAGCAATCCAGGGATTTTTTGAAAGACGCAAAGCTCCATATAGAGAAAGTAGAATGTCTTCAAAAAAAACCGGATTTGGTATAACTTTAAAAGTTAATAAACCTAATACAGATTACATATATTAGGATAATGTAAATGAACTTGTTGAGAGACTTCAACTATTGGTAGCATCCATGCTTGCGGGACACACTGGTCATAACAATGAAATTATTTCCATTATTGAAGAACTAAGAGAAGCGAATATTATTATATAAAAGAACATAATAGATACTTTTAAACATTTCTAAAATGACCATCGATAAATTTGGTCGTCATATTTCAAAAAAATCTGCTCTAAACACATTATTATCATTAGAAAATAAAATATTATCAAATGTTGAAGAGAAAATAATAAAAAATTTTGAAAGCGATGTAAAATATATTGAAAACAAATTAATTCAAAATTTAGATCCCGGGTTGAAAAGTGACGTTAATAATTTAAATAAGAGAATAAATGAATATGATAACAACATACAAAATATTGCAAAAAAGATTAAGTTATTTGAGGATAAAGTTATTCCTGAATATAATGACAAGATAATTAATTTGAAAAATACTGTTGATGGAAATGATGAGGTAGTAGAAAAATTTTCTCAGAAAGTTTCTAAATATGCAAATGACTTTGACATATTGTTAATTATAATTATAACAGTTATCAAAACTTTAACAAAACAAATTGTGGTCAATTGTGTCTAAAATTTCTTTATAACCATATGTAACACGTAATTTTAGTTTATTATTAAACACATTTTTAAAGTAAAATGTCATATAGTTTTGTTCTTAGCGGCAATTCCGCTATTTTAACATCAGAGTTACATCCTCCAATATATTTAGATGAAGATGTTGAATATGTTATCGGTCTTGTAAATTTCGAAACATTTAATGCAATTCCCAATATTGATGTTGGGAATAATGTATTAATTCATGATGAAAATTTAGAAATAGCCATACCCCCAGGTAGCTACGAATTAGAAGACATAACAGATTTTTTAAAAAAACACTTGAATGAGGATAAAATTAGTTTTAGTCTTTATGCAAATAATAATACTTTGCGTACACATCTTAAATTTTCAGCCCCCATAACTTTTCGTGAAGGAACTATTGGTAAATTATTAGGGTTTAAAAATGGGCGATTGGAAGCCAACATTGAACATATATCAGATTTTCTCGCGGAAATAATTAAAGTAAATTCAATAAATATAGACTGCAGTATTGCAGAGGGATCATATTTAAACGGGAAACCTGTTCATATAATACACCAATTTTTCCCGAGCGTTGCTCCAGGGTTCAAAATAATTGAGTCACCTCAAAACGTCATATATTTCCCAGTCACCGTTAAAGTAATTGATAAAATAGCCATTAAAATAATAGATCAGGAAGGTGATTTGGTTAATTTTAGAGAAGAAACCATAACCATCAGACTACATCTTAAAAAAGTAGATGAAAGATGGTAATATTATATAACAATAAATCTGCAAACTTTACTAGAAAATTTAATAATAAAAACATTAATAAGACAAGAAAGAAACCAACTTCCTTTAGTAGGAAATCAAACTTCCAAAGGTTAACACCTTCTAATAGAAAATTTCTTCAAAGTTTGGGTTTTAAACTTAAATAAAAATGGATTATTTAAATGTAAGAGAAAATGTATTGGTTGATGAATCAATATTAAGCTGGGAAATTCTTTCTTTCGATCCTTTTAATCCTACAAAACTCGGACCAAATGATGAAATCAGAATTGCTTTGCAACAAACAGGAAAATATCCTTTACCTTGCAAAAGTGAAATTTATGTGGAATTGCAAGTAACTAAAGAAGATGATTCCCCTTTAGCTAATACTGTGTTAATTAATAATGCTCCGGCATTTTTATTTAAAGAATTGCGATATATTTTAAATGGTGTTACTATTGACTCCGTTCGGGATATTGGTATAACTTCAACTCTTAAGGGATATCTTTCATTTAATCAAAATGAAAGTGCTAAATTGGAAAATGCCGGTTGGTATCCGAAAACAAAATCTAAAGAAAAAATTATGACTGATGACAAAGGTAATGTTTCATTATGTATACCATTAAAGATGTATTCAGGATTTTTTGAAGATTATAATAAGATTATTCTTAATTCACAACAAGAACTTATTCTAATAAGAAATAATGATGATACAAATGCATTATTATCCAGTAATGAAGATGAAAAACCAAAATTAAAATTACAAAGTTGTGTTGGAGCACTTACTAAAATTATTGACAAAAATAGTGATATACTAATAACCTTCCGAAGCTGGGAATTAGTTGAATATCCAGAGTTATTGGAAACTACGAGGCACAACTGGCCCGTAAAAACATCTACAAAAGTCGAAACGCCACGTCATGTTCTAATTGCTTTTCAGAAAAATAGATGGTAATCTAAAAATGGATATGAGTAAATTTGATCATTGTAATTTAAGAAATATGAATGTCTTTTTAAATTCAGAAAGATATCCTTACCTTACTATCCTTCAACTTGATTTTGAAAATAATAAATTTGCTACTCTGTATGAAATGTTTACAGACTTTCGTCAAGGGTATTATAACTCTCCAGTGGAACCAATTTTTAATCCAAAAGAATTTAAAGAAAATGCTCCTATAGTTTACATTAATTGTTCACATCAAAGAGATTTACTACAAACAGGTCCAGTAACCATGAGAATTGAATTTGAAACCAAGGAAAAAATTCCCGCTAAAACAGCGGCATATTGTGTTATAATTCATGATAAAGTTTTCAGTTACAATCCATTAACAAAAATTGTGAAACAGCTGTAATACAATTTCCTTAAGATAAAATACTCCTTTTAAACAAACCGCTACTTATGCTTAAGAGCGCATGCGTCAATTTTGATATTTATTAACGTAGCCAAACCAGAATTCTCCATTTATATAATGTCTTACGAGATTTCAGTTCGAGGCTAAATTTACCCTGTTTTGAACATTACAACTTATACAAAAATCATATAGACGGTCCACCTTTACCAATAAAAAAGTGTTGTCAAAGTGCAAATTGTTTAAACAAGTGAATCAAATCTCACAAATTCAGTTCATCAGTCTTCGAAATGGATCAACAACAAATCTATTTAGATTCCGCTTGCGATGAATCAATCCAGTCAATGTACAAGGAAGAAGTAACTCATTTTAAATTGGCTGGAAGGGGGAAATTCAACGCAAGACAGGAGTCTCTGATTACTATTGATCGTAATAACTTCGAAGACGATGATGAAGACGAAGAAGATGATGGGATAGAGGATAATGGAGTTCCAAACGGGTGTGGAGAAGAGGGGCTCGTGAAAGTGACAAAAATAAATGCAAGTGATGCATTGGCACCAAATTACCTTACGCGAGAAGTGTGCGTTTTCCAATCTTATGTTGTAATCATTTCATCTTCTGGCGGTGCATATAATTTATGTTGTGAATGTTACTATATACATGCTCTAAATTGCCCAAATGGGAAACATAATTTTGTTAATAGCCACTATAAACGATCTTTTATATGTTGCGAAAAAGATCTACAATGCAACACTTGTGAAAACGATTTATTTGTAACAACTCCTTCACAAGCATGTATAATATGTAACAAACCAGAACTAAAGAATATGCAAAACCATCTAATCGAAAAATCAAATTTTAAATAAATTTATTTCACTTGCACTTATTCATGCACTATGGACTATATTAAGTTTAAGTTTAAGTTTAAAATATTTTATAAGAATTTAGATTTTGTTCTGCTAAGTTAAATAAATGTAAAAAACTATGTAAATAAATATAAGGGAATGATGTGAATAGATAAGAATTTGTATTTATTCCCATTGAAAGAATTTATAATTTTGTACTTTCAGTATAGAATAATTCTTTTCAAATAATATGCATAAATTTAAATAAATGAATTTGATACTCCACTTGAATTTATTCCTAGTAGTTTTTTATATTAAGTTTAAAATGCCAACTAATTTAAATAAAATTTTATATAAAATGTAAGTTGTAAGATATAAGTTATAAGATATAAGGTATAAGTTATAAGATATATATTAAGTTTAAGTTAAATAAATATAAGGGTACCATGTAAATAAATAGAAATTTGTCTATATTTAGATTCCAAGAATTAATGATTTTGTTCTTTCAGTGTAGAATAATTTTTTCTACAGAATATGCACCATCAATCCTATTGATAAATTGAATTTTAAATAAATAAATTTGATACTTCACTTGAATTTATTCATGCACCCTAGTAGTTTGTAATATTAAGTTTAAAAATGTCAACTAAGATATTTAAATAAGAATTAATATATAAGATAAAGAACAATTAGGTTTGATTAAATAAGATTCTCTGAAAACCGAGCTTATGATTTATTCTTCCATGTAGAATAATTCTGCCAAGTTAAAAAAAAAACTAGTTTTCGTTACTATGCTTGTAAAAAAATAAAAATATATATAATCATCCTATTCATAATAATTCTTTAAAGTTGAAGAAACTTGGTTATTAGGTGTGAAATAGAAAAAAATTTTTCCTCAACGATTTTGTTTTTTATTATTCCTAAATTAAAATACAAATATACATATATACATAAATAGATAAATACATATATACATATATAAATCATAATACCAAGTACCATTTTGGGATGGATCTCTGTTCCAGCTCTGCCATAGGTTGCTGCTGCTGCTCTGCCATAGGTTGCTGCTGCTGCTCTGCCATAGGTTGCTGCTGCTTTACCATCTGTTGCTGCTGACCACTAGAAGCTGCTGCCGCTGCTGCTCTGCCATAGGTTGCTGCGGCTCTGCCATAGGTTGCTGCTGTCCGCCATAGGTTGCTGCTGCTGCTTTGCCATAGGTTGCTACTGCTTTGCCATCGGTTGCTGCTGATGCACCAGAGATTGTGGCTGCCCACCAGAGATGTTGTTGCCCACCAGAGATGTTGTTGCCTACCAGAGATTGCCGTAAATTATAAATTATAATTTATAATTTATCGGCCTCTTGCATTTTCGATCGTATCTCCGTCTTTGCATTGCCAAAGGTTGCTCCGGCTCTGCCATAGCTTGCTGCTGCTCTGGTATCGGCCTCTTGCATTTTCGATCGTATCTCTGTCTTCGCTCCGGTATCGGCCTCTTGCATTTTCGATCGTATCTCTGTTTTGGCGTTGCCAGAGGTTGCTCCGGCTCTGCCATAGCTTGCTGCTTCTCCGGTATCCGCCTCTTGCATTTTCTATCGTATCTCTGTCTTCGCATTGCTAGAGGTTGCTCCGGCTCTGCCATAGCTTGCTGCTACTCCGGCTCTGCCATAGCTTGCTGCTGCTCCGGCTCTGCCATAGCTTGCTGCTGCTCTGGCTCTGCCATAGCTTGCTGCTGCTCCGGCTCTGCCATAGCTTGCTGTTGCTCCGGCTCTGCCATAGCTTGCTGCTGCTGCTCTGCCATAGGTTGTGACCGATCTTCTTCCATAGGCTGTTGTTGCTCCATCATCAAAGGTTGAAGATCCATTGCTCGGTCTGGATCCCACTCAAAGGCGATAGGCTCGGGATCCAGGTCTGGCTCAAACATGTTGATAAATTCTTCATCTAAATAGTCAGCCTCTGATGGTGGCGGCCACATCACCGTGTTCTCGGAATTTGGACTCTGACGATCCATCAGATTAATCTGATCTTCCAAGAATCCCAGAAAGTCTTGTAATGTTATAATTATGAACGTACTCATTTTGAGACTTTAAACTTAATGAATGATAAGTCAAGACGCTGTAAATCCTTATATACAATACTGAAATACCACCTTTCCGTACCTCCAGCGGCGAAACCGGTCCGAAGAATGAGAAGAAGAAGAAGGCAAAGATAGCGTGAACTCGAGAGAGATCGTTGAACGGTCGTAAGTTGTTTTGTTCTTAAGAAAAAGACGAGTAAAGAAGAGAAGAAGAAAAAAAAAAGTTGTTTTTTGGAATAATATAAAAAACGGAAAAAAAAAAAAAGTTTTTTATATTATTCCAAAAAACAACTTTTTTTTTTTTCTTCTTCTCTTCTTTACTCGTCTTTTTCTTACGAACAAAACAACTTACGACCGTTCAACGACCTCTCTCGAGTTCACGGTCTCACGGTTCCCGTCGTACCATGCAGTGCCACGCCGTACCAGCCAGTACCAGGCTCTTGGCCGCTTTAAAAGGCGGCTGGGTACGAAGCGTCTCTTCAGTTTACATCTCGCTATTAGCGTACGCTTGTAAAATTATCGAATCGATTTTAATATATCTTGATAGTCGGATTTATTTCGAATTATTGTGTGACGTAGTGACATATTATTAATTTTCATTTGGTTTGTATTGTTGATTTCATATTTTTGATTTAATATTTTTGACTTAATACTTTGGATTTT
Organism: Diaprepes abbreviatus; assembly: GCA_034092305.1. Taxonomy (NCBI): domain Eukaryota; kingdom Metazoa; phylum Arthropoda; class Insecta; order Coleoptera; family Curculionidae; genus Diaprepes; species Diaprepes abbreviatus. Next base: position 7,333,695 of record JASJET010000032.1, on the reverse strand, counting down.
TAATTCATTTTTATTTCATCTTTTAAAAGCCAATTTTTGATTGATTTTTTCATTTTTGTGGATTTTTTTTATTGATTTTTTTATTGATTTTTTTATTGATTTTTTGATTTTTTTATCGGTTTATAATCTTTTTGATTTTTAAATTTATAATTTAAAATGTCATTTTTAAATGTAAAAATTGAAAACATCGACTTAACAGCCTTCGATTTAAACGACGCTTGCCTTGTGCATGATTTGATTGATTGTTCATTTTGTGGGCTAAGCGACGAGGAGCTAGATATTAAATTTAGGGAAATTGATATTAATACATTTAACAATTCATCTGAATCTGGCGATTCTTCCGAAATTGGTGAAAGCGATATTTTGACACAGCTCTTAAAAGTTTTGGATGAATCTATTATCCCAGATATTCCTCAAGAACCTCTTGAAACAATTAATTTCGATGATTTAAATAATGATATATTGAGGAAAAATTTAATTAGCAATTCTGAAATAAATGAGGGATATAATTTGGAACAACTTTTAGATATATTAGAAGGGGGTGAAATTTGTGAAAATAGCTCAGGGCAAAATTTAATTAAGGGTGATGTGGAATATCAGGAGACTTTTGAGAGCTGTGAGGAACAAAATAATAAGGGGGTTTTAAACAATAATAATAATGGGGTTGGTAACGAGGGAGCTTTAAATAATGATAAGAGGATTGGCATTGGGGGTTTTTCGAAAAATAATATGGAAGAGGTTTATCGCCCCCACTATTCGCCAATTTCAGATGCATCGTCAGATTCATCAGAGGATTCCAACGACAGCGTTGAGACTGTTATAAACGTCTCATCCAAAGCTCAACATAATTTTATTGAAATGTTGGATCAAAATTTAATTGAAGAGTTGGATCAAAATTTTATTCAGGGGTTTGAACAACCATCCAAATTTGGCTATACCAGAAATTCAGTAAATTCGGTAGATGTTTTTGATTTGAGTTGTGGTGAAATTGTGGGGGACATTGAGGTATATACTTATACTGAAAATTTTGAAGATGAGCAGCCTCAATGTCCCTTAATTTCTTCCTGTAATCAAAATCAATTTTTGAAAAATCCTTCTGGCCTAAATTTAGAACAAAGTTCTGAAAATTTAATTGAAAAAAATTTTTCCAAAAAACGTTCTTTATCAGAAACAAATGATTGTCCAGATTTAAAAAAGTCAAAATTGGACGGTGATATTTCTAGTTCCCAAACTTTAGGGGCACAAATTTCAAAAAATTCTTTACCAGTCGCTGTAACAACAGCTCCGAAGATCAATCCAACAAATAAAGTCGCTATTGGAGAATTAGATAAGTTTCTACATAAGAAAACTAAGCCGAGCTTAAATAGGAATGAAACAAGTCAAGATTTAAGTCAATGGTTTATTCCTATTTAAACTTAGATAATATATGTAATAATTTATCTAATTCGACTTTAAAAGACGTTAAAAATTGTATTCAACGACAAGGCGATCTTCTTTTAAATTTGGGAAATATATTTTTTTTTAAAAATCCATGTTTTTCTTCAAATTAAAAAGTGAATCCAAAAGTTAATTCAAAAGTAAATCCAAAAGTTTTCTAAATTGCGCGAGCTGAAAAAATTGCTAATTATTCTATGTCATTGGGTCTTGATAGATCGAAATTGTATTTATTTAAAAGCGACACGGCCCTAATCGATTCCATTTTAAAATGACTCTCCTTTGCACGCACTGCATAAGAGAATTTAAAAGAAAACAAAATATTGTACGCCACCTTCGAGAAAATGTTGTTAATAACGAAAACACCTTTAACTTGGAAGATTATATAATTAATCGTAAGTATTTTTTTATAACATATTTAGCTATAATTTTTCTTTTAATTGTACTTTTTAATATTAATAAAGTTTTACAGAGAAATTAAAAAATAATAATTGTTTCAGTTGATGAACTACTTTCAAGACCTCAAATGCGATATTGCCAAGATTGTGAAGTAAATGTCAAATCTAATTCCTGGAGCACACACTTGAGGACAAATATTCATAAAAACAGGAGCTGCATAAAATATGGAAATGGAATTGACATTATCAGGAGTGCATTTAAATGTCGAATAGCTTCCTACAGAATATATTCGCAGAATTATCACATCGACATCAAAAAGTTTCAGCAAGATGTTGGTAATAAAGTGCAAACATTAATACGCCAGCGCCAACAAGAATTTACATGTGCTAAAGTAAATTTGGAGTTATTTGGGATATATTATTCTCCAACTTTAACCTATACTTCAATTAAGTCATTTAATACACCGTTCTTCATTGTAACCCATACAACTGATCTACAACAGTTTTACAATGATTTATTCAAGATTATTGAAACCAAAGCAGATGAATTGCCGGAAAGAGACTCAGGTAATTATTATTTAATCTCAAGAGCTAAGTTTTCTTAATATCACTTAAACATCTCTAACAAATATTATTCAGAACTAATTTTTTAATTCCTATTACAGGGTGGGCTCTACAAAGAATTCTGCATTTGGAAGTCAACATCAATAAGTACAACCCATTGAATGCCTCCTCCTACATTAAGATGCAAACATTTTCTAAATCAATAGTGAATGTGATGAATGAGGACAATTGCTGTTTCGCCTGGGCAGTCGTTTCAGCAGCATACCAGCCAATTGGTAATCTTCAAAAGACCTCATCATATCCAGACTTCAGAAACGCTTTCGATTTTACAGGTATTGAATTTCCAGTAAAATTATTAGATATAAAAAAGTTTGAGGAAAAAAATAATTTGTCCATAAATGTATATGGAGTTGAAAAATTTTTTAGAGATAATAAAAATGTATATGAGATTGTCGGTCCTTTACATTATAATAATGAAAAGAAAAAATTACATATTAATTTGCTTTTAATAAGTTCTGATGATGGAAATAACCACTACTGTTGGATAAAAGATTTAGGTTGCTTGGTATCCAAACAATTATCAAAAAAGAAAATAAAAAAATACTTATGTGATGGATGCCTTCAATATTTTGGAACATATGAAAAACTTAACGCGCATTTAGAACGTGATTGTAGTTTTGTTCGAATTGAGCTTCCTTCAGATAATTTGATTTTGGATAAATTTGGAAATTATATTCCTGCAAATATATTAAAGTTTCAAAATATTCAGAAACAGTATAAAGCTCCTTTTGTTATATATGCCGATTTTGAATGTTATTTAAAAAACATTGAGTGCCAACAATCTACACCTGATTCGACAACCTCATATACTATTAAAACTGCTGAACATATACCCTATTCATTTGCTTATTATATTAAATCATCATTTGATGAGAATGTTGTTTGTCTTAAACTTTATAGAGGTACAGATTGCGCTTTAAAATTTATTGAATACATTGAAAATGATGTAAAAGAAATTTATAAAAAATATTTAAAATATCAAGTACCATTGAAAGATTTGTCATCTGTAGAACAGATTGAGTATGAAAATTCTAGCATTTGTTACATATGTGAAAAACCTTTTTCAAAAGGAAATTTCATAAAGTGTAGAGATCATTGTCATATTACAGGTAAATATCGAGGAGCTGCCCATTCAATTTGTAATTTGCATTTTAAACCTCCAAAATATATACCAATAGTATTGCATAATTTAAAAAACTATGATTCTCACCTATTTATTAAATCGCTTTGCTATAATAAAGAAAATATTAGTGTTATAGCTCAAAATAAAGAAAAGTATATTTCTTTTAGTAAGGAAATTTTCGTTGACAGTTATGCGTCAGAAAAGCGGAAACCAGTTTCTTTGGGCAGAGCCGGAGCAACCTTTGGCAATGCAAAGACAGAGATACGATCGAAAATGCAAGAGGCCGATAAATTATAAATTATAATTTATAATTTACGGCAATCTCTGGTAGGCAACAACATCTCTGGTGGGCAACAACATCTCTGGTGGGCAGCCACAATCTCTGGTGCATCAGCAGCAACCGATGGCAAAGCAGTAGCAACCTATGGCAAAGCAGCAGCAGCAGCAGCAACCTATGGCGGACAGCAGCAACCTATGGCAGAGCCGCAGCAACCTATGGCAGAGCAGCAGCAGCAGCAGCTTCTAGTGGTCAGCAGCAACAGATGGTAAAGCAGCAGCAACCTATGGCAGAGCAGCAGCAGCAACCTATGGCAGAGCAGCAGCAGCAACCTATGGTAGAGCTGGAACAGAGATCCATCCCAAAATGGTACTTGGTATTATGATTTATATATGTATATATGTATTTATCTATTTATGTATATATGTATATTTGTATTTTAATTTAGGAATAATAAAAAACAAAATCGTTGAGGAAAAATTTTTTTCTATTTCACACCTAATAACCAAGTTTCTTCAACTTTAAAGAATTATTATGAATAGGATGATTATATATATTTTTATTTTTTTACAAGCATAGTAACGAAAACTAGTTTTTTTTTTAACTTGGCAGAATTATTCTACATGGAAGAATAAATCATAAGCTCGGTTTTCAGAGAATCTTATTTAATCAAACCTAATTGTTCTTTATCTTATATATTAATTCTTATTTAAATATCTTAGTTGACATTTTTAAACTTAATATTACAAACTACTAGGGTGCATGAATAAATTCAAGTGAAGTATCAAATTTATTTATTTAAAATTCAATTTATCAATAGGATTGATGGTGCATATTATGTAGAAAAAATTATTCTACACTGAAAGAACAAAATCATTAATTCTTGGAATCTAAATATAGACAAATTTCTATTTATTTACATGGTACCCTTATATTTATTTAACTTAAACTTAATATATATCTTATAACTTATACCTTATATCTTATAACTTATATCTTACAACTTACATTTTATATAAAATTTTATTTAAATTAGTTGGCATTTTAAACTTAATATAAAAAACTACTAGGAATAAATTCAAGTGGAGTATCAAATTCATTTATTTAAATTTATGCATATTATTTGAAAAGAATTATTCTATACTGAAAGTACAAAATTATAAATTCTTTCAATGGGAATAAATACAAATTCTTATCTATTCACATCATTCCCTTATATTTATTACATAGTTTTTTACATTTATTTAACTTAGCAGAACAAAATCTAAATTCTTATAAAATATTTTAAACTTAAACTTAAACTTAAACTTAATATAGTCCATAGTGCATGAATAAGTGCAAGTGAAATAAATTTATTTAAAATTTGATTTTTCGATTAGATGGTTTTGCATATTCTTTAGTTCTGGTTTGTTACATATTATACATGCTTGTGAAGGAGTTGTTACAAATAAATCGTTTTCACAAGTGTTGCATTGTAGATCTTTTTCGCAACATATAAAGGATCGTTTATAGTGGCTATTAACAAAATTATGTTTCCCATTGGGGCAATTTAGAGCATGTATATAGTAACATTCACAACATAAATTATATGCACCGCCAGAAGATGAAATGATTACAACATAAGATTGGAAAACGCACACTTCTCGCGTAAGGTAATTTGGTGCCAATGCATCACTTGCATTTATTTTTGTCACTTTCACGAGCCCCTCTTCTCCACACCCGTTTGGAACTCCATTATTCTCTATCCCATCATCTTCTTCGTCTTCATCATCGTCTTCGAAGTTATTACGATCAATAGTAATCAGAGACTCCTGTCTTGGGTTGAATTTCCCCTTCCAGCCAATTTAAAATGAGTTACTTCTTCCTTGTACATTGACTGGATTGATTCATCGCAAGCGGAATCTAAATAGATTTGTTGTTGATCCATTTCGAAGACTGATGAACTGAATTTGTGAGATTTGTTTCACTTGTTTAAACAATTTGCACTTTGACAACACTTTTTTATTGGTAAAGGTGGACCGTCTATATGATTTTTGTATAAGTTGTAATGTTCAAAACAGGGTAAATTTAGCTTCAATTCCTCGTCACTTCTATAATTTTCCTGCAACCTATTCCAAATTTGTTGTAAACTAAGTGAATCGACGTATCTCTTCAAATAACTGATGGGAAAGAAGGCCAAGTCTTGATCTTCAAAATCGGTAAGATTTTTTCCGTTATTTTGGTAGGAAATTATTACTTGGCCTACACGTTCAATGAGTTGCTGTTGTTGTTGTTGCTGTTGGTCACTATTTGACATCGCGCACGAATGACTGAAGCTCGCTCAGACTCGATCGTTTAAAATACCAGCTCCCCTCCAACTGCTACCAGCTCCCCTCCAACTACTGTGGTGGTTAGGAAGGAGGTAGGAGGTGGAGCAAAAAGAGGCGGAGTTTATGAAACCAATCGGAATAGGGGGCGAACTTGGGCAGCCAATCAGAAACAAGGTCATTCTTGGCTGACCAATCAAAAAAGTGGTGGGGGGTGAAGTACAAGCCCCCTATTCCCACTACTACGGAGACGATTTAAGGTAATGTAAATTTTATTTAATTGATCTAATTATAAAGGAGTATGAAGATAACTGTACCTAAATTTCCTATAATATTTTTTCTTTCATATTTATAAGCTTATTAATTTTAGATTTAAAACTCTCTAAAATAAGAAAGGATTAAGAATTTTTGAACAGGGTGGTTAATTTAAAATATTTTTTCAATCTATTATGAATAATCAAAACTCTTGTATTTAGTTGTTATGTTTGTTCGTTATTCTTATAAATAAAACATTTTTTTTTCGAAATTGTTCAATTCTTTATTCCAATAAGATAAGAATACATGGATAAATTAAATACAAACAATAATAATTTTAAAATAATAAAAATTAACTAATCATACATTTTAAAATAAATATTCTAGGAATATAATTTCTTCATTTTCACATTTATGAAGTGGTTTGCAATACATAAATATTAAATAATACATTCTAATCTAAATATTCTAGGACTACAGTTTCTTCATTTTCACATTTAATTACACATAGTTCATTGCGACAGATTGGACATGTTTTATTAATTAACATCCACATTCCTAAACAAGGGATGCAAAATCTGTGATTACAAGGTTCTGGTGACATCATTTTATTAGATAATATATCTTCAAGACATATAGGACATTCTTCGGTTTTATTTTCAATTATTTCGTTAACAACTTTTTTTTTACCCTTCGCGACTTCCTACCGTTTTTATATATTGGTTTTTTACCAGGCATTATATTGGCACCACTGGAACATTTGCGTCCCAATCTAAATCAATATTTTTAACACTACTATTGCAAATTAAACAAACTTTGGGGGTAATAATTTGATACAACTGTCTTGAATACATATCGCAATGTAAATCATTGCTTAAGCGTTTTAATTTTCTCTTATTATGAGTATTTACATGTCTATGAGCCCCTGCTCTTTGATAATATTGTATAATTTGATAGCATGCGTGACAAAGAGTTTTTTCTTGATTTTCCGTCACTACAAACACTACGATATAACTCTGAGTTATACAGAACACAACTTCTTTGGGATCAGTGTACTTATGTTTCACTAAACAAAATTTAGCACTAGCACTGTCTTCTTCATTATCTTCTTCAATATCGGAGTCACCAGAGTCAGCTTCAATTTGTTCGAAATTATTTATATCGTAATTCAAACAATTTCTGAAGTTCTTCTGAATTTTTTTTTCGTTAAAATGTGTATTGTAATCCAATACTCCAATTAATTCATCTAGATCTGGATCTTCTTCTTCAATATTATTATCCATAAATTTTTGAATGAATTTTTTTAATATTTACTTTGTAATATTTACTATTAAATATAAAATTATTTACTTATTATTTGTTGGTATTTAATTTATCATCTTTTGTTGCTCCACGTATCTATTTTATAAATTTACTGAAGTGAAAATTCATTGGTGGTAGGACTTTATATCGACTTCATGGTCAAATAAGGTTATCCACCTCAAGGTCAAACATAAGGTTAGATCTCCTACTATGATCGGATTCGATGAAAGGTTAGCCATGTTGTTAACTTTAAGATTAAACTCAAGGTGATGTATACGAGGCTTTTTGAAAAGTATAATGAGAGAACAAAAGAGGAGGAGGATGAAAAGTGTTGATGATACGAGGTTTTTTAATAAGTATAATGAGAGATTTGAAAAGTATAATGAGAGAAGAAAAGAGGAGGAGGAGGATGAAAAGAGTTGATGATTTACTCTTCTTACTCCTCCTCCTCCTCTTTTCTTCTCTCATATATCCACTACTTACGTAGTTTAGGGTGACCTTTAAAAGGTTTATATATGGTATGGGGCAGTTTCATTCATCAGTTGTCTCTGACTTGCATAGGTAGTACAGGTGTTAATATTTGACACATCGTGGCATATGTTTGTGAAAATTGCGGTTCTAAGTTTACCAATAGTTATAATATGAGGCGTCATAAAGAAGAATCGTGTGCGGTGAGATTTAATGAAATGCCTGGAGGAAAACGGCTCCGAATTGAAGAGTGTTCATAGGTGATTCCGGTAATTAATTGCGCTACATGTAATGTAGATGTTCCAGTAAATCATATATTAGCGCATAAATGAACACAACAACATAAAAATAATTCGTGTTTGCCGGTATGTCATGGTGTGCAAATCGTTGAATGTGCTTTCAAAAGGAGAATTGCAACTTATCGGGTTAGCAGTGATATGGAGCATTCCGATTATGTAATGTTCTTTGCAGACATTAAATGGAAGGTGGTGGAACTTGTTAATAATGTATTACGTGTGCATCATGCTTTAAAAGTGAACATGGCAGCTGTTGGCGAGTACATGCTTCCATCACAAGAAATATTCAGTGAGAAATCCTTCAACACTGCTAATCAAATAATTAGTGTAGACAGTGATTTGGATGCCGTTTACCATTTTTCACCGAATTAATAAAAACGCAGGCGACAGAGTTCCAGGAGAAAGATTCAGGTATGGAAAAATCAAAACCCGATATGTTATAGGATGGTCTCTTGTGCGAATTTTATACTTGGAAGTCAGCATCAACAAGTACACGCCTATGAGTGGCTCATCATACATCAAGTTGCCGCGTTCTATTGAAAAGAGAGGAGCTGTCGTCAATGTGATCAACCAGGACGAATTTTGCTTTGCGTGGGCTGTAACATCAGCATTGGTTCCGTCAGCAGCGCCTTAACAGCTGACATCTTATCTCCATTTTTCTAGAGTGCTAAATTTAACAGGTATGGATTTTCCAGTAAAATTACATGACATTAAAAAATTTGAGGAAATGAACAACATATCCATTAACGTATATGCTCTAGAATCTAAATACGAAAATAATTAAGTAATAGATGAAGTTATTGGTCCACTGAGGTATGCGTCAAGAAAGTTGGATAGGCATGTAAATTTATTGTCAATTACAAAAAACTGTAGTAATAAAGATGGCGGTGAACATTTTCGTGATACGACTTGTTCAAAAAGTCATTATTGTTGGATTAAGGATTTATCACGCTTAGTTTCAAGTCAAATTAGTTGTCAACGACAAAAATATATTTTTGTGATGATTGTCTCACTAATTTTTGTACACCAACAGCTTTAACTTTACATCAAAACTACGATTGTAACCACATTTTCACGCAAACACCCTCAGTGGATTTAAAAATTGATAAATTTGGAAAGAGTGTGCTGGAAAATATTTTAAAATTCGAGGGTATAGAAAAGCAAATGCGCGTTCCATTCGTGGTTTATGCCGATTTCGAATCTGTTTTAAAACTTATTGAAACGGTACAACCAAACCCACAAAATTGTTACACTGTAAAAAGTTTTAAACATGAACCATGTTCTTTTGTTTATTTAAATTAAATTTGAGCTATTTCAGAGAATAATGCAGCTCAAGTCTTTGTGCATCGTATCGAGTGTGATTTAAGGACTCTATATAACACATATTTAAAAGACATTAAGCCTATGAAACCATTAATGCCTGAAGAAAAAAGGGAATTTAATGATGCTAAAATATATGATATATGTGAAGGCCCATTTGAAGACGGTAAGATTAAAGTAAAAGATTATTGTTACATAACTGGTGCAAAAAGATTTGGTGCTGCACATTCCGTTTGTAATTTAAATTATAAATTACCCTCTTTTATCCCTATCATATTCCATACCGGCTACGACAGCCATTTATTTATAAAAGAGTTATGTAAATATTGGGATAAAATTGGTGTTTTGGCTCAAAGTAAAGAAAAGTACATATCCTTTACCAAAAGCATTTATGTGCACGATTATTTTGATAGTAAATGTGGAAAAGTCAAGAGGAAATATTTAAAGTTGCGATTCATTGACAGTTTTAAATTTCTGTCAACGTCTTTAGAAAATTTAGGCAGCGGTTTAAACGACGACGATTTTATTGAAACGCGTGAACATTTTTCAAATATCGACCAATTTAATTTGATGCGTCAAATGGGTGTTTTTCCCTATAGCTTTATTGACTCTATAGAAAGAATGAAAAATACATGTCTTCCAAGTAAAGATTAATTTTATGGTAATTTACGGGAAGAACACATTAGCGATGAAAGCTATAGACGAGCAAAAGAAGTATGGCGCTTGTTTGGGTGTAAAACTTTGGAGGACTATTCAGACGTGTATTTAAAATCAGATGTGTTGCTATTGTGCGATGTTTTTGAGCAATTTCGAAATAATTGTTTAAAATTCGATAAATTGGATCCAGCACATTACTATACCCTTCCCAGTTTATCATTTGATTGTATGTTGCATATGACTAAGGTAAAGCTAGAGCTCTTAATCGATATAAACATGATACATTTTTTTTAAAAAGTTATACGCGGCGGCATAAGCCAGTGTACAGAAAGGAAGCATATCGCTAATAATATTTATTTACCAGACTGCGACCCAACAAAACCGTCTTCATTTATAACATACCTTGATGCTACAAAGCTATATGTTCAAAGTATGTCACAAGCATGACCATAAGGTGGTTTTCGATGGTTAACCGAGCGCGAAATACTGAATTTAAATATTATGGCTGTTAGTGATGATAGTTTACATGGCTACGTTTTGGAAGTGAATGTGCATTATCCGACTGAGTTGCATGATGCATATTCTGATCTTCCATTTCTAGTAGAAAATATTATACCGCCAACAGAACACGCCAAATTTCCGAAATTAATTCCTAATGTACAAGATAAAAGAAAATACATTGTACACTATAGAACATTAAAACAAGCCATCGCCAACGGCTTAGTGAAAATGCAAACTCATCGAGTATTACAGTTTAACCAATCAAAATGGCTAAAAACTTATATTGATTTTGATACCAATTTACATAACAAGGCCACCACAAAATTTGCGAAATAAACTTTTAAATTAAAAAATAACGCGATTTTTAGTAAAATTATGGAAAATGTGGAAAATCGAAAGGACATAAAATTAGTAACGCATTGAAAAACAGTGTAGGCAAAAGTGGAGTTAGAGCATTAATATCCCGTCCCAATTTCAATAGTAGCTCGATATTTACCGAAAACTTTGTTGCTATACATATGAATAAAGTTAAAATATTATACAATAAATCAATTTATATCGGATTTTCCATATTAGATATATCAAAGACTGTAATATACGATTTGTATTATAATTTTATTAAATCCAAGTTTGGTGATGATGCTTCGTTACTTTATACCGATACTGTCTCGCTTATATTAAAAGTGTTCACGGAAAACTTTTATCAAACTATATCAGAAAACCCCAAAAAATTTGATTTGAACGGAATGGTTTGATATTAAGAAAGATGAAGACATTTAGAAGTCGATTACATATTACATAACATTTATACCAACATAATAAATAAAGTAGCATTATCACATAGCGATGATAAACGTTATGTAATTCCCAATTCAACCAAAACTCTACCTTGGGGACATGCAGACATAGATTTTTACAAAACAGACCTGGAAGAAAACTTAGCAAATGTAGTCACTGTGTTGGAATCATTTCTAACTCAGGATAGCACGTAATCTGGAAAATCCATATTTCATTATTTGTATTGTTTTTACTAGTTCTATTGAACATATATCATGTAACGGTAGTATTGTAATTTTTTTTTAAATAAAAATATGTATTCATTACTTGATTGCTTTTTATTGAATCTTTATTTTAAAATTATAAATATAATAAAGTGTCCACAAATAACAAACGGTAAAAGTTATTGTTGAAAAATTTGTTTGACAGTAAATTAAACGCACAGGTCTACGAGTAAATGTTTAATATGAAGCAGTTTTGTTAACAAAATCCTCCATAGTCTTTTCAATTTTCAACATTCTAGAATTAAATTCATCACGCAGTTCGTCTTGCCTAAGTTCATATATTGCAATAACAGTATCATCAATGTATCCTCTAAGTTCTTGACCAGTTTCAATTAATTTCTTGCGTACGTAACCTTCAAGTTGGTTTCTGAATATATCTGTAATAACAATTGTTGGGTCATGTACAGCTTTCTGCGTATCTTGCACACACTGAGCAAGGTTATTATCAACATAATTTCGTGTAGCCGCATCGTCTCCTTCAAGAGGTTCCGCACAATCTTTTGCTTCCCACGTCGTAATCTCCATCAGGTGTAAGTTTAGACCCTATTCCTGAAGGACTTCGCATAAAGTTAAAATCCTTAAATTTTCTTTTGCGACCGAACTTATCTATAGTGTTTACTTCTGACATTGTTATGTGAGACTGATTTGAAAACATTACATTTCACCCTAATATATGGTTCTATTTCATTAATAAACAGACTATGCAGAAAAATATGGATTGCAAAACGTCATAGGTCAGGGATTAATTATTTACCTCGTTCTCAAGCATATAACTTGGCACTTAAGGTACGAGACAAATCGTCGTTAAACGAATATCTCGCCAAATAAGTGACGACTACTAAACTACGATCAAAATATAATGTGGTCCTGAAAAGTACCGTTTTTGTGGTAGTAACACCGATCTAGGGGCAGCCCTTGGTCTTCTTCTTGGCTGCATCTGTACCTCGGGCTGCCCAAGCCGTACTGGCGGTATCGTTGTCGCCCTGCGCTCCGCACACGTACATAATTCGCCGGATACGAATTGTCTTACAATGGCAATAATCTTCTTCGGGGTATCTTCCATCCTGACGGTCGAATGTGTAATGATGAAATAATTCGAATACCGCTCCTATATACATTCAAGAAAGTTGGAGGGGGTAAGGTGGAGTGCATATATGCAATATATATGTTTGAGAAAAACATGATATTAAAAATCACCGTATCTCTGCTTTTTAGACACAAACTACCCCTCTTCACTTTTCTAGCATATAGTACTGAACTTCCTCTATGTTTTTTCCAAATAACTTTTTTTGATATTCCTAACCATTACTTTACTACATATTTAAAAAAAATGCAAAATCTACATATATTTTAATTACTTTTAGGCAAGGTAACGCAAATTTTGAAAATGTTTTGATGGAATCGTAATAAGGAAGAGTTGAAGTATGTCACACCATTTTTCCCGATTCTCTAATATAAAAAAAAAAAATTTGTCTCATCTTGGGTGGGCTCTGGCGTCGTAACCGTTAATGATAAAAAATTGAAAAAATATATATATTGTGGGAAATTTTCTGTAGAATCCAAAAAAAATTGTTCCGAACTTCTGTCACCGCAAATTAAAAAATCGATACCAAAAAAATTGCGAAAAAATGGTGAAGGGGCCTCGCAATCGCTCTGAAACCATCAAAAATGAATTTTCCCGCCCAAGTTAGGAAGAGCGTGGGGAAAGGGGTTACGGGGGGGGGAGCATAGGCAACCAGAAAAAGGGGCGGATTTATAAAAAAAAAAACCTCTACAACTTTCGAAACCTTCCCCTACACTTCCCGATACTCCCATGCGGCGGTCGAACTTCCTTTTTATAAATTTTTGGAACTTTTTGGTCTATATTTTCTTTATTTTAAAATTTTTCAAAATTTGTGCTTTTATTTTTTCTCTATCTTGAACGGTTTACGAGCTACAGCGCCTTAAAGAATTCAAATTACTAATTTTTATAACCCTTTTTTTCAAATTTCATTTTTTCGAGTTTTCAAAAATACTACAATATGTAGAAAAAAATTCTTTAATTTCCCAATACCGTTTTTCTCTAAATCTTCAACTTTAGCGCGTATTCACCATTTTCGAAAAAGTTTTTTTTTGCACCATTGCATACTCCTCAAAATTTTAGGTTATAAAAGTGTTTTTTTTTTCTATCTTAAACGGTTCCCGAGCTACAGCGCTTTAATAAATCCAAATTACTAACTTATTATAATAAGTTCAAATTTCATCTTTCCGAATTTTGAAACATACTGCCATATTTACAAAAAAAATTCTTTTTTTTTACGTTTTTACTATCGAGAAAAATGCCTTCTTATAGTACTCGATTTTCTCTATAACTCTTTTCCCTATTCCTAACCGTTACTTTCCTACAAATTTTCTAAATCGTTGTGTTCATATTTTTCCTTAAAAATTTTTTCTTGCGATTTCTAAGTACTCTTTTCCACTAAATAAACCCCCCATTATCTAAACTCCCGTACTCCTTTCTTAAGGAGCGGGCTTTTCCCTCCACTTTTTTTTTGTTGGGTTTTAAATAAATATAAAACTACCATTTCACTTTTTACAAATTTATTGATCCAAGTACCATATTTTAACATTATTTTGTGTTACATATAATCGATAAATTAAAATATAAATTTATTGGTTACAGAATCGTGTAACACATTATAACTAAAAAATGAGTCGTGAATAACTAATGCGTACACTTTAGTGTCTTTGGGGAATTTATCCTTTCTCGTTTGGAACTCCAATTTCACATCCACTGTCGATGAGTTGGTGACTGCAATTGATAATAAAAACGGGGTTTTTCATATATTCGGCAAATGTTATCATCGGATCATTTATTTCGCGCCCGTAGGCTGGGTAAACTGAGTTGCGTTTTTTTCTTTTTTGTCACAATTATTGCTGTCTTGAAATCCGACGATTGTATAGCGAGGTCTTTCCAGACTTGTACTCGTTCTCAAGGCCCACACGTCGAAAGATGTTTGTCTTAAAGCTGGCAGTTCGTACAGATCCCATTTACGATATGCCATTTGAATACTGGCATTGTTTCCACCTTTATTAATGCGAGACAATATTTTCAGTTTTTGCGTGTCGTCTGGAATGATGTGACGAATTTTCCATTCGATTTTGTCGATACTAATTTCTGCGTCTACTTCGCCGACGCAGCAATTGGTAAAAGTGCGAGCTATAATCATAATAAGCTCTTATTTTACGTTGAAAACAGCTTTTGTGTAATCTTTGGCGAATCCCATAAGAAATTTTAAGGGTAATTTCCCGGAGAATACGTTACTTGCCGTGTCTACGATATCTTGGTTCGCTTCGTCGAGACCCCATCCGCACGTCATGAGAGATCTTTATTGCAAACTTCCGAATGAAACCATGGTTTTTAATGTCGTGGTAACTCCAGGTTTACGAACCACGGCGACCAGCTCACCTCCCATCTCGTAGTGAATTTCATCGAAAAAAAAATGCGAGGGCATTATTTGATAAAAACATCTTTTCATTGCATCTATGGGTTTAAATTTTCCTTCGATATATATGTAACTTTCGGCGATATCCAGTATAATATCTTGAAAATTAATGGAGATACGGACTTCATCGGAATTGTTGAATGATGGAGATCCGTATGATTTACACGTATGCTCTTCTAGACTAATAATGGAATTGTACAAGATGGGTTCGGAGAAAACCTCTATTTTATCGCTGGTGGTGGAAATCATTTTTGCACTTTAAGACCGATTGATTTAAAAGATTATAGTCTTCGGCAGATAAATGTTGAGATGTTTGTGATCTAATGTCTGGACGACGACTAACCTTGACGTTAACTCTTCTTTTACTTTTATTATGTTTCGGCGATTCCCCAATCTTAGTCGACAGCATACACAATTGACGATTGAAGCAAAAACCTATTTCTATGAAAGTTTCTTCAATTCCAATTTCACAATAATATTCGCGCCTTGAAAATTGATTAGATCACCGCTATCATCCAAGATACGAAGAGTAATATTGTCGATAAACTGACGTCCTGCCGGCATTAATGGCACATAAATATTATTTTGTGGTCCTTTACTGATTTTGTAACCGAGCTCCACGTCGATATCGAATTCGAATAAGGTATGACCTTCCACAGAATTCATATATGCTCCGAAAGTTATATTACAATCTACGCGTATGATGCGTACTTTCATTTTTTCCACTATTTCGGTTGATTCGTGCTTTTTGTCTCTTTTTAACAATGTATGATTAAATCCTAACATTTTACCGATACTCACCTCTCCCCGGAAATCTATAGTATATTGGTATTTCAGTTCACATTTCAGCGTATTATTATTAGCGACCAAGGAAAAGATTCCAACATTCTTTTCTTCAGTTGAATTCCTCAAAGCCTCAGACATAGCTTTACCTATCTCATCTATTCCATAGGCCCCAAGTGGGATCTGTATCGGCTCGGTGGTGTAACCTTCCTTCATGAAGGCAAACTTATTGTTGCTTTTATCCACATTAAAAATCGAATTGTATGTGTAAAATCCCAGCAATGCAAGACCATATTTGTATTCTTTATGTAATTCGATTGGTGGATAAAAATCGGCGCTTAAGACACTCGAGTGTCCTGTTAGTGTGAACGCCTAAGACATGACTAACCATTAAAACATCACACATCTCGGTTTTATTCTTAGAGGCAACATTTAAAAATATTCATCTTCACACCTTTTCTCAATGCATTAGATAGTGATGTTTTTATGCTATTTTCTGCTCTTATGCACACATCGCCGATTTTGCAATAACAACAAAATATTTTTCTAGCCATAAGACCCTCATCAGCCGTATCCTCGTTTAAATTGCTGCTGAAATAATGTTTGCAACCGCACTGATATTTTAATATATTGATATCGTTTTGAGGTGCTCGGGCAACCTATCCCAAACGAATGGAATTTTATTTGGAACTAAATTCAATCACTACTTCCTTGGGCATGTTTTTTAGCTGTTTCACGGTCATTTTCCTTAATACACCGGCTAGATGAAATGCTTTCAGTGATCGCAACATTTTAGTATAGTTGTTGCGATCCATTTGCGGTGTTTATGGTGGCGATCATGACATCTTTTACGGTGTTGATTCGACAAGAAGCTAAGCACATATGTCCACACCAGACTGTTCTAAAATCCTGTTGACGATCGTATGTATAGTAAATAATTTTTGATGGTTCGGGTCCCGTTTGTAGATATTGTACCAATTCGATCGGTTGGGATAAATCGCCGAAGGTGTCATAATATGTTACTTTAGAATTGTTTTTTCTATAAGCTACCCAATAAGTCCCTGCACCAGACGTACTACCCAAATTCACTATTGCTGCTTCGTAACGTCAAGGACCTTGTCTAGGTAATGAATCCCTCATACAAACGCCTCGATAGTCTCCTATTCTCTTCTTTTGGGCATAGTTTGCAATATCGATGTTAGATAGTAGTCTTCGAGGTAGGGATTCAATTAGTTTTTTTGATCTACGATTTAAAAATAATCCCAAACTTATACGATATGGCCTTAGAAACAAACCATTTCCTTTTGATTTTAATTACAGGCCGACACCGGTTTTATCTTCACTGTTTTTTTTTTGCAGCTTTTACGGTACGCACAATTCTCGCTGCCCCACCGGCTAATGAACCCAAAGCTGATAACCTGGCAAAAATGGGTATTAATACTAATATTCCACAAGTTTTAGGAATCGGTATTATTCTCGGTGTACGAACCTTCCTTTTGCCACCTGCCGCTTTTACCGATCTACGTGCTACCGACAGAGCTATTTTAGATGCATTCATGAGATTTTTTTCCAACACATTTTTCCTTCCGGTTTTTAATAATTCCTTTCGAACTGCTTGTCGAATAGCTGTTCCAAAACTGATTTTCCGAACATGTCGACTTTTATTAACACCTTTCCTTTTTGTACGACGTGTGCCTTTACTAGATGTTTTTTTTGTTGGTAATGATGATGATGATGATGATGATGGTATACCCATACCAAAACGTTGTTTTCCTTTCATAATGTTTGTAACTAACCAAGCTGCTGTTTTTTCACCTAAACTGGAATCTTTCGATTTTACTCTATTCCAAGCACTTTGTTCGAGCTCGTAATCCGCTCGATATCTCGCACTTATGTTGTCTTTGTTATGTAAATAGGCCAAATCGTGTTTTTACATGCAGCATCCAAAGGATTAATGCCTAGATCATCTCTTGTTACACGTTTTATTACTTTTGTTCAGGGTCCGATATTGATAACCGGGAATGTGTACCTCGAATGGTAATTTATTTATTAACGAATTCACAATACGGTGTCCAGTTTTATTGAAAACGTGGGACCATCCACTTCGTTTGACGCTCGGCATCTGAATGACAGTTTTTGTGAAAATTTGCCTATAAAATATCAAATTTTCCTAAGATGCGCGTTATCGATCTTAAACAAAAACTTCCTATTGACAATCTCGATGAAAAAGTCGGACTTGGATTTGAAAAGAAAATAATGAAGAGACACGGTCCTCTACTTCCTTCCTCTATTCGCGGTCTGTTAATTGGTCCATCCAATTATGGAAACACTAATGTCATGATTTCGCTGCTTACATACCCCCTTGGGCTACGTTTCAAAAACGTCTATATTTACTCAAAATCTCTGTATCAACAGAAATATGAGTATTTAAGGAAAATTTTAGCACCCATCAAAAGTTTGGGCTACTATGCCTTTAGTGATTTCAGTAATATTGTGGAACCGTCCGATGCAAAACCAAACTCTATATTTATCTTTGATGATGTTATGTGTGAAAAACAAGATGTTATAAGATCGTACTTTAGCATGGGACGTCATAAAAATATCGACTCCTTTTACCTAGCGCAAACATATTCCCGAGTGTCTAACAGCTTGTGCGAGACAATGCCAATTTTATTATTATGTTTAATCAAGATGAGTTGAATATGAAACACATATTTTCCGACCGCGTTTCACCGGTTGGGATAATAAGTATTAATTTTTAGTAATTGATAAAGACAGTGATGTGAAATCGGGAAGATACCACAAAGGATTTGATAGCTATATATTACTGTAATAATAAGAGAAAACACTCATTTTA
Source organism: Diaprepes abbreviatus (assembly GCA_034092305.1). Lineage (NCBI taxonomy): Eukaryota > Metazoa > Arthropoda > Insecta > Coleoptera > Curculionidae > Diaprepes > Diaprepes abbreviatus. The sequence goes on along the minus strand of JASJET010000032.1, from coordinate 7,314,548 downwards.
TTGTTGAAACGTCCTTTGTTAACATCATGAATAACACGATCGACTTAAAACGTAAACTAGTGGAAGCTACCAATGTCGTTAGAAAAAAAATGTGGAATTGGAAAAATTTTATGAACCTATTTCTAAGCCGTTGACAACTATATCTGATATGATCAAGCAACGTCAACAACAACAAAAACAACAGCAACAGCAACATTATCCAGCTACAAATCACATAGTCCCAGTACATCAGTGCAGTTGACTCACATATCAGGTTTTCCCTAACCTACACATTCCTTTCAAACCTCCACACCTATTCAGCAGCAGCAGCAGGAGCATCGCATTTCAAAAGAGGATATTAGCCAATCGGGGTTAGATACACTCTCGACATCAACTAATACATCTCTCGCATCCGCTGACACCACAACTTCCGATACTTTAAACGCACACATGAAAAGATTACGTTCAAAATCATCTCTATACGATACTGTATATGGTGTACGTTTTGGTTCAAAACAGATTATACCAAAAATTTTATTGGTAATTATTTAGAGGTGCATTTTCGAAATGGAAATATTGTCTTATACAAAAAGGGGAAAAATATTACAGAATGTGGTGGATCACCGGCACTTTATGACTCATTATTTCTTTAAAAAAAAACAAGTTTAGCAAGGAACAACAATTAAGTGATAATGTACTTTCAACATACAAGGAAATTTTGGAATCCACGAATGCTGTCTACAAGAATTTTAAAAAAAGTGATGGTTTACTGGAGACCAGATGGGACAAATATTTACGAATTATTAAACCTCTGATAATGGACACAAAATTAGGTGGTACTATTACAAGAAAAAATCTCTCGGAAAAACTACAGTTACCCACAAAAAAGAAATTATCTTCGAAAACATTTCAATATGTCTACTGGAACAAAGCTAAAGAGTTGGTGGATCGTTTACGTTTGTTGTGGAGTTCCAAAATGGCCGGTCACTCTGGACACGAAAATGAAATTATGTCAATCATAGAGGAATTACGAGAAGAAGATATATTAAGCTCAATATTTAATGATATTCTTCAGTTCTTCCTTCGATCCGAAACCTTTAATATTACTAATAATATAGAGCCCAGTCTAGAAAAAATCAAAATTGTTAATGAACTACATAGAACGGCCAGAAAAAATTTTGTAAGACGGCGCACGATAATAAAAGGATACAGAGATTTGTGGCAAATTGATTTGGCTGAAATGCAACAGTATGCTGATGAAAACGATGGTTATCGTTATATTTTGGTCTGTAGAAATTGCTACTCTAAATTTGTCTATACCAACGCGATAAAAAACAAGACCGGTATAGAAGTTACTAATGCGATGAAAAGCATCACTGAAGAGGCATCATATACACCAAAATATCTGCAAAGTAATCAAGGAAAGGAGTACTATAATACAAACTTTCAAGCCCCGATGAAAAAATATAATATAAATCATTATTCCACTTACAGCACAAAGAAAGCTGCAATTGTTGAGCGAGTCAAAAGAACTTTAAAAAATAATTTATATAAACAATTCTCGGCAAGAGGATCTTACAAATGGATACATATATTATCGGCAGTAACAAAAACCTATAACCATTCGAAACATCGCACCATTAGAATGAAGCCTGCAGATGTGCAAGAAGAAACGCAAATTAAAGCATACGATTATTTAAAAATTGTACCTAAAAATTTAAGTTTTCGATGGGTGACAATGTGCGTATTACCAAGTATAAAAGCTTATTCGAGAAAGGATATACGCCCTCTTGGTCAACTGAATTGTTTAAAGTTGTAAAAGTTAACGTTACAAATCCACCTACATACTTGTTGGAATCGTTAGAAGGTCAGCCTATAAGAAGGTGTTTTTACGAGTCAAAACTACAAAAAACAAGCACTCCTGGCGTTTATCTACTAGAAAAGGTCCTTAGACAACGCAAAAAAATCACACCGATCAATTGTTTGTCAAATGGCTAGGATTTCCCAATCATTTCAACTGTTGGATAGATAAAGCTAATATTGTTTAAATAACATAATGTATGACTATAATTTTAATTTAAAATGTAAAATAAATAAACAATATATTGTAAAACAATGTTTTTTTATTTCAATCTTCATCATCAAAAACAATAACAATAAAACATCATATACATAAATAACATTTCAATATTCTTAGAGGGAAGATCCAATTCACCGCCGACTACGACGTTATCTTCAAGGGTATGCCACTCGGAGTGCGTTCTCCTATTCTTTAACCTGCTTTTCCTTTTTTTTAGATTTTTTTTGAAGTCGAGCCGTACGAGAGAGACGCTTAATAAGTCATTTAAAGGCTGATGGTAGAGTATTTTCTGAATAACTTCAATTTTTGTTTTAAGCTCACTATTATTTTGGTATATCATGGGGAGGACATTCTTGTTAAATATGTCACATATTACAATTGCAAAATTGTAAAACTTTCTATTAACAAAGTTTTTTGTCACAGCATCGTCATCATCTTTAGGTTCACCTAAGTTGATTATGGTTTTTCCACCCATATCATACTGCCCATCCGCTGTAAGTTTAACACCAATCCCTTGTGGCCCGGATAATATATGATATTTTTCATTACATTTCTGATGACCAATTTTATCAATTGTGTTGTTTCCTCGATTCATTTTTAATCTTAACTAAACTATTTTATTTTTATTTGCTCTACTTATATTAAATATTTCAGCTGAGACAAAGAAATACTGACTATGATCTACTGGGTTGGTATATTTATAAAAGAAATAAAACAAACTGTGATTGTAACAAATATTTATTTACAGTTATTTAATTTCACAAATACAAAAATTATAAAAAAATAATTTTCCATGTCTTCATTTTCGTTGCTCAAAATTCTATCCCATCCGACACTATTTCGATCGTCAACCTCTTGGGCTTTTTTCTGTCGTTCTTCTATACGTGTAACATTATCGTTGCTGTTGCAGGAACCAATTCATATTTTGCAGCAAGCACACCAGGTAAATGTGGAATATTGACGAGGTATTCTTTTAATTCTTCTTCAACCATTGCAGCACAAAATGTATTCATGTCTATGGAACCATATAAAAATGTGTTGCACAAGTGTGCCCCAGCCATAAAATTGATCGCATCCCTGATCTCGTTCTTATATTGATCTTTGGTTGCCTCAACATGCGGCCAATCATTTGCGCTATCTAACATATCGTCAGCTATATTTCTTAATTATCTTCCCAACCAAAATATGTATCTATCTACAGATTCGTTGACGGTCGTCGTCGAATCAGCAGACATCTTTAACAGAAATAATGAACACGCGTAAGTATTCTGACATGTGCAACTATATTTTAAATTTAATTACATCCTTTTTTTGAAACAATTTACATACAATTTACTCTAATGAGCCAAAACGTAATAATGTTCGACTATTGTTTCCAAAAACTCTAGTGCCCTGCCTCAAATAAGTTAAAGTGTATTTCCTTTAAGTTTTACTCATAATATCTACAATATTATCAGACAGTGTTTCGGCCACAGGTTTTGGCAAAAAAGTCTCGAATGTGCTATTATCACCGTCATCGTGTAAAGCCACTAGAAAAGTTTTACACAATCGTGTAGTCATAGAAACCACGTTTACAATTTTATACACTTTCCCCACAATCATTTCGGTAACCTTTTTTCTCTCTAAAACCTCGAAATCTTTGCTTTCATTAATTTCATCTAGAGTTTCTTTTGCAATACTCATTATTGAAAAAATGGTATATAAATCCAAAAATTGCCGTGAATATAAAAGCACTTTCAGAACACTAAACGAACACAATATTTGATGTTTATGCTACTGATATCTGCGACTGTTTGAAGTCACTTCTTTTCCCACTTACCTTTATAGCGAGTTTTCAAGGTCGAATTGTAACAATGGTGGGGGAAGCTTAACGGTAGAAATAGTGGAAGCAGTCTTCAAGGTCAAATGACATCACAGATTTAAATTGGTATAAGGATAACTTCAAGGACAAAATATAATGAAACAAATAACTACATTTTATGTACTTTATTGAATGACATTTTTCTGTCGTTCTGCTATACGTGTAACATTATCGTTTAAACCTAAATTTCTTAATTTGTTCAATAATATTTGTTCGTTTTTATTTCTTAAAAAATTCTTACAAACTATACTCGCTAAAATACATACTTCAGCATGGTCTTGCATTTCATATGCGTAAAATTCCGAACAGGCTGCAGAAATTAGAAATTCTTCGTACATTTCTCTCACTAAAGTTTCCATATTAACTACTACTACGTTAAACTTAATCCTACACTTTAATTTCATTTAACACAACCGAATCTGCAATGAAACTAATCAGTTTTTGCAATCACTAAACCCCAACTTTTTTATTTCACAAACAAAATCTAGTAAATTTAATGTTTTGCTGCAATATTTACGACATGCATTCGCAGCCTTTTCATATTCAAAAGACAAATCACAATAGCGCGACGCCCATTCTGCTCGACTTTTCATTGCATCATTGAAGTAATTACTTGCCGTTTCAGTGAACTCATCCCCCAATTTTTTTACTGTCTCTTACAAAGCACTATTCATATTATTCACTTATTTTTCCACTCACGACACTTTTTTATTACTGGTGGTGGCCCATCTATACAATGACGATATATTTGTTCATAGTTAATGTAACAGGGTAAGCTTAACTGTAGTTCCTTGTCACACCGATATGGCGCTGGCAGCTTATCCCAAATTTGCCGTAAACTCAGTGTATCAACGTAAGTTTTTAAATATTCGAGAGGAAAAAATGCTAGATCTTTTTCTTTAAAATCACACAAACTTTTTAAATTACTCTGATATAAACAAATTACTCTGCCGACTTGTTCTATATTTCTTTCTTTAGATAGTTCAGTATCTGGTATTTCACACTGAATGAATGTAGACTCACACTATTTTATAGAGTAATTTGCAAGTTCAAAATCATTTCAAGATCATCCCACACTATTACAATGCACAAATAACTACTTCAAGGTCACACATCCAAGATGACCTCCAGCAAAGTCAAGGCCGCCCTGAACATGGCCGGGGTCAAGGCCGCACACACAACCTTAAACACATTTTCAAGGTCAGGGCCGGGGACAAAGCGCGCGTGCACCTTCAAGGTTAATGGCAAGGACATGTGGGCGAGCCCAAAGGGGGAGTGGTGCAGGGTCAAGGTCAAGGTCGAGGAGTGGGGGAGGTAATGAAGATCGGGTTATGTTCACCACTCATCTTATAAAAATATAGTACACAAAGATGAAAAGATAGCATCAGATGTAAAAAGCATGAAAAAAATGGTAAAAATAACATTAGATATAACAAACGCAAAATTTCAATTAGGAAAAGACATAAAAAATCTAGAAGATAAATTAGTAAAAAATAAAAATCATTAAATGAATTAGTTCAGAGAGCTGCTGAAGTTTTTAAAAAAGAATTTAATGACACAATGAATTATGCAAGAGAAGAATTGAATTCAATATTAGGTTGATTCAAAAAAGATTATACGTTACCAAATGTCTTTTGGAAACTAAATTTAATGTGAAAATTTCTGATCTTACTAACATCACCCAAATAAATTAATCAATAAAAGAAATTAGAAATGAAAATAAAAAATCATTTGAAGCAATGGAAAATAAATTTGATGTAAAAATTTCTGATCTTACTAACAACATCACCCAAATAAATCCATCAATAAAAGAAATTAGAAATGAAAATAAAAAATCATTTGAAGCAATGGAAAACAAAATAAAAAACTTACTAAAAAAAACTGAGATGACTTTTTTATATTTTACACCGTCAGCGATAAAAGGCTTTTATAAAAGGTTTAGAAGAGGGTAAAGTTATTTATGGGATTTATTTTCGAGAGTAAGGTATAAATTAATAATGAGTAAAATTAAGCAAGACATTGTAAATGAATTACATAAACCAGCAAGAAGGTGATATAGAAGAAGACGAATATTTGTAAAAGGGCTTAATAATCTATTTCAAGCTGATCTGATAGAAATGCAGCCATATGCGAAATTTAATAGGAGTTTAAGATATATTTTAATGGTAATAAATGTGTTTTCTAAATCTGTATGGGCAGAACCTGTAAAATCCAAAACTGGTAAATATGTAACAGCTGCAATGAAAAAAATTCTACTAACTTTAAAAACCCCCCAAAAAATCTGAATACTGACCAAGGTAAAGAATTCTTTAATAAAGACTTTGAGAAACTTATGGAGCAGTTCAAAATTAATCATTAAAGCACATTTTCTAATATGAAAACTAGTATTGTAGAGAGTTAATAGAACTATAAAAAACAAAATGTGGAAAAATTTTAGTTTACTGGGTAATCATAAATGGATCAACTTTTTTAAAGAAATAATTACAGAATACAATAATACTAAGCATTCAACAACCGGAAAAAACCAAACGAAGTTAACAAAAAGAATGAAATGGAAATTTTGAAATCAGCTTATACTCATAGGAAAACTGTGGATCCCAGATTACCAAAATTTCGTGTCAGTGATAGAGTACGAATAAGCAAGATTTGCGAACAATTTTCTAAAGGTTACACTCCCAACTAGTCAAACGAAATTTTCCAAATAAAAAAAATCCAACTCACTAATCCAACAAAGTATTTAATTCAAGATGGAAACGACATAGATATTAAAGGAGGTTTCTATGAGGAAGAACTTCAAAAAGTAAGACACCCAAATGTATATCTGGTGGAAAAAGTGTTAAGAAAGAAAGGAAACTAAGTATTTGTAAGATGGTTAGGATTAGATAAATCTTATAACTCTTGGATCTTCAAAGGAGATGTGATGTAATAGTAGTTAATGCTGTAATAATAATTGATGTTTGTAATAAAAAAAATTAATTTTTATATATATATATATCTGTTTTATTTCAAAATAAGCTTATTACATAAACATTTTTTTAAATACAATATTCCTATAATCAGAGTCTAATATGGGATTCAAAATTTCTTCAGTAAATTTAATCCTTCTTCTAAAATGTTTTTGATTTATAAACTCTTCAGAAGTCATTTCAGCTTTTCTGTAGGCGAAGTTCCAAGCAACCATCAGATTAATTTGGTTTCTTGATTCATCAATAGATACTTTCTTCTTCATAATAGTGCTTAGACTTTAATTTTTGTTCTAGTTCTTCGGGATAATTCAAAAGCAGTTCCAACATGGAGCACACATTTCCACTATTTAGGTTTTGTTTTGGAGAAAGAATATTATATATTTTGTCAAAAGAATCTCCGTCGTAGAAATTGTTATTTTTAAAAACGTTGAAATAATGTCGAAACTTTTGTTTTTATAAAACATTTAGTCTATATTCCATAAGTGGAATTTGTTCCCATAGTCTGCAGACAGTTGCATTTCCATAGTAAATAAATTCACAGCTTTTCACAATTGGTAATTCACTAATCTTTTCAAAATGAATAGATAAATTTTGCAAATATATCGGTTCATTGAAAACATTAGGTGAAAACATATAACATATTTCAAAAACTAACTAACTATCTGTTTGCTCTCAAAAACTAACTATCTATCCGTTTGCTCCTAAATTTTATACATTTTCCCTCTCCTCTCAAGTGGAGGGGTAAACTTATTTTCCCTCTCCATTTAAGAGGAGGGGATAAACTTTAAATGTCAAGAATCAATAAAAAACAAAATTTATATTATTTTTTAACATTTATTAAATATTTTTATAGATATTTTTTCATGAAATACAATAAAATTAAACATGTACAAAAAAATATTGCTGCTGCAAATATAATAACAAATATATAACAACAGACACAATGACAAGATTCTTCTTTTTTATTGTTGAAAGGAATCCTGACTATTGTAATGGTTTGTTTGTCATGGAATATTCAATTTCTATGAATGTATTCTCACACAAAGCAGAATCAGTTACATTATAGGTAAAAAAGTGTGAATTTCCAACAATATATGTCATTTTCATCTGTTTGTAGCAATTGGTTTCATTTTTGAGGGCATTTATACATATATCAGCCCTAACTGCATTAGAAATGTATTTACATATAGCACATTTCCAACAAGGGAAACTAAAACTATTGAAGATGCAGTAGTCATTGTTGTAATATTACTAACAAATAATGGTATTTCTATACAATATTTATGTTTTTTGGATTCAGTTCCCCCTCCAACTTTTAAAGCTTCAAAAACGACTTACATAATTTATCATCATAGAAAATGATGTCTTTATAAAAATGAAAAATTACTAGGAGTAGTTAGTTCTAATCGCGGTTTTTTATTTTTAGATGCATTTTCGGAACTTAAAGAAGTTAGAGTATCATACATCATTTGCATATATTTCCAAAATATCCTTATGTCCCCATGTAAGAGTTTTTGTGGAATTTTGTATACAATATCTTTTATCATCATGAGTTGTTAATGCCAATTTATTTAACAAATTAGTGTATATGTTATGCATATCTGACTTGAATACATACATGGTGCAGAATATTATGTCACCTTTCTTAACAACATCTTTATAATTTAATAATGTTAATTAATTTTTTATACATGATTTACTAACACCTTCTGCTTTATCTACATTATTTTTGGATTTTATATGATATGCTTTAGCACCAGTTCCATAAAAACTCTCAATGGGAATCCCTTTGTACTCATCTTTAAATTTACCAACAACTGATGTTGTAATAGGCATGCAATGAATATTTTGTTCAGAAAAATTAGAAGTATCAAATTTATTCAGATTTAGCTTCATATCTTCATAAAAGTTTTGGGTCTGAATTTTAAGAATTAAGGAATCGGTGTCCGTATATAATAAATTTAAATTATTACCATATTTTACTTTTAAATACCCGTAATTAAAATTATACATAATAGTTTTTGCAATATCCAAGATACTCATCCCAACATAAATTGGCTTATTGAATTCAATGCAAACCTGTTGAAGTTGAAGAGCAACTAAATTTTCAAAAAAAATTTTAAATCCTTTAATTGAGGTTTAAAAATAAGTTTTTCGGCACTAAGTTTATTACCCTGTCTTTTCCATTGAGATACTAACTTAATATCTGCTCGCCTATCAACATTTTCCATGGTTTAACCAAAAATTGAATTATTTGCCAATTTATAACAATTTTTATCAAATTTATTTTTAGATGAATTTCGTAAATTTCTATTAAATCTTTTTAATTTCAAAACATTGTGCATCTTGTAGAGTTTTTAATAGCGACTCTAAAAACTCTGGGAGAAATTGAAAATAATCTATAAAGCGTAGTCGCAAAGCAACTGGTTTCCGCTTTTCTGACACATAACTGTAAACGAAAATTTCCTTACTAAAAGAAATATACTTTTCCTTATTTTGAGCTATCACACTAATATTTTCTTTATTATAGCAAAGCGATTTAATAAATAGGTGAGAATCATAGTTTTTTAAATTATACAATACTACTGATATATATTTTGGAGGTTTAAAATACAAATTACAAATTGAGTGGTCAGCTCCTCGATATTTACCTGTAATATGACAATGATCTCTACACTTTACGAAATTTCCTTTTGAAAAAGGTTTTTCACATATGTAGCAAATGCTAGAATTTTCATACTCAATCTGTTCTACAGATGGCAAATTTTTCAATGATACTTGATATTTTAAATATATTTTATAAATTTATTTTACATCATTTTCAATGTAATCAATAAATTTTAAAGCGTAATCTGTACCTCTATAAAGTTTAAGATAAACAACATTCTCATCAAATGATGATTTAATATAATAAGGAAATGAATAGGGTATATGTTCAGAAGTTTTAATAGTATATGAGGTTGTCGAATCAGGTGTAGATTGTTGGCACTCAATGTTTCTTAAAATAACATTCAAAATCGGCATAAATAACAAAAGGGGCTTTATACTGTTTCTGAATATTTCGAAACTTTAATATATTTGCAGGAATATAATTTCCAAATTTATCCAAAATCAAATTATCTGAAGGAAGCTCAATTCGAACAAAACTACAATCACGTTCTAAATGTGCATTAATTTTTCATATGTTCCAAAATATTGAAGGCATCCATCACATAAGTATTTTTTTATTTTCTTTTTTGATAATTGTTTGCATACCAAGCAACCTAAATCCTTTATCCAACAGTAGTGGTTATTTCCATCATCGGAACTTATTAAAAGCAAATTAATATGTAATTTTTTCTTTTCATTATTATAATGTAAAGGACCGACAATCTCATATACATTTTTATTATCTCTTAAAAAATTTTCAATTCCATATACATTTATGGACAAATTATTTTTTTCCTCAAATTTTTTTATATCTAACAATTTTATTGGAAATTCAATACCTGTAAAATCGAAAGCGTTTCTGAAGTCTGGATATGAAGAGGTCTTTCGAGGATTACCGATTGGCTGGTATGCTGCTGAATCAGCAATTGTCCTATTCATCACATTCACTATTGATTTAGAAAATTTTTGCATCCTAATGTAGGAGGAGGCATTCAATGGGTTGTACTTATTGATGTTGACTTCCAAATGCAGAATTATTTGTAGAGCCCACCCTGTAATATGAATTAAAAAATTAGTTTTGAATAATATTTGTTAGAAATGTTCAAGTGATATTAAGAAAACTTAGCTCTTGAGATTAAATAATAATTACCCGAGTCTCATTCCGGCAATTCATCTGCTTTGGTTTCAATAATCTTGAATAAATCATCGTCAAGCTGTTGTACATCAGTTGTATGGATTACGATGAAGAACGGCGTATTAAATGACTTAAATGAAGTAGAGATTAAAGTTGGGGAATAATATATTCCAAATAATTCCAAATATACTTTAGCACATGTAAATTCTTGTTGACGCTGGCGTATTAATGTTTGCACTTTATTACCAACATCTTGCTGAAACTTTTTGATGTCAACGTGATAATTGTGTGAAGATATTCTGTAGGAGGCTATTCGACATTTAAATGCACTCCTGATAATGTCGATTCCATTTCCATATTTTTTGCAGCTCTTGTTTTTATGAATATTTGTCCTCAAGTGTGTGCTCCAGGAATTAGATTTGACATTTACTTCACAATCTTGGCAATATCGCATTGTAGGTCTTGAAAGTAGTTCATCAACTGAAACAATTATTATTTTTAACTCCTCTCTAAAACTTTAATAAATAATATTAAAAATAAAAATTAAAACGAAAATTATAGCTATATATGTTATAAAAAAATACTTACGATTAATTATATGATCTTCCATGTTAAAGGTGTTTTCGTTATTGACAGAATTTTCTCGAAGGTGGCGTACAATATCTGATTTCCTTTTAAATTCTCTTAAGCAGTGTGTGCAAAGGAGGATCATTTTAAAATGGAATCGGTTAGGATTATGTAACTTTTAAATAAACACAATTTGATCTATCAAGACCCAGTGACATAGAATAATTAGCAATTTTTTCAGCTCGCGCAATTTGGAAAACTTTTGGATTAACTTTTTAATTTGTTAAAAAGCATGGATTTTTTTTTAAATATATATTACCCAAATTTAAAAGAAGATCGTCTTGTCTTTGTATGCAATTTTTTACATCTTTCAGAGTTGAATTGGAAAAATTATTGCAAATGCTATTCAAGTTGAAATATGAGAACACCATTGATTTAAACTTAGATGCCGCGCATCTTGTGTCACTCTTATTTAAACTCGGCTTAGATTTCATGCGAATAAATTTATCTAATTCGCTCTTATTTGATAAATCGATCTTCAGAGCTGTTGTGATTGCGGTGGGTAAAGAAAAATTTTGATGCTCCAAATTATGAGAACAAGTATTGTCACCATCCAATTTTGGCCTTTTAAAATTTGGAAAATCTAACAATGTTTCCGAAGAGCGCTTTTTCGAGAAATTTTATTCAAATAAATTAGTAGAATTTTGTTTTGGCACATTTAATTGATTTTGTTCCAATACATTTTGTCCCTGATTTTGATTTGAGCATGAAATGATATTTCAGGAACACTGAGGTTGCTCATTCTCAAAGTTTCCATTATAATTATATACCTCAATGTCCCCCACAAATTCACCGCAGTTCAAATCCAAAACGTCTACAAAACTATTTGTATAGCTAAATTTGAATGGCTGTTGATATAAATTTTGTTTATCTTTTGGTGAAACTTGTATGACAGTTTTCACACTGTGGATAGAATCATCAGATGAATCATATGATGATTCATCCGATGAAGCATCCAAAATTGGTGAATAATGGGGGCGATAAATCTTTTTCGTACTATTTTTTGAAAAACCCCCAATGTCAATCCCATTATCATTATTTAAAACCCCCTCATTATCACCCCCATTTTGCTCTGAGCCATTTGGAAATCCTCCCAATATATTCAAAAGTTGTTCCAAATCATAACCCTCCTCTATTGTCGAATTATTAATTAAATTTTGCCCGGAAATTTCCTCATGCTCCCCATCAACCTTAATTAAATTTTGCCCCAAACCATTTTCAGTCCCTTCCATTATATTGAGAAGTTCTTCAAAAGTATTAGCCTCATTTATTTTAGAATTATTAATTAAATTTTGCCTCAACATATCATTGTTTATATCGTCAAAATTTATAGTTTTTAGAGGTTCATGAGAAAATTCTTTAATAATCGCTTCATCTAAAACTTTTAAAAGCTATTCTAAAATATCGCTTTCACCAATTTCGGAAGAATTAACCAATTTATTATTATCCAAATCAGTATTACCAATTTCTTTAAATTTAATTTCTAGTTCCTCATCGCTTAACCCGCAAAAAGAACAGTCCATTAAATAGTAGACAAGGCAAGCTTCGTTTAAATCAAATGCGGTTAAATCAATATTTTCAATTTGTACATTTATAAGTGAAGACATTTTAAATTATAAATTAAAAAATCCAAAATCAGAAAATCAGAAAATCAAAAATAAATTTATGGCTCTTAAAAAAATGAAATAAAAAATTAAGTTAAAGCAAATCCAAAATATTAAATTGCAAATATTAAATCAAAAATATTAAATCAACAATACATCCAAATAAAAATTAAAACTATGTCAAAACGTCACACAATAATTCAAAATAATTCGGACTAGCAGGATAAATTCAAATAATATAGAGAATTTTAACATACACGCTAATAGCGAGATGTAAACTGAAGAGACGCTTGTACCCGGTCGCCATTTAAAGCGGTCAAAAGCCTGGTACTGGCTGGTACGGCGTGGCACTGCATGGCACGACGGGAACCGTGAGACCGTGAACTCCAGAGAGGTGGTTGAACGGTCTTAAGTTGTTTTATTCTTAAGAAAAAGACGTGTAAAGAGGAGAAGAAAAAAAGAAGTTGTTTTTGGAATAATATAAAAAAGAGTTCTTTTTAATTTTTTTTTATATTATTCCAAAAAACAACTTTTTCTTATTCTTCTCCTTTTTGCTCGTCTTTTTCTTAAGAACAGAATAACTTACGACCGTTCAACGACCTCTCTCGAGTTCACGCTATCTTTGCCTTCTTCTTCTTTTCATTCTTCGGACCGGTTTCGCCGCTGGAGGTACGGAAAGGTGGTATTTCAGTATTGTATATAAGGATTTACAGCGTCATGACTTATCATTCGATGAGTTTAAAGTTTGTAGAATGAGTACTTTCATAATTCTCACCCTAGAAGATTTTATAGGCTTCTTAGAACATCAAGAGAACCTGGTGGACAGTCTAAGAAGCATTACACCGAATTCAGATGACACGGTGATGTGGCCGCCACCATCAGAGGCTGAATTTTTTAATGAAGAATTTGGTGATAAATTCCTCATGGATGAGGATTTACCGAGCGAAGAATTCATCAACATGTTCGAGACAAACCTGGATCCCGAGCCGAGAGATACGATCGAAAATACAAGAGGCCGATAAATTATAAATAATGATTTATAAATTATGATTTATAAATTATGATTTATAAATTATGATTTATAAATTATGATTTATAAATTATGATTTACAAATTAATTTACGGCAATCTCTGGCAGAGCAGCAATCTCTGGTGGGCAACAACAATGTCTGGTGGGCAGTCACAATCTCTGGTGCAGCAGCAGCAGCAACCTGTGGCGGGCAGCAGCAACCGATTGCAAAGCAGCAGCAACCTATGGCAGAGCAGCAACAGCAATCTCTGGTTGGCAGCAGTAACCTCTGGTGGGCAGCAGCAGCAACCTCTGGCGGGCAGCAACAACCGATGGCAAAGCAGCAGCAATCTATGGCAGAGCAGCAGCATGGAACATGGATCCATCCCAAAATGGTATTTGGTATTGTGATTTATATATGTAGATATGTATTTATGTATATTTGTATTTTGATTTAAGAGTAATAAAAAACAAAGTCGTTGAAAAAAAAATTTTTTTTTCTATTTCTTATACAGAATTACACCTAATAACCAAGTTTCTTTAAGTTGAAAGAATTATTATGAATATGATGAATATAATTTTTTTTAAAAGCATAGTAATGAAAACTAGGTTTTTTTTACTTGGAAGAATTATCCTATATGGAAGAATAAATCATATAATTCTGTTATCAGGGTATCTTATTTAATCAAACCTAATTGTTCTTTATCTTATATATTAAATCTTATTTAAATGTCTTAGTTGACATTTTTAAATTTAATATTAAAAACTACTAGGGTGCATGAATAAATTCAAGTGGAGTATCAAATTCATTTATTTAAATTTGATTTATCGATAGGGTTGTTGTGCCTATTATTTGAAAAGAATTATTCTACACTAAAAGAACAAAATTATAAATTCTTTCAATGGGAATAAATACAAATTCTTATTTTTTCACATCATCCTCTTAAATTTATTTACACTGTTTCTTATATTTATTTAACTTAGCAGAAGAAAATCTAAATTCTTATAAAATATTTTAACTTAAACTTCAACTTAATATTAAAAACGCTATAGTGTATAAATAAGTGCAAATGAAATAAATTATTTAAAATTTGATTTTTTGATTAGATGGTTTTGCATATTCTTTAATTCTGGTTTATTACATATTATACATGCTTGTAAAGGAGTTGTTATATATAAATCATTTTCACAAGTGTTGCATTGTAGATCTTTTTCGCAACATATAAAGAATTTTTTATAGTGACTATTTACAAAAGTATGTTTCCCATTTGGGCAATTTAGAGCATGTATATAATAACATTCGCAGCATAAATTATATGCACCGCCAGAAGATGAAACAATTACAACATATGATTGGAAAACGCACACTTCTCGCGTAAGGTAATTTGGTGCCAATGCATCACTTGCATTTATTTTTGCCACTTTTACTAATCCCTCTTCTCCGCAACCATTCGAAACACCATTATCTTCAATCCCATCATCATCTTCATCTTCATCGTCGTCTTCGAAGTTATTTCGATCTATTCTTATAAAAAATCCTGTCTTGCGTTGAACTTCCCCCTTCCAGCCAATTTAAAATGAGTTATTTCATTCCTATATATTGACTGGATTGATTCATCGCAAGCGAAGTATAAATATACTTGTTGTGGATCCATTTCGAAGACTAATGAACTGAATATGCGAGATTTGATTCACTTGTTTAAACAATTCGTACTTTTACAACACTTTTTTATCGGTAATGGTGGACCGTCTATATGGTTTTGGTATAATTTGTAATGTTCAAAACAGGGTAAATTTAGCTTCAATTCCTCGTCACTTTGATAATGTTCTGGTAACCTATGCCAAATTTGTTGTAAACTAAATGAATCAATGTATTTCTTCAAAAAATTGATGGCAAATCTTCACAGTCCGTAAGGTTTTTCTGGCTGGTTTGATATAAAATTATTACTTGACCGATATTTTCAATTATTTTTTGTTTTGTTAATTCGCTGCTTACATCACTACTGAATAAATGTAGCTAGCACAGATTCAGGCGTTTAAATTACCAGTTCCCCTCCAAGTGCTGTGGTCGTTAGGAAGGAGGTAGGAGGTGAAGAAAAAAGAGATGGAGCTTACGTAACCAGTCGAGATAGGGGCGAACTTGGACAGCCAATCAGAAACAAGGTCATTCTTGGCTGACCAATCAAAAAAGTGGTGGGGGGTCAACCGGAAGCCCCTTATCTCCACTACTTGGGACTGAATCGTTTTTTAGGATGTAAATAGCGATATAAAATTATTCAATATCAAGTCAAATATTTTGATTTTAAAAGAGATTATGTGCTTTTACTGTTGTCGAGTAATAAAATAATTTAATAATTTATTTAAAGTAATTAATAAAAGTTTATAAGTATTGTCCTGCAAAAATATTGTGCCACTCTCAGACAACAACAAATACGATAATATTGTGTTAAGAAGAATATAGAAAAATTATTTTGAATTGAACTAAGAACATAGCTGAACGAGACATTAGAAAGTATTCTGTCAATTCCTTCCTTTATAGGAAAAGACAAATAAAATATTTTTGGAAATTTGAAGGATTTTTAAAGAAGAAAATAAATAAGAAATACTGGAATTATGTTTATTGATATATTAGGACCAAATAAAAGAAAACATAACAAGGTATTTATATTAGATAAGGAAGTAGAAAGCTTTAATTTTTCGTAGAAATTGAAGATTAGCATCCAATATTAACCTAACTGTTCTTAAAATTAAAATTCTGAAATTAAGAAATTATAGTTTGCTATACTAACCTTTTGAAAGATAATATTTATCATCATAAATATTATGTGTGAAACTATATGACCTACTTGTATCACAACACAGCACACGATAATTTGTTTAAAATAGTATTATTTCTAACAAATAAACGACGCTTTCCATATAAAACTGCACTATAGCCATCTAGTAGACGATTACGAAATTAAACGTTGCCAACTTGTGATCCAAGTTGTTAAAAGGCAATTCCTGGTAGATAAAAGTAACTAATAAGTAATATTGATTAAAAATAGTGTTGGATGAAAAATAAAAATATTTACCATTAAATTCCATCTAGTGATAATTAATAATATTATGCCATTTTTTTATTGTTGAATAAAATTTATATTTTGTATTTTAATCATTCTGTTTATTGATTATTTAATTAATATCTTATAAACCACCGAACTCACCTGAGGAGTCAATTTACAGGTAGGAACACATCTATAACTACATAGAAAATTTGAAAATTGAAAATACTTCAAATTGGTAAACAATAGTTATAATTTATTATAATTATTTTTTACCTGGCGCTCAACAAATAAATATTATCATTTTTATTTAATTTTGGTCGGGCAAATACTTTGTGCGGGAGTAATAATAATATTAGCCCAAATCGTCACAACTGGCGCCTAACGTGGGGCGATAATTGTTTAAAAAAAAGGTTACCAACGAGAGGCGAAAATTTGTAAAAAAAAGGTTAATAACGTGGGGCGAAAATTTGTTAAAACGGGTCACCAACGTGGGGCAAATATTTGTTAAAAAAAAAGGTTAGTAACGTGGGGCAAAAATTTGTTAAAAAAAAAGGTTAGTACGTGGGGCAAAAATTTGTTAAAAAAAGGTTAGTAACGTGAGGCAAAAAATTGTTAAAAAAGGTTAAAAACTTGGCAAAAATTTGTTAAAAAAAGTTAATAACGTGGGAGAAAATTTGTTAAAAAAAAAGTTAATAACGTGGGGCAAAAATTTGTTAAAACAGGTCAGTAACGTGGGCAAAAAAATTGTTAGGTTAGTAACGTGGGACATATATTTGTTTTAAAAAAATAAGAAGAAACTAACATGCTGCACACATTTGTTTTAATAAAAAGTTAGAAACTAACATGGGGCTCAATTTCTTTGAAATTTAAGAAACTAGGGTAGAGAAAATTGCTTAGAAAAATTTGTATGATAAAGGGAAATAAGAAGGTTATATTTTAATAAAACAAGGTATTGATATTTTTGTTTAAATAGGAAATTTATAAATATATATATATATATATATATATATATATATATATATATATATATGAATAGTTTGGTTATTCCGGGTTTCAACCGTTCGTTCAAAAAATCGTTTGATTTTTGTTGTTTTCTTTCCTGATTTTTTATTAATGTTTTCCATGTAGTGGAAAAATTTATAGCATCGTCTCGTTTATTTAGCTGTCCCGCTTTTTCGATTTCTAGGGCCTCTCTTATGATGCGTACCTTGTAGTTCTGTTCTGGTGTTTTTTCGAAGTCGATGGTATGTCCGGTTGTTTGGTGATGTTGAAATAGGGCTGAGGTTGTCTGTTTGTTTTTGAGGCTATTTTTATGTTCTTGGATTCTTGCTGATATGCGCCTGTTTGTTTGTCCTATTTAAGTTTGATGACAATCTGCACATGGAATGCTGTAAAGGCCAGGGACAAACAAACAGTCTTGTAGTCTTCTCTTGTCTTTTTATGGCTTTTTTTATATCTGATTGTGAGAAACCATTCCGTTCTAGAGCTGTTGAAATGTGTCTTATTTCGTCTTGTTTTATGTCAAGTTCTGTTAGGCGGAGAGATCTTTATACTAGTGTGTTGACTACTGCCTGCTTTTGAGAGGGATGATGATGTGACGCTGCATTGAGATATCGATCAGTATGTGTGTGTTTCCGATATACGCTAAAGCCCAGGGTGTTGTTGAGTTTCCTAGTTAATAGCAGGTCCAAAAAAGCAAGTTTCTTTTCTTGTTCGTTTTCTAGCGTGAATTGGATTCTATGGTGGATATTGTTCAGGTATACGAGGAAATCGTCCAGGTATTCTTTTTCATGTGGCAATATTATGAAAATGTCATCAATAAAACGTTTCCAAAATTTCGGTTTTAAAGGAGCCTTTTGCAGTGCCTCTTGTTCGAAATATATCATAAAAAGGTTGGCTATGACTGGTGAAAGCACCTCATAGGTGCGCCATCTGTTTGTTTGTATATTTAGTTATTAAACATGAAGTATGTGTTCTTTAGGCAATGTTCTGCAAGTTCAATTGTGTAGGCTGTCCTATATAGGTTTGATGGCAATCTGCACATGGAATGCTGTAAAAGCCAGGGACAAACAAACAGGCGCATATCAGCAAGAATCCAAGAGTATAAAAATAGTCTTAAAAACAAACAGACAACCTCTGCCCTATTTCAACATCACCAAACGACCATCGACTTCGAAAAAACAAAAGAAATAACCAAACTATTCATTCTACTATCCGTGAAAACCTACGATATAGAAAAACAACAAGAAACAGAAAAAGAGACAGGAAGACAATATATAAGAGGAGAAATTGCAGCAGAAAATGCAAATACGTCTTTAATGCAATTTCTTCTGAACCTGCAAAAAGACCTTAAGAAAGATAATCAAGAAAGAGAGAGGGAGAGAGAGGGAGAGAGAGAGAGAGATGCACTGTGGCTGATCTTGATTTTTTATCAGGTATTCGTGTATGAGGCGTGTATGACCGATGCCAGTCTAGTAAGTATAACAGATTCTTTTCTAGTAAGTGTGTGGTGTGTTGTACTACTGAAGTAGGATGGTTTAATGTTGCGAAGTTTATTCTCCTCTAGAGTTAAATCCCATTCAAGTTGAATGAGATTGTTACCAAAGTTGTTGTTATAGGTGTTAAGATCCTTAATATAGAAGATATTGTCCGTGATGATGGGATTGAGAGGATGTTTGGCAAGTGAATCGGCCCTTTCGTTACCCTGTATACCTACGTGGCTAGGGATCCTTATTATGTATACATCCCTTTCATGGAGATATTTGATTTCTTCGGTTAATGGATGAGTAGGGTTGTAAGAAGAGATGTTTTGGATAGAATTGAGTGAATCAGTGGCTATTATCCATTTTGTGTGGGATGATATGATGTGCTTTAGGGCAGTTCTGCGGTTAAAATTTTAGTTGTTTTGTGTATTATAAATGATTTTTACATACCTAAGGAGTAGATTGCTGCACCAGTTTGAGTAGCGGTTTTGGATCCATCTGTGTAGACAATTTTATAATCCTTATATGTGGTGTGTGAAAGGGGTCATGCACCATGAAGGAAATGTGTAGCCATTGTTATGTGGTATAAAGCAAGGAGGTAAATAAATTTGCAATTTTTCTCTTAGCTCTTGGTATCTTTGATTGGAACTGAGGGGGTATTTGTTAGATGAAGTTATCCATGGATAGGTGATCTTGTGGAATAATTTTGATATTGGGAGGTTGGGTTTGGTAAGGAGGGAATGTCTATAATTAAGAAGTTATTTGTCTCTGATGTAATTTATGGGTAAGGTTTCGGCTTCACACATGATGTTGTTAATGGGACTTGTATGAAAGGCGCCAATGGCTTGCCTGATTCTTTTGTTATGTACCGGATTTAATCTGTTTAGGTAGGACGGGGGAGCAGAGCCATAAATAAAGGAGGTATAACTAATTTTGGAGAGAATGCAGGCTTGGTGTATTTTTATGAGAGTTAGAGCGGTTAGATGTCTGTGAAGATGAAAGGAATTTTGTATTTCAATTTCAAGAGCTGCAAGGTGGTCAATGGAAGATCTATTAGGTCTGTATGCTAATTGTTCTGGGATTAGTATTTCGTTTTTCTCTAAGTACCATATTAATCGCGAATTTATCATTCACTCCAATAGCTTACCAAGGTGTGAGGTTAGGGAAATAGGTCTGTAGAATTCAGGAAATGTTGGAGGTTTACCAGGTTTATGAATGGGGACAATAACAGAGTGTTTCCATTGTTGCGGAATTCGTCCAGTTGACCATATTCGATTGTATATATGAAAGAATGCATTTAGGCCTGCGAAAGGAAGATGTTCGATCATTGGGATTCTAATATTGTCAGGACCCGGGGCAGTGTTCTTGCTGCGTTTAAGGAAGAAATGGAGTTCAGTGAGGGTAAAAGGGAAATTGTAAGAGAGGATGGGAGTAGATGGATAGTCTGACGGAGAGATATTTTGATTAGGGTCGTGTAAGGATGAGAAGTGGGAGGCAAAAATTTGTGATATACTGGAAGGATCGGAGATTAGTAGCTCATTTTGAATGATGCCTATAATGTTGAGGGATTTCCCTTTTAGGCTGATTATTTTGTTCCATATTTCCCTGCTTTTATTCCAAGATGTTCTTTTGGCTTCGTTTATGATCCTTTTTGAGAGAGCTCTTAACTTTTTAAATTCTACTAAGTTAGCAGTGTTTGGATGTCTTTTGAATCTGTTAAGAGCTTTTTTACGATTTTCTACTGCTTGTTTGCACTCACTAGTCCACCAGAGGACAGGATTTTTCCCCTTAGGAGTTTTAAACCTAGGAATACCGGATTCACATACTTTGTGGATGAAGTTTGTAAATTCATGCACTACATTTTCAATGGAAAGGTTGGTGAGATTGGGCAAATTAAAAGCGTTAACGTAGTTTATCATCCAATCAGCCTTATTAAAATTGAAGGTGGGAGTTTGGGCTTGGAAATGTTCCCAAGTAGGTAAGTGCATGATGAAGGGGATGTGATCACTGCCATAAGTGTCTTCAGCAGTTTGCCATGTGAATGCATTTGTTAAAGAGGTGCTGCTGAGTGCGAGGTCCAGACAAGGTGTGTTGCCGGAGGATGCAGAAATACACGTAGGTGAACTATCATTGAATATATGTAGATTTTGTTCTTCTATTATTTCTTCTATGATTTTGCCTCTTCCGCAAGAATGAATGGAGCCCCAAATGGAGTTGTGTGCGTTAAAGTCCCCGACTATAAAGAATGGGGAAGGAAGTTGGTCTATTAGTTCGGTTAATGTAGTTTTTTCCATTTGGGTTGAGGATGGGATGTGGATACTACAAAAGGTAATTTTATTGGGGAAGTAAGTGGTAATAGCTACCACTTCGAGTTCGGTTGTTAGTTCCAGTTCCGAAAAGTGTAGACCTGATTTAATAAGGATTGCCACACGACCAGAGGCTCTATCGCAGTCTAGGCGATCTTTACGCGTCATATTGAAGTTTCTCAGGTAGGAATTGTCCGAGGGTTTGAAGTTGGTTTCTTGAATGGAGATAATTTGTGGATTATATTGTTTGATTAATAATTTGAGGTCATTTTTATGAATCAATCCATTGCAATTTCAGTGTAGAATTGTGTAAAACATTATTTGTGTTTAGTTTGTTTGTGTTACTGGAGTTGATTGAAAATTCGTCTTCTAGTTTGTCGTCGACCATCATTTCTAGGGATTTGGGTGTAAAGCGCTTGAAGTTAGATTTAATTTGTTTAATATGGGAGGGGGGGGTTGTTTTTGGGTTTTTAGGTCTTTTTTGGTGGGGTGGGTTTTGAGGGGGATGGTGTTTTTGGTGTAGGAAGTTTACTCGTAGGTACTGGTTTGGTAGTTTGAGTGAGTGGTTTCAAGGTGTGTTTAGGAGGGGGAGGGGTAGGAGAGGGTTTGGAGGAGGATAGTTTGAGAGAGTGCTATGGAGCTGTATGGCGATATAAAGTTGGGGTTTGAGTCATTGTACATTTTCTTAGCTTCGTAATAGGGGATTTTGTTCATAGTACGTATTTTCTGTATCTCAAATTATTTTTTTATGCTTTACAGCCTTTGTATCAGGGAGAGTGCTCTTCTTGACAATTGACGCAGATAGGTTTTAGATTACATGGAGAGTCAGGGTGTGCTGAGTGTCCACAGGATGGGCATGTGATTGGAATTTACACAAACAAACCTTAATGAGGAGTTACAAAAATATTGGGTACATAAAGATGAAATAATTAGCATAAACGATGTTTTATTTAGAGGTGAAAAAGTAATTGTACCGACATCTTTAAGAAAAGAAATGTTAAATTTAATCCACTATAATCATTTAGGCATTATAAAATGTCAATTGAGGGCAAGAGATTCCTTTTTCTGACCAAAAATAAATTCAGAAATTGAAGAATTTGTAAACAATTGTCATACATGTTTAAACTTTAGAAATTCAAATCCAAAGGAAGCTCTTATTCCTTCAGAGGTACCAAATAATCCTTGAGAGTGCTTAGGGACTGATGTATTTCAGTTTGAAGGAAAAAACTATATTATGGTAATAGACAATTTTTCTAAATTTATAGAAACTAGACCACTCGATAAATTAGACAGTATTAATACTATTAATGCGCTTAAGTCAATTTTTGCCTCACATAGTAAACCATTAATCATTAAATCAGATAATGGGACTAATTTTAGTTCAGACACCTTTAAAAAATTTGTTAACGAGTGTGACATAAAGCATATAACTTCAAGTCCTACGTTTGCTCAATCTAATGGAATGGTTGAACGTGCCATTCAAACTTTTCAAAATTTAATGAACAATAAAGATCCTTATCTTTGCCTATTAGAGTATCGTTCAAGTCCAATATATATAATAACACCCTCACGTATTTACTTTTTAATAGAGAAATTAATAGTTTGCTTCCTAAATTTAATTTTTTAGAAAAAAGAGAAAATAAAGTAGTAAAATGTCTTAAGAATAGGCAGGGAAAACAAAAACATCTTTATGATATGAGTTCTAAAAATTTAATAGAATTTAATATAGGAGATAAAGTAAGAGTACAGAATCTACATAAAACAGTGTGGCAGTCGGGGAGAATCATTGGAAAGTTAGAGAAACCGAGAACTTACACTATCAAACTAGAAAATGGTAGTATTTTAGAAAGGAATAGAAAGTTTATAATAAAAGACTCAAATATTTCTAAAGTACCACCTAAGTTAAGTTCTTTAAATAAGGCTAGTGAGTTAAGACCTAAGCGTACTAGAAAATATCCCAAAAAAATTGAATAATTATGTTACTTAGGTATTAAATGTGTTTTTCAATAAAAAGAAGGGAGGTGTAGTGTGATCTAACCTTTAGAAGTGATTTGGCAATAGTGTCGGTTAAATCAAGTATGGACAATCTGGCAGTCCGTTTGAACAGTAGACAGGGTGCCGCAACGTTTTTAGCTAGTAAGTAATTCATGTTAAAATAGTTTAAATAAATGATTAACAAATTAGTTATTGTTTGAATTTAAATTAAGAAACAATAACAAGACAGAGGTATTCTTTAGAGTACCGAAATATCCCTTAAGAGTTTTATGAATTAAAAAGAGAGATACCTCTTTAAGAGGGCCACCATTGTTCATTTTAATTGTAAAAAATCTGTTATAGTTTGTAATGTTGAGTGAAACTACTGGAGATTCTACTCTAGGTCTTTTGAACCTAGAGTGCATGTTTGGTGCAGTTAAGGGCGCATCAACCCCTTTTTTATGTATTATTGGGTGCATCTGGTTCCCACGAGTGGTGGAGGAAATAATGGTCACCCACAGCAGGGCCCCGCATGCTGTGGGATGGCATTACTTAAACCAAGAGGCGCCCGGTCCTTGGAGTTTCCGAACAATAACGCTTTGGCCTCCCCCAAACCATGCAGCCCTAGTTTGTCCGGAAACACCCTGACTTGGGGGGGTTTTTATTGTGGTCCCCTGCCACTTGGCCGGCCGGTTAAGGCAAGCCACCAACCTCGGAGAGCACTTCCTCAAGAACCACCGACACAAAATGACTGGGGCCCCGGGACGTCACACCTCGTAATTGTAAAGGCGGAACGATACCACCTCCACGACCCTCCTGAGGGGCGTAGAAAAGAAATTTAAAGAGGAAAAGAAGCATTTGAAAAAAGTACTCAAAAATAACATAGGAACAGGTATAATAGTTGGCAACATGGGTGATTTGGGAATTAAATTTTCTCGCAACATAAAATCATTACATCCTAAAGCATTTATCATTAGTATAAAATATAGAATTTCACATATAACGAACTTTCAAAATATTAAAGACTTTACAAGGCTAATTTAACTGATAATGCAATTATCTGGTTTGCTAGTATAGAGGCGAATATACAAAATTTTTCTGATTGTGAAGAACAATTTTTAGATTATTTTTGGGGAGAATCTTTATTTTGGGAAATTTAACTACAGTAAAAATAATGATCTTGTTAATTATACCTTAAAACTAAGTACAGTGAGCAAATATTTGGAATCTCCAATGAGAGAGGACGAAATAGTGTTAAATATTAAGAGACATTTCCATGATAACGTAGTCCAAACTATTACAATTCAAAATATTAAAACAATGGCTCAGTTTATTACTTTTCTAACCAGAGTACAAAGGGAGAATATTCATAACAACACATGCACAGGTAGTCGTGTTAATTATCAAAATTCGTCTAATAATTCAGACTTTAAAAATAACAATAATTTTTCACAAGGATCAAAGTATAGACAAAATTTTCCAAATATTAATTTTTCTAGAAATCGAAATTTTTATCTAAACAATTCCTATCATAATAATGTACAAAGACAAAATAATAACAATAATAATAATTTTAACACAACAAGGAATAATCCACCTTATACTAACAATTTTAATAATAATAGACAAACTAATAATAATAACAATTATAATTATAACAGTTCGCGGTTCTCCTTGCAACCGCGCGAACCGTCCGAAAGTTTGTAGGAACTGCAGAAGACCACGCCACCTAGGACCCAATAACATGGAAAGGGTTCCCACAGAGCTTCATACTTTTGGTGTCTTTGTATACCTGGTATGGGTGAATAATCCCTGGAGAGAATGCGAAGCCGTTTAGCTTGTAAATTCGTATAAAATAATGTCTGGCCGGCAGTGTGCTGCAGCCAGAAGTATACTTGTCGCTACTGTAATGAGTAGACAGCACAGCCAGCAACGCCAGCTATCCGCTGACCTTTAATCATATCCTTTCTTTACTTTTTAAACATCCCTCTGCCCTGACCCACTTACACTCAATTCCTACATAATTCCTTAGGAGCCACTTTCTTTCAGCTTTCCGACTGGACTCGACAACGAATAGATCCAGGGTTTCTCTCAACCAATCGTAGGAGGCGATTAAATGGGGAGCACTTTTGAATTTTAAATAATGAAATGTCGACTGCAAAACATAATGTACCCCAGTTGGGTAGGACCCATGGTCCACAATCCCACACCGCAGAAGCGGTCTGCTCCACGGATTCTGGGGGGAGCAACATTTCGACATCGCAAACTTCAAGTGGCAGGATGTTGAGGAGGCGAACCCCTGTCGCACAAGAAGCTACAGCCCAACAACAACATGAGAGCCAAACAACAACGAGAGCTCCACCCTCCGAAGGTGCTGCGCAGGAACCTCAGTCAGCGCTCACTCAGGCGGGACTTCCGAGACAGTTCATGAAATGGACAACATCCATGAATGAAACAGTAATGCGCATTTTTTATAGGGTGACTGAACTAGGACGAGAAACAATCGGCTATAGACAACAGCTTCATGCCGAATTTTGTAGGGAATATCCACACCTACAAGTGTCACAACAGAGAAAAGCAGACCAATACAGAGCTATTCTCCGAAATAAACTTATCTCAGAAGCGCGACTTAACATCATTAAAGCGGAAATAGAACGAGAGATAAGAATCACCGATGATAACAATGAACAAACCGCAGAAACTGCGCCACGGCTAGACCCAGAGACTCAAGAACAACCAAACAACGGCATGAAAGTTGACATCGCTGTGGACAGGCAACAACAACAACAACTACATCAACACGAGGGTCAGATAACTCCAAGAGCTCTACCCGCCGAAGATGCTATGCGGGCACCCCAACCAACTCTTACTCAAGCGGGACGACCAAGACAGCGCATGAAATGGACTGTGTCCATGAACGAGACAATAATGCGCATTTTTTATAGGGTGACTCAACTAGGACGAGAGATGATCGGCTACAGACAACAACTACATGCCGAATTTTGCAGGGAGTACCCACACATGCAAGTGTCCCAGCGGAGAATAGCTGACCAATATTGAATTATTCTCCGAAACAGCCTAATTCCTGAAGCTCGGCTTAATAGCATGAAAGAGGAAATTGAACGTGAGATCAGAGGCACTGACAATAACAACAATCAGATTGCTGAACCTGAGCCACAACCGGAACCTGAGGTCCAAGAACAACAGGAACAGTTGAATGACGAAACCCAACAGGATAACAATGAACTCTTTTATCAAAAACTGTCAACGGAAATGAGTGCTGCGGTGTTGGAGTATGATGGAAGCAATCCGTTAAGAAGACCGGCACTGCCAAAAATTTATTCATCCAAAAAACTGGGTGCCATGTTAAACATCATGAACAATCGGATTTTACCAGCTTATGTTTCAGATGCTTACACTCTGGAGTCCTTACATATGACCATCTACTGTGCCGCGACTGCTATAGCTAGAGCTCCAGAAATTAAAGTTACAACAGAGCACCGATCAGCGAGAACCACCATGGGAAAAACGTCTAAATAAGAAAATTGAAAATCTTCGAATAGATATAGGACAGGTGACGGAGTACATCAAAGGCACAAGAACTAGTCGACTGCAAAGGCGAGTTGAAGAAATCATAAATCGTGTCCGATATCATTCGCAACAAGATCCAGCGAATGTTACTGCTCAGCATTGCCTTGATTCGCTGAAACAGAAGCTCTCTCTTATTGCAGGACGGCTAAAGAGGTACAAGACCAGCAATAACCGAAAACGAGACGATGCGCTCTTCCAACGATCAGAAAAGACTTTCTACCGTAAGCTAAACTCTCCACCTAATATAGAAGATAATAGATATCCCAATAGAGAGCAGGTAGAAGAGTTCTGGGGAAACCAACTTTCCACACCAGCCGATTGTAACATCGCAACTGGCTGGATCAATGAAGAACACCAAATCTGCCAAGATTACAGCCAGATGCAGTTTGAGCCATTTACCACCGAGGAAATTTCAAGAATAATCAAGGAATCCCATAACTGGAAAGCTCCAGGTCTCGACGGGATCCAGAACTACTGGCTCAAAAAGTTCTGGTGTATGCACCATCAGCTGGCTAATCTTATTAATGATGTTTTCCTTAACCCAGCAAAAATGCCATTGTTCTTGACCGAAGGTATTACGTACCTCCTACCAAAGGACCAACATAACACACATGACCCAGCTAAGTATAAGCCGATCACCTACCTACTCACACTGTATAAGGTGGTCACCTCCTGGTTGACCCAACGCATCTATGCACATTGTGAGCAAAATAACATCATTGCAACTCAACAGAAAGGATGCACGAGGGGAGCAATGGGATGCAAGGAACAATTAATTGTTGACTCTGTCATATGTAATCAAGCCTGTACCAACCGAAGAAACCTCTTTGCTGCCTACGTGGATTATAAGAAGGCCTTCGACTCGGTGCCACATGAGTGGCTCAAAACTATATTGAGAATGTATAGAGTCGATAATAATTTTGTTTCATTTTTAGAACGCATCATGTCAACCTGGAGAACGAGGATCCAATTGCAAGTGCCATCCAGCGACACCATCGAAACTAACACCATTCCGATACGAAGGGGAATATTTCAGGGCGATTCACTCAGCCCATTGTAGTTCTGCCTTGCAATGAACCCACTATCACGCCGTTTGAACTCAACCAGATACGGCTTTAGTGTTAGAAATAACAACGAAGAGGTAGTCAGAGTGAATCATCTTCTATACATGGATGATCTTAAACTGATAGCTGCTACCAGAAACCAGCTGGAACAAATGCTTAAAATTATAAAGGAGTTCTCTGGGGATATCGGAATGCAATTTGGACTTGACAAGTGCCCTATTTTAAACATCGTTAAAGGGGGCTTTTGAAATGCAGAACGGTGAAACTATAGCTGCAATGGAAGCAGACCAAACATAAAAATATCTAGGTATGAAACAGGCTAAAAGAATTGATCATGGCACTATGAAGGCCGAATTGACAGCCGAATTTGTCAGGAGGGTATTACGAACTAATTTAAATAGTAGAAATTTGTTTAAGGCGCTCAACACGTATGCTTGCTCTGCGCTGAGCTACTCTTTTGGAATTGTAAAGTGGAGCAGGATGGGCATCCAAAACCTGCAAAGAAAAATAAGGACACTCCTAACAAACAATGCTTCTAAGACACCAAGGAGGAAGAGGATTAGTGGATATTCGTAAGCAGCTCGACCAACAAATAATAAACCTACGTTCATATTTCCACAGGTTAGCGGAATCTTCCACACTACATCGAGCAATATGCGAGGCAGACGATTCAACGCCGCTACAGTTGAGGGAAGAAGATATTACTTCTCACCACCAAATAGACCAAGAAAAGTTACAAATCTGGCTACGGAAGCCACTTGATGGACGGCATCCAAATGAGGTCAACTAGGACAATGTCGACAACTCAGCGTCGAACACTGGTTGATTTCAGGACAGATGTTTTCGGAAACGGAGGGCTTCTTGTTAGCTATCCAAGACCAGGTTATTCTGAAGAAGAACTATCAGAAGTTCATCATTAGAGATCCCTCAATAGAAAATGGCCAATGCAGATATGGCTGTCGCACATCGGAGATAATTCAGCACATAACTGGAGGATGCCAAGCGTTTGCCGCAACCGAGTATAAGGAAAGACACGACTCAGCCGCTAAGATACTCCACCAAGAGTTAGCAGAAAAGTTAAACCTATTACAGGTAGGAAAAGTGCCTTATTACAAGTACAGTCCAGAGCCTATTCTTGAGAACAACAAGTTCAAGTTATATTGGGACCGAGCAATTCTGACGGATCAAACAGTAACTCATAATAGACCAGATATTATACTAATAGATAAAATTTCTAGGCGAACTACACTAATCGACATTGCTGTACCTAACAACAACAACCTAAGGCCAAAATACAACGAGAAGATCGCCAAACACAGAGATCTGGAGGTCCAAATCCGAAGACAATGGGCAATGAGCAGCGTCCAAACGATTCCCATAATACTTTCAACAACTGGAGTGATACCAAAGAACCTCCTGCAGAACATCAAGGGACTGGGCCTTAGTGAGCATCTGTATAAGCCGATGCAGAAAGCAATTCTCCTAGCAACCGCGCGAACCGTCCGAAAGTTCGTAGGAAATACAGCAGACAACGTCACCTAGGACCCAATAACATGGAAAGGGTTCCCACAGAGCTTCATACTTTTGGTGTCTTTGTATGCCTGGTATGAGTGAATAATCCCTGGAGGAAGTGCGAAACTGTTTGGCTCGTAAATCATAACAATAACAATTATAACAGACAACAAAATAGTACTAATTATAACAATAATCGTACAACTGATAGGAACATTCAGCAAAATGGGGCGCATGGTCAGAATAATGCATCAAGAAATTTTTATAATAGACAATACCGAGAGACTAACACTTTAAGACGGACATACAGTGACAGCAACATACGAAACAATAAAACTCGTACGTCACAAGTACAACAGAATGTAAACAGAAATCGCAGCATTAGTTCTGACAGAGGTAACAGAATTTCTGAATCAGGTACTCAAGTTACCAATTAAAATTTTTAAGAAATAGCCTTGGTAATGACATTAAAACCACCAACCTTTGTTATGAACATCCTCGTGAAATAATATCATTGCACGATAATTTAAATTTTAATAACGAAATAAATAATATTGACTTAGTTCACATAAATGGAAAATTTTTTTATATAAATGTAAAAATGCTCATTGACAGTGGCTCTGAAGCATCATTAATAGATCAAGAAAAATTGGTATATATTTTATAAAATAATATAAACATTATCATAAATAAAATTCCTAAATTAAAGTTGATTGAGGCTAATAATACAAAGATGTGCGAAGTGAATCAACGGACTATATTAAAAGTTCAAATGGGAAATATGACAATCGAGTCGCAATTTTAATAGTAAAGGATATTAATGTCGGTGTAATAATAGGGAATGATATGTTATCTAAGTATGGGGCCAAAATAAATTATCAAAATATGGTTTTGGAAATTGAAAACGAAAAAATTAAGTTTGTAAATAATATTGTGAAAGATGAAGAAGTAGGAAGCACGTTAGCATGTATCGAAGTTTATGAAGAGGAGAGTCCTATGAGGAATTTTAATAAATTTTATAAGGATATATCATATGAAGATAATAAGGAAGAAGATATAAATGATTATTAGAGGAAGAGAATATTATTTGTGATGCTGAGTATAAAAGTGAGGTAATTTATATGCTAAAAAATTTCAAAAATTTAATTTCCAAGGAAAATAGAGTGGCAAGAGATTATGTACACTCTATTAAAATTAGAAATATTGAAAAATTTAAAGCTAAAACATACCTCATACCATATAAATTACATTCTCAGATCAAAGAAGAAATCAATGACATGTTGGAAAATGACATCATAGAAAGAGCTGACACTACATACATAAATCCTACTGTAGTGGTGAATAAACGTAATGGAGATCTTCGATTATGTCTGGATGCACGAAATATCAATCAATATACCATTCCACAGTATGAAGCTCCGATGACAATAGATGCAGATGACAATCTTGGGAAGAATCACAGATACAGCCATTTTTAAGAAGATTGACCTAAAACACAGTTTTTGGTTAATATTACTAGACTCCGAATGTAGAAAATACACTGGTTTTCAAATAAATGGTACAATTTACCAGTTTAACAATAAACATATGAGGGACCATACGAAGTAGTCACCGAAGATGGAACAAATAGTTATAAACTAGCATATCCTGACTCTAAACAAATTAGAGGAGTTTATAATATAAAAGATATATTTGAGTATAGAGAAAATAATTAAGAGCATTAATTAATTTATAAAGATTAAATTTTAAAAGGAAACTTATCTGATAAAAATGATAAACATGAAAGAGACTGAGGAAAAGCAATAAGTCCAAAGTGTAATATTAATAAATCATATCCATAATTAGAAAGAGATGTCCTAAAAAAGACATAAAATATTAAACATATATATATATATATATATATATATATATATATATATATATATATATATATATATATATATATATATATATATTAAATGATTGTGACAATTAAAAAAAAAACAAATCTCAAAAGACTAAATGTTCATATTTATTAAATTTTAAAAAAATTAAAATATTCATATTTGGGGCATTATATATATATATATATATATATATATATATATATATATATATATATATATTTAAATGAATAAAAAGAGTGTGGATGCTTTTAAAAAGCCAATAATAAAATGTTATACATTGTCGTTTGTCCCATTAA
The DNA here is from genome assembly GCA_034092305.1 of Diaprepes abbreviatus. Lineage (NCBI taxonomy): Eukaryota > Metazoa > Arthropoda > Insecta > Coleoptera > Curculionidae > Diaprepes > Diaprepes abbreviatus. The sequence continues at coordinate 7,282,479 of JASJET010000032.1, read as the reverse complement.
AACAATCACTCATAAGATACAAAAGTGCGTGAAGTGGAAAAATTAATGCAAAATTCAGACGAAAATACCGTGAATAACCACACAGCACCAGACGTCTTATGGACGTCATTTTTATATCCATATTATGTCTGAACGTCTTAAGACATAAATAAGGCGTCTTATAGACGTTGTTTTAAAGACGTCCATAAGACGTCTATATACAACGTCTTTAAGATATATTTTAAAGGTACGACATTTTATATAAAAAAATAAAATTGTGAATAATTTAGTCGATAGAAAACAAAAATATTCTATCCTTTTGGGTGTTGCCGCAGTCGGGTAATAAGATTGCTATGTCGCACAAAGCCGAGTTGAATACAGATTGAGGTTAACATTTTTGATCGATCAACAAATTTTTAGCAAACTCACTACGACGTTGGTTAATAGGACTTTCGCATGATATTCTTTTATCAATAAATTAGTACTTTTTGTTTCAGTCTGTTTGATGTACCGATAACAATGACGGACATAAATTCGTTGCTAGCGACGAATTGTACTATGAATTTAAAAAAACCCGCCTTTTGTTTGCGTTAAATGTCAATTATCATTTTTCAGTTTCGTATTTGTGTTTCATGTTTTATCATGTCGTTATTGTTTTTTGATGCTGGTTGTGAAAATTTTGATTCTCAAAGAATTTTATTGAAATAGTTCAGTTAAATTATTAATGTGCCTCTGAAAACTTTTTTAATCGTGTTCGTGTAATACTTACGGTAAGATCCAGAATCATGTATACTTATAAAAACAGTAACGTTATATATAGATTTGTGTTACAAAAAATCCCGGTGTGCTTTACCGCTTATACCCCTTTTGTAGCAGCTCTGTATTACTACAACATCATGAAACGGAATATTCAAAAATATTATATGCGGGCAAAAAGGGCCTGCACAACTCGTCCAGACTCTATCTTAAATATTTCAACAGATAATATTACTAATAAAGTGGAATGCGATATGTCTATGGACTCTCCTGATGAAACCTGTAAAATTTATTTTGTATCTGATGAACCTGGATGTAGCACATATGACACAACATACTCGGAAAGTGAATCTAATAATTCTCAAGTTTCGACTGAAAATATCTGTTTGCATCCAGATGAAAATATAAATAAATCGTTCAAAGTCAGGCTAGCTGAGTGGGCAGTAAAGTATAATATTCCAAATGCAGCAACAAATGATTTATTAAAACTATTGCACACTACTGATGGCACACTGCCTTTAGACGCTCGAACTTTATTACAAACCATAAGAAATATTGAATTAAAATTTGTTGCTCCAGGATATTATTATCACTTTGGTCTTAAACGAGCTATTAATAATCTAGTAAACTGTCTAGGTGAAAGTAATAAAACAAATCAAAATATTGAATTAAATGTGAATATAGATGGTTTACCATTGACAAAAAGTTCAACGAGTCAAGTTTATCCAATATTGATATCAATTTTTGGTGCAAGAATTGTGGAAATGGTTGGAATTTACCATGGCTATAAAAAACCTAATGATCCTAATGAATTTTTACGAGACTTTGTCAGTCAATTGATATTATACATAATGGAATTAAATGTAATAATAAGCACTTTACGGTTAAAATTAAGGGAATTATTTGTGATGCCCCAGCAAAATCTTTTGTTAAACTTATTAAAGGGCATACTGGTTATTTTTCTTGCACTAAATGTCAAATTCAAGGTGAATATGCAGATAAAATATATTTTTCTGAAATTGATAACTTATATTTAAGAACAGATGACCAGTTTCGATCACAACAAAATGAAGATCATCATTTAGGTAAATCTATTTTAGAAAATATTCCAGGGGTCGATATGATTGGAAGTTTCCCATTAGACTACATGCACTTAGTTTGCCTCGGAGTCATGAAAAAATTATTATATTTGTTATGTCATGGAAAACCAAAAACCAAAATACCTTTTTCAAAAATTTCCATAATATCTCAATCACTGATTGCATTGGCAGCACAGATACCTCTTGAATTTAATAGAAAACCTAGGAGTTTGTTGGAGTTACAAAGGTGGAAGGCAACAGAATTTCGACAAATATTATTTTATACTGGTCCACTATACTAAAGAAAACTTTAAGTCAAGATCGATATGTTAATTTTTTGTCTTTACATATTGCAATGAGAATCCTTTCAAGCCCAAGACAGAGAGCCCTTATAAACTATGCTGCAGAACTGTTGAAATATTTTGTAAAAACATTTCAAACTTTATATGGCATTGGTAATACATCACATAATTTATTACACCTCACAAATGACGTTCACAATCATGGACCTGTAGACAATTTCAGTGCATTTCCATTCGAAAATTTTTTAAAAAATATCCTAAAATCAATTAGAAAAAGTGAAAAACCATTGCAGCAAATTGTAAAAAGACATTATGAGAAATCTGAAGTACAGCGACAACAAACAAAAACTAATTTTCCAGTATTTAAAGATCTACATTTTGAGGGACCAATGCTCCCTGAACAACATAATACAATATACATAGAACAGTTTAAAGCTATTGTATTTCCAACATTTACCCTGAAAATTTGTTCTCCAGACAATTGTTGCTGCTTAAAAAATAATGACATAATAGTTATTAATAACATTATAAAATCAAATAACCGCTTTAGTTTAGTAGGTAGAAAATATACAGGTAAAACATTCTTTTATGATAATCCCTGTGAATCTACAGAAATAAATATTTATAAAACACAGGAAAATTGTTTAGGCCCCATGGAAATATTTGATGGTAATAATATTGACTACAAGTGTGTAACCTTAAGATTTGAAGAGAATATAATTATTATGCCTCTATTACACACCTAATAAAAAAATATATATTTTTTTCTTATAAGATATTTTAATGTTTATATAATATATTTGTTAACTTTTCATATAGATTCTGGTATTTGTAATACTTTTAAAAATTGACCTGACATTTTATAGTTTGTTGAGTAATGGGAGACAAAACTTGGACAGTTATTCAACTTTTGGACGACGGAACAGTTGAGGCAGTTCCATCCAGCTGGATACAGGGTAATAAATGTCATTGGCCTTCTTTGGCCAATGATAAGATACATAATGCAATAAGCAAATGTGAAACATTAAATACTTCTTGGCCAACCCATCTGATAAAAATTTTTCTGGTAAGGAAAAAAGATAGGTAATTTTTGTATTGAATTTTTTTTATGGAGTTGCAATTTGTCACTCACCGTTGAAGAAAAGGTTCTGAAAAGTTACATTGTAAAATGATTTTTAGATGATTACATACAAGCCAGAGGAAAAGCCAAACGTGCAGAAGACACTAGTGACTTAAACACCGAGGTAGAGGAGAATAACAACAAGCGTAAAAGAATCCAGAAATATTTATCGAGTAGTGATGATTCAACTTGTGAAACTATTTTAACACCTCCACCAAAAATTTAAAAATTCAAGAAAGAACTTGGTAAGTATTTTTATCAAACCAAAATAATCACATGAAAGTAAAGATAACTTCTCATGGTTTACTCACCTTCTTCATTTAAAATTTATATTGAAAATTAAAACCAGTGTATATAGATAGTTTTTGGAGGCCTTTTATATAATTCTTTATAAATTAAGTTTTTTAAAAGTTTAATATAAATAATAATATATTATGAAAATAAAATATTTTTTTGAGACAAATTGGAAGTTTTCTGTGATGTCATTTAGACTGACATATTAAAAAATATACTTTCTAATAAAAAAAACTTTTAGAGATCACTTAGGACTTCCCAGACATATTGTATACTTTTGTTGTACATGTTTGTAGGTGAGGAATTATTCACTAAAGAAAACTGTAGTACTCATTTAGATGGTAAGGCTTCTACACATAAGAATAAAGGAGTTGGATATCTACACAATTTCCATTGTTATGATTTAGGTTCTACGACTCAGTATGAGAGCACCAACTTAGATATTTCCATATCAAGTGAAGATGAAGTTAATAATAGTAGGTATACTATGAGAGAGCCTCCTCCTCCCAATGCCTCCTCCCGATCATAACCCTCCGTAATAATATGAGAGTGCCTCCTCCCGATCATAACCCTCCGTAATAATATGAGAGTGCCTCCTCCCGATCATAACCCTCCGTAATGATATGAGAGTGCCTCCTCCCGATTCTTTGTGCACATGACCTACTCCGTGAATTATGTGGGGATAGAGTGATATAAGACTGGAAAAGCGGAAATTTTACAACAGTTCTTTAAAAGTTATACTAAATTTTCGATGTCATCTAGTAATGATAGTGAAAGTAGTATTGTTGAAAGGAATAAGTTATTAATTAAAGCAGTAAAAGATGTGGAAAAATCTTTTTGTAAAAAGGCATTAGCTTATGAACACGAAAGTCTGTATGCCAGACCAAATGCTAAGAAATGTTATAGTTTTTACCAGAGTATGTATGAAGAAGCAATAAAAACGTGTCAAGGTTTCTACACAAATCAAGATATTAAGCGATTGGTGCAACATTTTGTGGAAAAATATTTTCTTTCAGAATTAAAGGTGTTAAAACCTTATTTGTCAAGTGAATTACAAGGTGAAATACTAAGGCGTGAAGAAGAGTGGGACAAAATTTCTATCAAAAATTTATGAGTGATATAGTTTATTATGGAAGATTTAGTGATTGAAATTATGGAGGATTTTTTAATATCGAAAGAGTGTTCTAGATACTTTGCCGTTACTGGAAGTGAGGAAATTTTAGACATCATGTCTATTGAGGCACAAGACATGACGTCCTATTTCAAGTATATGAACCATATAAAAATATGTGAAAAAGCTGTAAAATTGTGTAAAATATTTTTAGAAACTAGGAATATTAATAAGTTGTTATTAGGATTAAGAAAATTAGGATTAAATAGTTGTGTAATAGATATATGTAAAAAATCAGGTTTAAAGTTTAATAAAATAGAATAAAATTATATTTAATTTGTATTTATTCATTCATAAAAAAATTGTTATACATAAAGAATACATTGGATAGTGCACACATAGACGGTGATTTAGAATGAAAAAAACATTTAGGTTCAGATTTATGAAGAGCAGGTTCCTCATCTAGTTCAATAACAGGTTTGGCTGAATATTTTCGAATGTAGTCAGCTTATTCACTTCCTTTAACATACACATAATTTGCATCTTTCGTCAATTCATTGACAATAGTAGAAAAATAGTGTAATGGTGTAAATCCTGTGTTCCAATAGAGACAGTGGTGATTGTTCATTAACCAAACAGCTTGTTTGTATATCTCTGTATTAAGTAAATTTAATGAATAGGGTTTCTTAAATATGTGATGACTAATTTTGCTGCCATCATATGCTGCCAATTCCTTTGGAATAAATTTATTGCCTTCATCCTTAAATCCTTGGATATCCAAAACTAGTCTCATATTTTTAAAGATTCAAATTTTTTAATCATAAATTTTTTAGCACAATATTCTTCAATTTGTATTTTGAGAATTTTAAGTTTTTTTATAAAATTTTCAATTTGTTTATTTTTGCGTGAATTCATTACAAGCAGTTGAAATCTATGTTTCACCTCTGAACATCTTCACACTACTGGAACACTCGATTAATATGTTTAAATTAAATGGAATCCATTAGTAGGAGAGGGGATAAAATTAAATTTGTTTTACTATTTTAGTTAAGGGATTGTAGGAAAATATTTTATCATGAATTATAAGGCAATATGCTGAAGTTTTTGGAGAAATGCTTTCTTTTGTTTCAAATTCAATCCTCATAGTTACCGGACCAGTTTGTAGTAAATCGCGCTGATGCGAACAATTAATGTAAACAATTGGTGCTTTTCCTTTAAAGTCCGATGGACTAAAAATTGGTTCTACAGGATGATTATAATACATGTGTCGGAATTCCGAAAACATTTCATACAAAGTAGCAAATTTATTATTTGCGAAATCAAGTTGAAGATCGTTATAAGGATATCTTTCAGAGTTCAAAAATACATTTATATTTTTTAATTCACAATGATCAAATTTACTCATGTTTTGTTTGACTTTTCCTCGTCTATCTTTTTGAAAAGCAATTAACACATGTCGAGGGGTTTCAACTTTTGTAGAGGTTTTTACCGACCAGTTGTGTCTAGTAGTTTCCAATAATTCTGGATATTCAATTAATTCCCAACTTCTAAAAGTAATGAAAATATCATTATTTTTATCAATTAATTTAGTAAGAGCTAATTCTTGAGGTATTGCTACAGTTAAATGTGGAACTCGCCAACAAAGTTTTGTAATAACAATTTTTGGTTTTTCATCTTCAACTGTGGATATAACTGCATCAGTACTATCATTACTCCTTATTAAAATTAATTCCTGTTGAGAATTTAAAATAATTTTATTGTAATCTTCAAAAAAGCCTGAATATAATTTAAGTGGAATGCATAAAGAAGCATTTCCTTTTTCATCCGTCATTATTTTTTCTCCCATCTTCGATTTGGGATACCATCCAGCATTTTGAAGTTTAGCACTTTCATTTTCATTAAAAGACATATATGATTTGATTGTAGAAGTTATTCCTATATCACGAACCGAATCAATTGTTACACCGTTAAGAACATAACGTAACTCTTTAAATAAAAACGCAGGAGCATTGTTAATTAAAGATGTATTTTTTAAGGGAGTATCTTTATCATCAGTAACTTTTAATTCTAGATATAGTTCGCTCCTGCAAGGTAAAGAATATTTTCCAGTTTGTTGTAAAGAAATTCTAATTTCATCATTAGGTCCTAATTTTGAAGGATTGAAAGGGTCAAATGAAAGCATTTCCCAACTTGAAACAGATTCATCAACAAGAATATTTTCCTTAACATTTAAATATTCCATTATTATTTAATTTTAAACCCCAAGGATTCTAGGAACAAACGATTAGAAGGTGTTAACTTCTTTGAGTTTCTTTTAGTACTAATTGAATTTGGCTTGAACCTTTTTATATTAAATTGAGTTAAGTAAGGCACTTTGTTATAAAGAAATACCATTTTAAACTATTTTCTTAAGATGTAATCTTACTGTTACGGTTTCCCCTCTAAAATTGATGAAATCACCCTCTTGATCTATTATTTTAATTGTAATTTTGTCTACTGTTTTAACTGTAACAGGGAAATAAATAATATTTTGAGGAGACTCTATGATCTTATATCCTGGAGAGACACTTGGAAAAAACTGATGAATTATGTGAACTGGATCACCATTTAAATAGGATCCTTCAGCAATACTGCAGTCTACATTTATTGCATTTACTTTTATAATTTCTGCTGGTGAATCAGATATATGCTCATCATTTGCCTGTAACTCTTTATCATAAAATCCCAAAATTTTTCCAATTGTTCCTTTTCGAAATGTTATCGGAACTGTAGTTTTAATATGAGTTCGTAAGGTATTATTGTTAGGATATAAATGAAAACTTATTTTTTCTTTATCAAGATGATTTTGTAACACATTATTAATATCATCTATTTCATAACTACCGGGTGGAATTCTAAATTCTTTATCTGTGTTATAGATAAATAAATTATTTGTTTCATCAATGTTGGGAATTGCATTAAAGGTTTCAAAATTTATAAATCCGATCACATGTTCAACATTTTCATCTAAATAAATTGGTGGATGAATATCCGCCGTCAAAATAGCAGAATTACCACTAAGAACAAAACTGTATGACATATCTCCAAAAAATTGTGATATACAATAAATTTATTTCACACGTTTCATATTTTTATACAAAAATTTTAGACATAATTGACCACAATTAGTTTTATTATAAGTTTGAAATGTGGTGTAATTATATCTAACATTATTTTTGTTCCCATCGCTATAAAAGTATTTTATTAATTCAACAGGAGGTTGTAAATTCCCATAACTATCAAAATATATTATATTTTTTCCTTTTTTTGTGTATGCTATCCAATGACTTCCATCATTGTGAGAACTGTCCAGATTAACTATTCCACACTCATTCTTTTTAATTATTTTTGGTAATTTATCTCTCATGAACACACCTCGAAAATTAGGAATATGTAAAAACTTAACATACTTAAACAAGTCAATATTTGTAAGAGCTTTTCGAGGTATTTCTTTCAACAGTTTTTTGAATAAGGTTTTAAGTATAGACCACATCCTGTTTTGTATGGTTTTAAATAAAGACAACTACCTTTTTTTCCAATTGCTATATCCTCCATCGCTGCATTGTGTCTTTTATCTTCTTCTAATTTTTGTTTAGCAGCTTTGGCATCATTAACAGCTTTCGCAATACCTGCCGCTCCACCTCCAAGGGCACCTAAAGCAGACAAACCTGCAAATAATGGTATAAGCGGCAAAAATCCACCACTTTTTGGAATGGGTATTATTCGTTTTTTAGGAGGTGAGACTCTTCCAAGTTTTCTGATTGATGCCAATGCTGTTCTCGCACTTTCCGTTAAACTTCTAAACTTTTTTCCCCTGAGTTGTTTTCTAGCTCTTGATATAGCCGTAGCCAAGGAAATTCCCCGTCCCTTTCGTTTTCTTGATACTCTTTTCCTCCTTCTCATCCCCATTCCTAACTTAGTTTTAGCTTTCATCGCACCAGTAATTCCTAAAGCAGCAACTTTCTCTCCGAAACTAGCGTCCTTAGCTTTATATCTCTCCAAAGCCTTTTTAGCCAATAATTCATCTGCATCATGTCTTCCTTTTATATGTTTTATTTCTGAATATGCTATATCATGCTCCTTACAAGCTTTATCTAAAGGATTTATTCCTTCGTCACCTCTAGCAAGTCTTTTTTCTAATTTAGTTCCTGGACCGCAATATTGGTAACCTGGTATATGCAACTCAAATGGTAATTTATTTATCAAAGTATTTAAAATACCTCGTCCTTTCTTTTTTTTTAAATGATGCGTGGAGTTTATAAGCATTATATAAATAGCAGTTGTAACAAAAATGATTCATTTTAAGAGATCTTGTCTTATATAGGAAAAATGAAGATTGAAAAACAACCCTTTTCGATACAAATTAAAGATTATGAAATTTTAAATAGCAAGTTTAACAAACATGGTAAATTATTTAACGGTGCTAGTAAAAGGGGATTAGTTGTTGGACCATCAGGTTGTGGGAAAACAAATGTAATAATAAGTTTAATTGGAGATCCAAATGGTTTGAGGTTCGAAAATGTGTATGTATATTCGAAATCATTATATCAAGAAAAATATGAATATTTAAGAAAACTTCTTAATCCAATCAAAGAAATAGGTTACAATGAATCAGAAGATGCTGAAAATATTATATCACCACAAGAAATAAAACCAAATTCTTTAATAATTTTCGATGATATCGTTTGTTGCAATCAAAACATAGTAAAAGATTATTTTTGCTTTGGAAGACATAAAAATACAGATTGTTTTTATTTATCTCAAACTTATTCAGCCGTACCAAAACAACTTATTCGAGATAATACAAATTTGCTCATTATATTTCAACAAGATTCTACAAATTTAAAACATATTTATGATGATCATGTAAATATGGATATGTCATTTCAACAATTAAAAGACTTATGTTTATTATGTTGGAAAGACAAATATGGATTTATGGTAATAGATAAAGACTCACCAATAACTAATGGGAGGTATCGCAAGGGATTTGATTCATTTATTTTTCTATAAAAAGGTTATATTCGTTGAATTTTATTAGTTTCTTAAAATTTGCTGATGATGGATGAGAAAAAAGCTAAGGAATTGGTTAGAACCCGTTTAGCAGTTAAAAGAAAATATCAAGCGCTAAAATCAGAAATAAGTGAATCACAAAGACAACAAGAACAACAATTTAAACCAATAACTCAACCCATACAAGAATTAATTTCTACAATTGGTAAGATTGAACCTCTTGAAGTAAAAGAAGAGTTAAAAACCCCAATAAAAAAATCTTATGAAACACTCACATCACCTAAAAGATTATTTGAAACAAGAACACCAACAAAAGAATGGCATTATGGAACATCAACTCCCCAAAAAAGAAAAACTAATCAAACACCAATTCTTCCCTCAGAAATACCAACAATAATAGATTGGGATAAAAGTATAGCTTCAGTAAGTCAGCTACCATCTTTACAACAAACCAGTATAATTGCAGAAACCCAACCATCATCAGGAGAATCTACGTTAGGAAATATATCTGATATACTAGAACAAACAAGGCAAACTATTCAAACATATGTTCGTTCACCTTTATATCAAGATTATTTATCAGAATTTGATGAATTACCTCGGCAATATATTGATGGTGGTGTAAAAGATACAGAACATAAGTTTGACCATCAATATGGAGTTGTTCATGATTACGAAAATGAAAAATTTTATTTAGGAGTCACATTAAAAAATGTAGAAATTATTGGAAAAGATATAAGAGTAGAAGGAATAACTTATCCAGGTACACCTGGATTATATGAATTATTGTTTAAAAAGGAACCAATAGGTTATAAGAAAACAGATTTGGATAATTACATGGATATTCTAAAAAGAACCAATGCATACCGAAGAAATAACGACCCAAACGAACAAGTTCAGGGAAATGCATCACACAAATATATTTCTATAATTGGTCCCTACTTACAAAAGGCTGGGATTATAAAAACTAAAACTATTGAACGTGAAATGGTTTAAACATTTTTTTCAAGACGAAAAGCTCCATATAGAGAGAGTCGACTAGCATCAAAAAAAGGAGGAGCTATCACCCTTAAAGATATTAAACCCAATACAGATTATGTTTACTGGGATGATGTGAATGAACTTGTTGACAGATTAAAATTGCTTGTTGCTTCCCAGAGTGCCGGCCATACAGGACATAAAAACGAAATTATTTCTATTATTGAAGAATTAAAAGAAGCCGATATTATCATATAAAAGAATGTAATAGGTATTTGTCCACATTTCTAAAATGACTATTGATAAATTTGGTCGCCATATTTCAAAAAGATCCGCCCCTAACATATCTGCATTGGAAAATAAAATATTAACAAATGTTGAAGAAAAAATATTACAAAATTTTAAGAGTGATCTAAAATATATTGAGAACAAAATAATTGAAAAATTTGAACCTCAATTACGAAAAGATATTAGTAATTTTAATAAAAGATTATATCAGTATGAGGAAGATGTACAGAATACAGCCAAAAAAATTAGGTTATTTGAAGAAACAAAAAATAACAACAAAATCGAGGTTTTACAAAAAAAATTCAATGATATTAAAACAGAAATAAAGGCTCGCGATGAAGAAACTGTCAAAAAATTAATTGAAGAAATGTTGGGAAAAGACTTTATAAAATTGGAACAAATGTTTAGAACTTTGATTGAGGCTGTAAAAAAAGATTTATCAACTAAAGTTTTGGAAAATAACGAAAAACTACAAGAAATGTTTTACGATTTAAATGATCTTGAAACAGCGTACAAAGAGCTAAATTCCAAAGTTGAAAATTTAGTAAGAATAGATTTAAAAAATATGGAAACCATATTCACGAAAGAAATAAAATCTTTAAACGATTTAGTTCAAAAGTCTGCTGATAAGTTGCGGACTACCAAAACAGAAATTATGCTATCGAACATTCTTCTTGAGACTAAAATAGATGGGAAAATTTCGGACCTTGTAAATAAAATTAATCAAATCATTTCATCAATGGAAGGTGTTAAGGATGAAAACAGAAAATCAATTGAAACGTTAAAAAATAAAATAAAAGAACTTCATGAAAAAGGAGCAGTAAATTAAATAATGTCTAAGGAATTGGGTGCAATTTATTAGTAATGCTATAGAGAAAACCAATATGAACAAACCTATAAAAGAAATAGTCGTAAATGAACTACATAAACCAGCAAGAAAAAATTACAAGAGAAGAAGAACTATTGTTAAAGGACTAAATGATTTATGGCAGGCCGATTTGGTGGAGATGCAACCTTATTCTAAATTTAATAGAGGTTATCGATATATTTTGGTAGTAATAAATACCTTTTCAAAATATGTTTGGACTCAACCACTAAAAAATAAGAAAGGAAAAGACGTGTCTATAGCTATGAAAAGAATTTTAGAAAAAAACACTAAACCAAAAAATTTACAAACAGATTTGGGGAAAGAATTTTATAATCAACATTTTCAGGACTTAATGAAAAAGTTTAATATAAACCATTACAGCACCTTTTCAAATTTAAAAGCTAGTATTGTTGAACGTGTTAACCGAACTTTAAAAGGCACTATGTGGAAATACTTTAGCAAACAGGGAAATTATAAATGGCTTAGTATTTTGGAGGAAATTGTTGAAAAATATAATAACAGGATTCACACTTCAATCGGCATAAAACCAGCTAATGTTAATGAAAAAAATGAAAAACTATTATTATCAAATTTTTTCACTCATAAGAAAACCATTGATTCAAAGCCAGTTAAGTTCAAGTTAAATGATTATGTTCGAATTTCAAAAAATAGAGAAGCATTTGACAAAGGATATACACCAAATTGGTCTACAGAAATTTTTCAAATAAAGAAGGTTCAGTTAACAAGTCCAACCACATATATATTAAAAGATAATAAAGGTGAAGAAATTCGAGGAGGATTTTATGAAGAAGAATTGCAAAAAGTAAAATATCCCGATGTATTTTTAGTTGAAAAAATTTTAAGAAAAAAGGGGAAGAATGTGTTTGTCAAATGGTTAGGTTTTGATAAATCACACAATTCATGGATATCCAAAAAAGAATTAGTATAATTTTATTCACATACCTTTGTATTTGTTATTTTATAATAGAAAAATATTTTTAAATAAAAGAGAAATTAAATATATTTTAATTATTTTATTGATGGTAAAAACCTTTCGTTATAAATAATATTTCTATGTTCTACATTTAACACTTTAAAAAGTATAATTTCACATTGTTGAATCTTCCTTTCAAATCGAAGTCTGTCTAAATATTGTTTTTGAAAATCACTTTTTCTTGATTGTCTGTAGGCATAACTCCACACAAACATAGTAAAAACTGTATCATTTTCACTAAAAGTTACTCTTTTCGCTGAAGAATTTCTTTTTTCCGATTCCACTTGCAAGTTTGGATTCCAATTCATTTGGATACGTCATTAATAGCTCCATCATAGTAGAAACGTTTTCACTATTTATATTTTGTTTATAATTCAATATGTTGATAACACTATTTAAAATATCATTTGAATTCATTAAATTTTCTTGAAATACATTAAAATATGTAATAAAATCCTGTTTTTTGATCATTTGAATTCGATAATCTATAAGATCTTTTATCTGCAACAACTTGTCAACAGAAGAAGAACTAAGCATCACATAAAATTCATCCTTCTTTTGAATTTTTATTATTGGTATTTCCATATATTTTTCAAAACATATTGTAATATCACCAAATTTGATGGGATAAAGATCGCTATTTAAACTGTAGAAATAATTAGCAATAACACCTTCATATTTTAAGAACGATTTCCAATCATCTTCATTTAATGAAATTTTGACTCCATTTTTTCCACCAAATACGATTTTAGGAGAAAAATCGTTCAAACTAATTCCAACACACACATGTTTTGATAATGAATTATTCAAATAGTAAATTTTTAAATTGAACACCTCTTCTTTTTTGTTACAATTCTCACTATTAGGAAACGTTTGATAATTCTTAATACTGTTAGAATACATTTTAATTTCACCAAGCTTAATATAGCACTGGAAAATCTTAATTTTGAAATCGCTACTTATAGTTTTATCCCCACCATGGCCCCCCACCAAAACGTGAAATATTTAGTTATTGACTTTAAAGTGGTAGCATATAATACCCAACAATGTAATAAAAATGGATATAATTAGATTTAAGACAAATGATAAGTAATCAAATTTATCATATATTGGCGTAAAATTGAAATAATTTGAAATATTAAATTTTTTTATTTCTTCAAAACCTTTAACTTTATGGTTTTCAATTTCATCAAAACAGTTTTTTTCATTCCAATTAGTATCCAAAATAGTTTTATTTGAATAATAATATAAAATTTTAAAAGCTCTACTTGATTTTTCTTTGTCTAACATTTCATATGAAAATACAGAAATGTCGTTATTAATTTTATCGTGGAACATGTAATGACAATTTTTGTCCAGTGTAAGCTTAGAATCATTTGAAAAACACACTACACTATCGGTAACACCAGAAGGGTGATATACGTACAAGACACTTCCTAATATTGAATATAGCAGGATAAAAGGAGACATAATTGAAACTCTTTTTCAAATTTAAGCGTATATTAAGACCAAAAAGAGACTGATTGATATGTGTGGGAGATACAAATATTTATATAAATTTTGACAATCAATTTTTTACAATAAACAATTTAATAATCAGTTTTAAAATGGAAACCTTGTTTACAATCAATATATACAATGAAAACAATAAACAATTTTATAAACAATTTTAAAATGGAAACCTTGTTTACAATCAACATTTTTATTTATAAAATGAAAACATATGACATAGGAAAAGGAATGCGAATATTAACAAATAGAAAAATTTGTTATTAAATTCCTCCTTTTTAACATTTATTGATAGATTTAAATTTTTGCACCGATTTAAACATTCTGTTAAATCACAATATTTATTAAACTTGTAATGTTCACTAATTGGACAGTCATCACTATTCCATTTGTATATTTCGGTGCCACAATAAAAACATTTGCAAATATCTTCTTTCAATAAATAATAAAATCCATAACTGGCCAATACTTCAGGCTTTAGTTTCCCTTTCCAATTTTTAAAAGACCAAAGTCTTCTTTGGTAAGTTCTGAAGGAAATATTATCTATTTCCTTTTCAGTTGTTTCAAGACACATTTTATAAACTAAAATGATTATACTTTATATTTGGTCAACTTTAAATACTTAAACGTTTATTGGTGGAAGGGGAAAATAGATACCAATGGCTAAACATTGTCTTTTAACCATAAATATAGAGGAATATCCTGATGACCCCAAGCAAGAGAATCATATTCATTTGGTATTAAAAATCGTTTATCATCGGCACAAGTTAATGCCACTTTATTTATTAACTCCGTATAAATATTGTGTAATCGAGATCGAAATACATACATAGTACAAAATGTTTTTGAACCTTTTTCAACCACATCTTTATAATGAACAAACTGTAATTGTTTTTCCACACTACTTTTTTTAACCCCTTTAGCCCTTTTAGTTAATCCCTGCGTTGTTTTAATGCAATAAGCTTTTGACCCTGTCCCATAAAAACTCTCAATTGGTATACCAGCATACTCATCTTTAAATTTTCCTACTACAGACTCTGTAATTGGAATATTATAAATGTTATCTGTTTTATAGTTTGAAGTGTCAAAATAATTTATATTACTTTTAATGTCTCGATAAACATCATCAGTTTTAATTTCTAAAACTAAAGAGTCAGTATCTGTATATAATAATTTTACGTTTTCCTTGTAATAAGGTTTTAAAAAATTATAAAAGAAATTGTACATGACAGTTTTAGAAATATCTAAAATTGAAAAGCCTATATAAACTGGTTTATTATACACTATTTGAACTTTTTGCATTTGAATAGCTACTAAATCTTCACAAAATATTGAAAGATCCTTGAAATAGGGTTTTGCTATTAAATTCTCAGCACCATCTTTTTTTTGATTTTTTGACCATTGGGTTACCAAGCGGACATCTACCCTCCGATCAACGTTTTCCATAGTTTTCCCAAAGACACTATTGTTTGCCAATTTATAAGTATCTCTATCAAAAGGACTTTTTGATTCGTTTCTTAATTTAGTGTTCAAATCAATATATTTTTTTAGCCATGATGATTGGGAAAATTTTAATATCCTATGTATTTTAGTTAATTTTAAACCATTTTGAATACTTTGTTTTAACAATGTATAATGAATTATATATTTTGTTTTATTGTGTAAGTTAGGAATTAATTTAAAACATTTGGAAGTGGGAGATTTAAAATTTTCAGGACAAAAAGGTAAATCATTATGATCTTCATGTAGAGATGAAGGATATTCTAAATCTACTTCCAAAACATAGCCTTTTTCTGAGGTATCAGAAATATTCATAACATTAAAATTATTAATTTCTTGTTGGGAAAGCCAAGAAAAATCTTTTTGAGGAAGATGTTGCGACATAGCATAACCATACAAATTTGTAGCGTCTAAATATAAAATATATGTGCTAGGTTCGCTAGGATTAAAACTTGGTAAATATTTGTTATTTGCTATTGATTTCCTACAAGTACATATACTAACTCCACCTCGAACGCTATTTTTGAAAAAATGTAACATATCTGTATCCGTTAATAATTCCAACTCTACCCCTGTATATTTTAAACATGCGTCAAAGCTTAAACCTGGAAAAGTAAAATAATGTGCTGGATCTAAATTATAAGTTTTCATACAAGTTTTCCTAAAGTTTTGGAATATGTCTGCCAAAAGTAGAACATCTGATGTTAAATAAATATCTGAATAGTTACCAATTGTGGTACATTTGAAAAATTTCCAAACATGTTTTGCTCTGTCATATTCTTCATTAGATATATGTTCATCAGTTAACTGATTATAAAACTGTTCTTTTTCCGGCAATGATGTTTTAGATAATTTTGTATATTCATCAACATAACTATATGGAAATATTCCTTTTTTGCGAATTAAATTAAATTCATCATCATTAGGAAAATATTTTCTAACGTCAATGCATTGTTCATTAGAAAGTCTATTCGAAAGTTTTTCGATCGAACTTGGTAAAAATTGGAAAGAATCAATAAATCTTAATTGAATATATTTTCTCTTCAAGATGTTTGAAACACGATCTCGATAAGTATCAACTTCAATAATTTTTTCAAAAGAAATGTATTTCTCTTTATTTTGAGCGATTACACTTATTTGTTCTTTATTTTTACACAAGTTTTTAATAAATAGATGGGCATCATAATTTTTTAAATTGTGAAAAATAACTGGAATATATTTAGGAATTTTAAAATTTAAATTGCATATGGAATGTGCGGCTCCTCTATACTTTCCGGTTATGTGGCAATGATCGGCAACTTTGTCATTTTCAATGATTTTATTACAAATGTGACACATATTTGTGTAATTGAAATGTATTTTTTCTAGTTCAGTAAGCTTTATCATTTTTTTAGGTGATTTAAGGAAATTTTCATATAAACCATGAATATCTCTTTCTAAAAGATTTATAAATATTTGTGCACAATTTTTTCCGCGATATAATTCCAATTTTGATAATGAATTATTGAATGAACATTTAATGTAGTATGCAAATGAATATGGAATGTGTTCATATTGTTGAATTGTATAAGAAGACTCTGAATTTATATTTATATCAGGATTATTAATATTTTGAAGTAAACATTCGAAATCTGCATAAACTACAAATGGTAGCTCCATTAGTTTTTGAATATTTTCAAATTTAAGTATATTTTCGGGTACAATATTTCCAAATTTATCCTTTCTATTTTCTGTAGAAGGTAAATCCATTCTTATGTGATCACAATCATACTCAGAATGACGGATTAATTGTTCATTAGTGGTAAAATACTGTAAGCAACCGTCACACAAATGTTTTTTGCCATTATGTTTTGTTACTTGGGTTGAAATTAATCGTGATAAATCGTTAATTAGACAATAATGAAAATTTCCTTCATCGTCGGAAATTAATAATAAATTTACATGAACATTTCTTTTAGTTTTTTTCCCATAGTACAGTGGACCGATAACTTCATATCGATCTTTAAAAATTTTATTTACTTTTTCTATTGTGACACGTTTACGGATATGTTATTTTTTTTTTCAAAAAATATAATGTCCTTTATTGCTAAAGGAAAAGTCATACCTGCTATATCAAACAATGTATTAAAATGTGGATATGATGTCGGCTCTGTTGGTAATCCTGTTGGAGGATGAAGAGCTGCAACGATGCTCCATAAGAAGCAATATGGATCCTGATTTTGGATATTAAGGATGGCTTGCCTTTTACAGATGTCTTGTGGTAAGGGGATGTATGAGGAGGCACGTAGTGGATTAAATCGATTTATGTTTACCTCTAGATGTAATATACGAATTAATTTCCAACCTGCAAATGAAAATATTGTTATTATAAAAACGGAAAAGAAATTTCATAAAATTTTACAAAATTATATATTATTTTTATTTATTATTACCTGACTCTTTTTCTGCTAGTTCATCAGCTTTTTTGTCTACGATCGCTATTAACTCCCCCAAAACTTCGTTTAAATCGGATCCTTCGCAGACTACTTGAAAAGGTGTATTAAAGGATTTTACACCATGTTGATTTGAGGTTTCACAAAAATAATAACCAAACAGTTCCAAGTTAACTTTAATACATGTGTGTTTTTCCATTTCTTTTTTTATTAAGTTGATGATTTTTGTTGAATAATTATTCAAAAATTCAATTACATTTATGTACATCTTCAGCGCTCGAACTCTATAGGATATAATTCGATCTTGAAATGCGGAGTTAATAACATCAATGCCATTATCATTTTTCAAACATGCATTTTCTTTGTGAATATTTGATCGAAGATGTCCACTCCATGCTCTTCTTTTGAAACCTTGGTTACACAGATTACAAAAAATCTCTTCTGAAATATTTTCCACATTTTTTTTGTATTTTTGACATATATTTTTAAGATGTCGTACCAAGTTGTCTCTTCTTGTAAACTTTTTTTTGCATGTTACACACTGCATACTCAGTCTCTTTTTGGGAAGTTCCTACACAGATAGTGAGAGCAAATTTTGAAAGACGAATCTTAAATAGGTAATAAAAGTAGGGGGAGAAAATTTTAAATAAGTGACAAAAGTAGGTGGGAAGAATATTACTAAAGGTGCTTAAATTTTGAAAAATTTAATATAATATAGCTCCTTAAATTTTGAAAAATTTCCTAAAGCTTCGAAAAACTATCTTTTAATTTCGATACTACCTCCATAATTCTAGTAAGATTTCTAACAATGTTATCTGCATAAGCATTATTAGGACCTTCAACTGGTGGAGGTCTCAATAATCCTAAATTTAGAACTAATGAGTTTATATGTGCTCCATGTATTCTTTTTCGTCTTTTTCGGTCTTGAGAAGACTTTCCACATTGACAAGGGCTTTTTAGGTTTGTTTGGGTTTCTATGGATTTTTGATTACTTTCGGTTTGAACCCCTATATCCTCCCCGAAAGTAAATGGAGAAAAGTTTCGGATATGAGGTGGAGATGGAGAAAAGCGATCTACAGTGGTCTTTTGACCACAAGGAATCTCCTCATCTTCAGAACTTTCCTTCTCCATGGAATTTTGAAAAATGTGATTGGAAAGGAGGGAGGGGGAGAGCGGTTCTTGTGGAATAGGAGATTGGGCAAAAAGTTCTGGAGATTGTGCAAAAAAATCTGAATAAGTTGGAGGAAGAGGTGAAGGAGTTGGAGAAAGAGGTGAATAAGTTGGAGGAAGAGGTGAAGGAGTTGGAGAAAGAGGTGAATAAGTTGGAGGGATAGGTGAATAAGTTGGAGGGATAGGTGAAGGAGTTGGAGAAATAGATGAAGGAGTTGGAGAAAGTGGTGAAGGAGTTGGAGAAATAGGTGAAGGAGTTGGGGAAGGAGGTGAAGGAGTTGGGGAAAGAGGTGAAGGAACGGGGGTGATATTTTCATATTTTGGTGGAGCTAAATTGATTTTATCCAAACCTAAAAATGCTTTTAAAGAGTCAACATTTTTTACCGCCTGTGTTGGTATGTCGTCGTTGTTGGTAGGTGTTGGGTCTCTTTGAGAATTGTTAAAAATCCCCAAATAGTCATTTTGTTTTGTAATTTCCATTAAATAGTCCTCATCAATGTCTGTTTCGTCTAAAATATTTAAATAGGAATTTTGTTCTGCCAGAAGATCATCAACAACCATTTGTTCCTGGCTATTAACTCTAATGGCTAAATGTTGCAAAACATTAATTTTGTTGGAGTTCTCTACGTAATGTGTTATTGTTTTATTTTAAAAAACGTTAAAAATTAGAATGTAAACGGTGGTTAAGGGGTAGAGTTACTTAAGAGTTAAAAAAAATACTTGGAGCTTTAATAAACAGCAAAAATTTGAGAGAAAACGAACCAAAATTTGAAAAATAGATGTATTAACAAAATAAACTTTTAAAAATAAAATTCACAAAATTTAGTTAACAATTTGGAAGAGAACAATGGTTTTTAATAGTTGAAATTCAATCAGAGTTACTTCTAAAGATTTAAAAAATATATGAACCTTTAAGCGTAGAAAAACTGGAAAAATGTTTAAAAAATATCAAATATGGTTTTAAAAATAATATTTTAAAAATAATATTTTAAAAATACAATGAAAAATATAAGCCACAAAAATTTGGAAGAAATCGTCCTTAAAAACACTGAAAACCCGTTAAAATTTGAACAAAAAGATGTTGCAGTAACAAAATAAGCTTTTAAAAATAAAAATTACCTATTTAAAACTTCAAATTCACAAAAAAAACATCAAAAAACACCAAGAAATCGCGACAAATAGAATAACGTTGTTCACTGTGTAGAAACTTAGGCGAGACTGATCTTCTTTCCGCTTATATATTGTGACGAACAAAGAAAAACCTTGACTTGAAGAAGTTCGATGACCAACCTCCCCCCCCCACCCCCGATTGTCCCCCGCACCACCCCCCCCCCCCCACCCCGCCCCCGATTGTCCCCCCCACCCCCACCCCCTTCCCCCGCGGATTTTTTTTTTTTGCCTCTCGTTGTTGAGGTGTGTGTCTGTGTGTCTGTGTGTATCTGTGTGTGCGTGTGTAGGTTTGTGTGCGTGTGTATTTGTCTGTGTGTGTGTCTGTGTGTGCGTTTTTAAAAAAAAAACTGAGTACTTTTCGGCGATAAAACCCCATAGAAATTTTCTTTGACTGTCACAATTCGAGGGTCCAGGGGGCGGCAGCCCCCTTATACACGGGGGTCCAGGGGGCGGCAGCCCCCTGGTCAGGGGTCCAGGGGACGAAGTCCCTGGTGGGGGGAGGTGGGGGGCGAAGCCCCCCCCCCCCCCGAGGGGCTGAAAACCGGTTTTCCTGGCTTTAAAATCGAGTTTTGAACACTTTTTAAACAACTCCAACAAGCCCGTTTAGTCGCATCTTTTCCATTAAACAACACAGTCGGGTTCGAAAATTAAAGTTAAAGTTAAAGTTTTTTTTATTTAATATGGGTGAAAACTGGCACGGACGGTTCCTTCGATTAGAAGGACGGAATGTGCGGATTGTTGCAGGGATTGCACAGCCCCAGCAACAACAGCAGCTACAACAGCAGCTACAACAGCAGCTACAACAGCAACAGCAGCTACAACAGCAACAGCAGCTACAACAGCAACAGCAGCTACAACAGCAACAGAGGCCCTTTCAATTGAGGCGACCTCTGTTTTGGGGGCGACCTCAATCGCCGGGGCGACCTCAATCGCCGGAGCGACATCGTCGTTCTCCTTCGCCATTAGAAGGGGAGGACAATGGGGTTGAGAGAAACTTTTTAGATTCTCCAACTCCACCTCCATCTCCACCTGCGATCGAAGAGGACGACGTTTGGGAGGTCCAAACAATTACATATCGCCCTATACAGGTTCACGAGATCTCCACCACTCGATCGGACCTGTAATGTAGATAGTGTAAAGTGTAAAGTGTAAATAGTGTATTAATTTAGGGACTTGTGTAATGACTTTAAGTGTTGTAAAAAGGTAAATAATTTTTTTCACATATTTTTCTACAATAAATAATTTTTAACATTTAACTGAAAACATCTTTTACCTGTAAATAGAAATTTTTTGTTTCAATAATCTACCATCTCCCTCATAAAATCCATACTACTTGAATTTTGTCATTATTTTATTTGCTTAAAATAAATAGTTTGTATTTTAATTTTATTAAATCTCATCTAATCCTGTATTTTTCACTTCAATTATTTTAATTTTTCAAATCAATAAATTACAACAAAAAAACTGTTTTTATTTAAATATGTGGCTATGGTTTGTCTTTTACCTGTAACTAGAATTTTTTTGTTTATGTAAGTCTTGAATTTTGTAATTATTTTATTTTATTTCTGTAAAATAAATAACTCGTATTTTATTTTGATTTTTATTAAATCTCATTTGGTTCCTTACTAAATAGTTTGTATTTTAATTTTATTAAATCTCATCTAATTCTGTATTTTTCACTTCAATTATTTTAATTTTTCAAATCAATAAATTACAATAAAAAAACTGTTTTTATTTAAATATGTGGCTATGGTTTGTCTTTTACCTGTAACTAGAATTTTTTTGTTTATGTAAGTCTTGAATTTTGTAATTATTTTATTTTATTTCTGTAAAATAAATAACTCGTATTTTATTTTGATTTTTATTAAATCTCATTTGGTTCCTTACTAAATAGTTTGTATTTTAATTTTATTAAATCTCATCTAATCCTGTATTTTTCACTTCAATTATTTTAATTTTTCAAATCAATAAATTACAACAAAAAAAACTGTTTTTATTTAAATATGTGGCTATGGTTTGTCTTTTACCTGTAACTAGAATTTTTTTTGTTTATGTAAGTCTTGAATTTTGTAATTATTTTATTTTATTTCTGTAAAATAAATAACTCGTATTTTATTTTGATTTTTATTAAATCTCATTTGGTCCCTTACTTTTCAATTCAATTATTTTAACAGTTAGGTAGGTAAATTTAAAACAACATTTTTAATTTTTCAAGTCAATGAATTTTTTATTTCAATTAACTTAATACTAATGAATTCAAAATTTTTCTACACTGCTTCGAAGAAATTAAGTAAAAAGTTTAAGAAAGTTTTAGGACAATAAAAATGTGATTTATCAAATTTACTTAACATAAATTATGTGTTATAATATATAATAAAATTTATAAATTTATTTTAGACTGTTTTGTTTCTTGATTTTATCAAATTTACTAACATAAATTATTTGACACTATACTAAAAAATTATAATTTTATTATAGGCTGTTTTGTTTCTTGATCTATTTCTAAAGTTTGAGTTAAACTATTACAAACTAAACAAACTTCACAGTTTATTATTTTGTACAAATCTTTTTCACATATAGCACATTTTAATTCGTCTATATTGTGTTGAACTTTTCTTTTTATGTGAGTGTTAACATGTATATGAGTTTCATCCTCTTCTACCATTGCTCTATATAAAAAATAGCAATAATGGCAGAGAGGATTATTTGAATTGTCCATTTTTTTAATATTAATATAAGACTGCATTACACAAAATACTTCCTGAAGGAAATTAACAGATGGAGTAAAAATGTTTTTAACGTTTGCTTGAGCTCTTGCATCTTCTACATCTTCTTCCAATTCTGAATCTCCAGACTCGTTTTCTAACAAAACTTCATTGTTTACATCGTTATTTCTAAGCTCTTGAAGCTTTGGTAATGATACAGAACCTATGCGGTGAAATTCTAGTAACTGGAACACTTCCACCAAGTCAATTTCTTGATCTTCCATTTTTAAACTTTTTACTTAATTTCGCGAAGCGGTGTAGAAAAATTTTGAACTGAACTCCAGAGCTCTGCAACACATTTTTATATGGTGGCTAATGGAGTGGAAAAGGTGGTAAAACCAGTAGCGGAGCGGGAAAGGAGGAGGGGCAACCAGTAACGGAGTGGGAAAGCCGTTCTTAGAGATATGTCTTTGCAACAATGTATGGTAAGTTTTTAACTATGTTATTTTCACACTATAAAAATGTGAAAAAGTTATAGAAGCCTTCACAATCACAATATTCCTCTTCAATAAGGTCTTCTACACAAATAATTTCCCCTGTCTCCCGCACTATAAGTTGTTCATATAACGTTCTACAAACAGGACATGTTTCTTTTGTTTTAGACCACTGTTTAATACAATTTACACAAAATAAATGATTACATTTATTTGTATAAGTAATTTCAATTTTTCTTATATTTTCCAAACATATGGGACACTCCAACAATACTTTTTTATTAAAATTAGCTGCACTATTTTTTTTTTTCGGACAATTAAAAACTTTTTTCTTCATTTTTCTTTTGATTTTACCAGCCATTTTCCCACTCTTCTTCACGCCTTAGTATTTCACCTTGTAATTCACTTGACAAATAAGGTTTTAACACCTTTAATTCTGAAAGAAAATATTTTTCCACAAAATGTTGCACCAATCGCTTAATATCTTGATTTGTGTAGAAACCTTGACACGTTTTTATTGCTTCTTCATACATACTCTGGTAAAAACTATAACATTTCTTAGCATTTGGTCTGGCATACAGACTTTCGTGTTCATAAGCTAATGCCTTTTTACAAAAAGATTTTCCACATCTTTTACTGCTTTAATTAATAACTTATTCCTTTCAACAATACTACTTTCACTATCATTACTAGATGACATCGAAAATTTAGTATAACTTTTAAAGAACTGTTGTAAAATTTCCGCTTTTCCAGTCTTATATCACTCTATCCCCACATAATTCACGGAGTAGGTCATGTGCACAAAGAATCGGGAGGAGGCACTCTCATATCATTACGGAGGGTTATGATCGGGAGGAGGCACTCTCATATTATTACGGAGGGTTATGATCGGGAGGAGGCACTCTCATATTATTACGGAGGGTTATGATCGGGAGGAGGCATTGGGAGGAGGAGGCTCTCTCATATTATTACGGAGGGTTATGATCGGGAGGAGGCATTGGGAGGAGGAGGCTCTCTCATAGTATACCTACTAATAATCCTCAATGTAACATTGAACCTGTTCCATCAATATCTACATGCAAAAGTTATGTTGAAAAAGGTATACATACTGTTCGATAAAAGTAGAACAAAAAGTGTTGTTGTTCCTTTGAATTAAAAAAATTATAAGCTTATGATCCCTAGCTAATTTTAGTGAAATATTCTAGTAATATTTCATAACATTTTTATAAACTTTACAGCAGTCTACTTTGATATTTTGAAACACAATATATTTATATATACCCATTACATCATGTTTTTAGTATATTATAATAATAGGATTTGTACATCTTTTGTTGCTCTACTTTTAACCAAAAGTTTATATCTTATTTCATTGTAAGTTACTATCAACATAAAGTGAAATGATAATAACATATAAATTACTTTTATAAATTTGTAACTATACATATGAAAAATTTTAAAAATTACAGATAAATAAATTATACTAAAATTTGTTTCTAATTTTAGATAAATCACTCCAGACCTTAATTCAGCAGGGACATATTCTTAAAGGACTACTTGTAGATACACTCTCTGAAGTGAAGGCATTAAGACAAGATTTAAATATTATCAAAAATCAGAAAATATCCAAAAGTAGTATCTTTAGTAACCCAGAATTAAAATTCCCCATCGATGTAGAAGAAGACTTTGTTAAGTTTGAAAGTTTTCTTGAAACTGAAGAAAAATTTAATGAGGCAGTAAGTTTCAAATTTTTTTCATCAGTGTTCTTTTTTTTTAGCTGTAATTAGATTGATCTGAATTCGTTAAATTATTTTGATATGTGAATAACTGCGAGTTATTTTCTTTAATTTTTTGCCTAACAGCCTTTACAAATTTATTCTTATCATATTTGGTTTATATTTAAAGAATATAGAATATAGAGTTTTGTTAATTACAAGAAGTTGTAATTTTGTTTAAGGTTTTAGAAATTTCTAAATTGGGAGGAGGAAGCATTTACGATTTTGTAAAACGAGTGTGTCAGATTACCATGACGAATGAACATGCTATTAAATACAGTTGGTTAGGGCGAAAAGGAAAGAAAAAGTTCCACAATTCCACTTTGGCAAGACTTATTATAAGTAAGTTCTGGTTTTCATTATACATAATAACCTTGAAATAACATAAGTGATCGTTGTAAAGTAATGGACAATTATAAAAATTCACAAAAATATCTACTAAATTATGATCATTTTGTTATTAGGATCTGCAGAGACTGCAGGATTGGCAAAAAAACCAGAAGGAAGCAAAAATTTCCATTCAAACATGGTTGAAAAGGCATCAGACCGTAGACTTGCTCTCCGACTAAATAAAAAATTTTAATATTTACATTATTTTTTAAATTGTTTTTCAGATTTGTCCACATTTTCGTTCAATAAACTTTATTTTCTTAATAGTCTATCTTTTAGAGTTATGTGTATTATATCAAAGGGATAAACTACTGCTTAAATTTGATGGGTTCACTTAGAGTTTGAACAGTAATAATTCTGAAAATTTTTGCTCTTATATCTTACTTTTTAAATATCAAATTAGGAAAAGTTTAAGTTAAGTTTAAAATTGTTCGTTAGACTTTTAAATAATCACGATTCGACTTTCTAAACAAGAAAAATAAAAAAAAAATTAAAGGAGCCCTTTTTAATGTACATAATTTTAATGTTGTTTCAATGTCTGGAACAGACGTCCATAAGACGTTGTAAACAAATGTCTTAAAAACGTTACCTTTTGTAACATAAGACGTCTATACAACGTCTTTCGACGTTAATGGACGTCCATAAGACGTCCCGAATGTTGAAATCAGACGTTTTATGGACGTCTTTAAGACGTATTTGTGCTGTTTGGGTAGTGATAAACATTCACTAATATATGAAATATAAGAAGAATGTTTTAGTTTTAAGAGTTATTAAAGAAATTATGTATAAATTAAAACCATATTATATAAAAAAAAAACTATAGAATGTAATATAGATTTAATTAGTTTATAAGGTAAATTTAACTTTATTTTAAGCAATTTTGGCATTAATATATTAAGAAAATTTTCCTAAATAAAAGGGTAATACTATTAAAGTAACAATAAACATTTTAGAGTTTTTATGAACAAAATTTGATTAAAATTGTCATAAATTTCAAGATGCAAAGTGTTAATTTTTATCAATTTTAAAATAAAAATAATGTGCCAGAGTGATTTATATATATATATATATATATATATATATATATATATATATATATATATATATATATATATATATATATATATATATATATATATATATATATATATATATATATATCAAAATTT
This sequence comes from Diaprepes abbreviatus, assembly GCA_034092305.1. Lineage (NCBI taxonomy): Eukaryota > Metazoa > Arthropoda > Insecta > Coleoptera > Curculionidae > Diaprepes > Diaprepes abbreviatus. The sequence continues at coordinate 7,255,344 of JASJET010000032.1, read as the reverse complement.
CGAAAAAACTCTAAAGTTTATTTATTGCAAGGTCAATTATGCTCAATAATCAGATTTATTTCAATATATTAATAAAAACATTACAATTCAAGTCAAAATTGGTAAAATTAAAAAGCCATCATAAAATTCAATTTTTCAAGGTATTAAGATTTATCAAGTTGCCAGGTGTCAAAAATCTGACCAATCATAATGCAGAAATTTCGTATGTTTTGGCCGATTATAAAAAGCCAAGGCGTAGGAATTTCGAAAGAGTGCAATTTATCAGTTTGCTGGAAGCACTACGTTTCTCGAGCTTCCGAAAATTTTACATAACCTTAAATTTTCAGTTGTTTAAAAGAAAAACAGAAATTTTCCTAAGCCACAATAAAACAAAAGTTAAACGTTTTGGTTTTAAAAGATGTTATGTGCTTTTGTTGTTGTCAAGTTAAAAGAATTTAATAATTTATTTAAAGCAATTAGTAAAGTTTAAAATATTATCCTGCAAAATTATTGTGCCACTCTCAGACAACAACAAATACGATAATATTGTGTTAAGAAGAATATAGAAAAATTAATTTGAATTGAACTAAGAAGAACATAGCTGAACGAGGCTTTAAAAAGTATTCTGTCAATTCCTTACTTTATAGGAAAAGACAAATAAAATATTTTTGGAAATTTAGAGAGTTTTTAATGAAGAAAATAAACATAACAAGATATTTATATTAGATAAGGAAGTAGAAAGCTTTAATTTTTCGTAGGCATTGAAGATCCAAAATTAACCTAACTTGTCTTAAAATTAAAATAATAAAATTAATAAATTATAGTTTGCTATACTAACCTTTTGGAATATAATAATATTTATCATCATAAATATTAGGTGTGAAACTATATTAACTACTTGTATCACAACACAGCACACAACAATTTGTTTAAAATAATATTATTTCTAACAAATAAACGACGGTTTCCATATAAAACTGCACTATAGCCATCTAGTAGACGATTACGAAATTAAACGTTGCCAACTTGCGATCCAGGTTGTTAAAAGATAATGCATGGTAGATAAAAGTAACAAATATGTAATATTGATTAGAAATAGTGTTGGATGAAAGATAAAAATATATACCATTAAATTCCATCTAGTGATAATTAATAATATGTGCCATTTTTTTTATTGTTGAATAAAATTGATATTTTGTGTTTTAATCATTCTGTATATTAATTGTCTGATTGATATCTTATAAACCACTGAATTCAATTTACAGGTAGAAACACATTTATATCTATATAGAAAATTTGAAAATTGAAAAGACTTCAAATCGGTAAAGAATAGTTATGATTTTTAGTAATTATTTTTTACATGGCGCTCAACAAATAAATATTGACATTTTTATTTAATTTTGGTCGGGCAAATACTTTTTGCGGGCGTAATAATAATATTAGTCCAAATTGTCACAATATATATATATATATATATATATATATATATATATATATATATATATATATATATATATATATATTGTTACAAACTTTATAGCATTGTACATTACCTAGTATTAGTTTGTGTTCGTAGTTTGTAGGGTTTTAGGTATATTTTCTAATGTACGAACTTTGTAGCATTTTATCTTTCATAGTATTAGTTTAAGTTTGCAGTTCATAGGGTTTTAGGTATATTTTCTACAAGTTTATATTTAATTTAAGTAATTTTACCTTTGTTAATTTTTTCAGGAGACGACTATGAAAGAAGGTCTGGAACTTTTTGGAGAATTCGATTTCCTTATTTTTAACATGGAACGCCTATGATAGAAGGTCTAGAAATCGCCGGATTATTCCTTTTTCTTATTTTGATGACCCCATGTAGTATGGAAATCCTTCTAGCGAATTAGGAAATCTTCCGGCATCGACCAACAGGGTATATAAAGGGTCCAGATGTGCTTTCTCGGTCAGTATATTTCGAGAGTTCGTTGACGCAAGTTGAAATAATTTGACAAGTGTCAAAAGTAAGGTTGACAATAAAAAGTTGTTAAAATAATACAGTGCGTGTATAATTTGTTCGAAGACCGGCCGTCCGGAACAATATATATATATATATATATATATATATATATATATATATATATATATATATATATATATATATATATATATATATATCGGGTTAAGAAATTTACGTCTCAGGTTCTTTAAATATGGATACTGGAAGGTTTTGGGACCAATGTTACCAATCTAAAATTAATTTGAAATTTAAGACAGTGGATTTACTATGATAGACTAAATATTTGTTTGACACAATTTCACTTGTATATGGAGAACTCTATCAAAGAATTTTTAGTGGTTCATTTTAGAGTGATTTACAACTTTGGACAAAACGGGTACGTTTTTGCCACCTTGGAGTCATTGCGAGGTACACTAACCACGATAAGTACTTAGTTCAAATAATTTATGGATGTCATAATGAATTCAAAACTAAAAATCGAAAAATAAAATTTTTTGAAGTCGGAGCCAAATTATTTCTAAATAAAATTACAAATAAAGTATTTTTAATCTGTTTATGCGAATCATATTTTATCAGGTATTAGTTTGGCACCGACTTCAAAAATTTCAATTTCATAGAAAAATTTATAGTTACTTTTCACTTTTTAGCGCACTTTTAGAAGTCGGTTCAATTTTTTTTATAAAAATTTTATTGCTCTTTTAATTCCTTATATTACCCATATAATTAATGAATGCATATCAGTCTCTTATTTTCCTACAGCATGGCAACATAAACAGGCTATACCTTTGACTAAAGTAAATAATCCTACTAAGCATGGACATCTGCGTTGTATAAGTATTTTACCAACACTTTTAAAATTATTTGAAATAATACGAAAAAACAAATAAGATCATTTTTGAACGAATTTAACATTTTACCTAAGACGCAGTCCGGGTTTAGACAGGACTATAGTTGTGAGACAGCGCTAATACATGTTTCACATAATATCTTTAGAGCTATGGATGAAAACAAGATCACAGCAGTGATGTCCCTTGATTTTAGCAAAGCATTTCACATGTTTAATAATAAAATTATGTTATCAATCCCCGATTTGATAGGTTTTGATAATAATGCATGTTATTTAATACAATATTTTTGGTCTGACGGAATGTCAGAATGAGTGTATCAGCAATTTACATTTTTACGCCGACGACACACATTATAATTTTCCTTTCTTCAAGAAAATGCTGAACAAGCTACAAATCTCATAAATTCTGACGTCTCTCAATTTTGTATCAACAGACCACATGCTTTTACTCAATCATAGTAAATCATCTGTCATTCTTATTGGTAATGAAAGTAAGATACTCTTTTTAAAAATAATATAAACAATAAACTAAATGCTATTTCATTGCCATTTAGTGATACCTGTAAAAGCTTAGGATTGATTATTGATTCAAAATTAAAATTTACTGAGCATATTACGTCAAAACTACTTTTAGCATGTAGTAATCTAAAACTTATATATACTCATCGGTACTTGATTTCACAAGACACCCGCGAATTATTATGTGAAACGCTAGTACTTAGTCAATTTCATCACTGACATAGGGTTTACTTTCCTTATCTTAATGATTTTAATAGGTATAGAATACAGACGGTTCAAAATCCATGTTTAAGATTTACTTATGGCGTGCAGAGAAAAATTTACATAACACCTTACCTTATTAAATCTGGTTGATTAAATATGAACTACATATGTACAGTTTTGGCTTTAAAATTTTAATACATTAAAGGCTCTTTTATATGTTGAAAATTTAAATTTCCCCACACATTAACTCTGCCACAACATTTTCGTATCAGGTACCAGCCGTATTTAATATATTAAATAATGTTGATTTATTTATATTTCCTCAGACTTATCGCTTGTACTGTCCCTTTCTATCTTGCCTCCTCTACTCGGCGTTGCATCATTTGCTTGCCTTGGTTTTTGGTATGTTATTGTGTGTGTGTAACCGCTTAAATTTGTTTATGTAACTTCCATGTGCATCATTAATTTATTTTTATTTTTCGCCTTCATTAATTTATATTTGTAGTAAAGTTTAAGTTAGGGATTGAACAGTATTATATTTTCTAAGACTCATTCTATCATCAAATAAATATTTATGATATAAATTGTAACTATTATGAGTTGTTACAATAAAATAATTTTATTTTATTATTTTTAACATTTAACAGCCTGATTCGCTAAAAAGGTTTAAGACTTACAATTAGACCCGACCTAGTTGCCATGGAAATGAGATTTTATAGTCGCCCATTTTTTTCTTGGTAATGTTATTGTCAAACTTCATATTATATAAGTTAACAAATAAACGCTTATATAGTGATATTAATGATAAAAACTTAGCGATAAAGCCTTGAAAATATGTACGAGAAATAAGTAGCCGTGTTCTGAAAACTAATAAAATTATCCATTTTTGCCGATGCCGTAATAAAAGAAAATTTTTTTTTTATGATTTTTATGCAAGGTTGAAAGCATGCCTGACTTATTGTTGCTCGTGGTAGTTTAAACCCTCTTCTGTCAACCTAGACCGGTTTTAAATTTAGACCATGTTAGTGAATTAGGGGGAAAATGAATATATAAATGAGAACTTAAACACAAAATTAAAACCCTTTGCTTAAAATATAAACTAAATGAATTTTCCCTTTTTTGTCCGAATAAATCTTGAGTTTTTCTTGTGCAAAGCAATGCTTGGTGTGCACAGTACTTCGTTGCGATACAGTGTTCTTCAAAAGACTTTAACCTGTGCTAGCGCTAGTCTATCTTGATTTAACGACTTTTGCTCCTCATAGATTAGCCCAGAAATTCTCTACTTAATCTACTGTAGACCGTTTATGAACCACAGTTGGATGCGACTGAAAAAGTCGAGAGTTTCTCCAGAAAACTTAAAAGGCAATACTTACGGATTAATGTCAGGTTGCTGTTAGGCTGATCTGAAAAGAGTACATACCAAATGTTCAGAAGTCGTGGAGAGTTCTGCACACGTAGTGATTCGGCTAATAAACGATTTGGTGTACCAGATTTAGATGACCCCTCGTGCAACAATGAAAGTAAATCTTGACAGGCTGGTCGGTTTCAAAGGCCAAGAAATGTGACACTGTCAGAAATTTCGACCTTTCCTTTACTATGTTTTTTCCAAAACAAATATTTGACATTATATCAGCACTATCACAAAATGGAATTACTGACTAGTAAAAACTAATTCAGTTCTCAGTGAAATAGAGATGAAGACCTCTCTATCGTTTTTAGATATCAAGTTCATACGGTTCCACAGAACACAATTAGTTAGGATTGGTATTTGTAACCTCACAATTCAGGCAAGTTCTTAAACTACTTATACTAAAAATGCCTGGTCGAACGAATAAAAAACAAAGTTTTGAAAATTTTGATAAACTTTTCACACGAAATTCTAATCTTCCTACTTTAGTAAAAAGACGACTGTTTAGCACATCATTAATACCATATGCTCACTTATACAATAACTTGTTAGTGATAGATATTATAACTATTGATAGGATACACAATAAAACTATAAAGTTGGCTTCTTTATCACATAAGTTTTTAGCATTTTCCATATACAGGGTATCCGAAAAATACGTGTACAACGTTTGATGACAGACTCTTGACGTCAAAACAGGTCGATTTAAGCCAAGTTAGTTATATTCGATACTGGTTTTTATGTGGTAGAAGACGTAAAAGTTTTAAGAAAATATTGATTTGCCCAAATTTCTTGAAAACGTGGTAGCTGAATTTAATGATTTTTGGTATGTGGTCTAACACCATAAGATGACGTTTTTTAGTGGTATAACGATCGGCTATAAAGTAGTGTAATTGTTATAAAAGTGACGTCGCTGGTAAACATCGCTTCGGATTCTTCGTCATCAACGTTATGACAACCTAGATATTTCTATCGAATAATCGCATGTATTTGGAAGCTTGTTAACCTCTTGAAAAATTATCGTTGGATGGGCGGTTTCACAAGGAAAAAAAAGATATTCAATTACATGCATATACTAATTAATTGTAATAATAAAAAATACCTGTAACAATAATTTTTCGAGTAACTTTGTTGCTATGGCATTTAATAATTTGACTATTGATAAATTGCCATCACTGTCTAAGCAATCAACTAAAGTAAGATCAACATTCTAAATTTCTAAGCCTGTTTTACTATTAAACATGGACCACTACACTCACTCCGAGAAGCTTGATATGCTCCTGGGTTTTGTGAAGGAAATGAGCATAGAAGTGTTAGGGTTTACATGGAAAGATTTTCTAGCCGCCGAATACCAAACCATCTCCGAGAAATGAGCAGCTTTGAAAAAAAATTTGAAGATAGGGGTCGTATTCGAACAACTCGAACGGTCGAAAAAGAAGAGGAAATTTTGGAAAGAGTTGAAGAAAAACCAAGTGTTCCACGTGTCACGTCCAAAAGTTTCAGGAACTTTTACAGATTCATCTCCCCATGAGAATTACATTTTGTGAATTTATTCGAGACAAAGGAACTCGTGATCCAAATTTTGATACAAAAATTTTGTTTACTAACGAGGCGTGCTTTACAAGATCTGGAATCACTAACATCTACAACGAACATGTTTATGCGGATGAAAATCCTGTGACAGCATTTGATCATAGACTCTTGTAAACAGAATATCTTGGGTAGCGTTGGCCGTTTCATCTACAATCATTCTGCTACCCCATATTAATTTATAGCTATTTTAAAAAAACCTATAATTAAATTTTACAGTAACAAAGACACTCTGGAAGTCTGGTCGTTCATCTTCTTTCTTGCAGCTTTAGTTCCAAAGAACTACAGTTATTTAAGCTTACCAAAACCAAAACTCAGGACTCAGGCAAGGCTGTTAACTGTCTGGTCAGATGATGTTTCTTGTTTGAAACTCTCAAAGCAGTGCGTCCGCAAGTTTAATCGATTGAAAGTTTAAATTAAATTAAATAAAACAAGTTTCTTAAAACACTTAGTTTATTAACAAAAATAAATAGAAAAACAAATTATATACAATGAGAAACTTAAACTAATAACAAATAACAATTACGAAGAAACTAACATAACTGCTCTTATTGGCTGTTCTATTAAAAAAAAAATGTAAAACCCAAGTTTGACAAACACGTATAAAAAATAGCTTACTAAAACATAAAACAGACAAAATAATAAAACGCGAAAAAAAAACAGCTATTTATATTACTTAATCAAAGAGTATTGAACTCGCTTAATGCTCGAGTAAAATAACCCATAATATTCCCTTAACTTCCCAAATTAAATGAAAAACAAAACAAAGAAAACCTTTATTCCTGACGATTATACACGTCACGTAATTCAGTACGACACTGGGCTTAAAACCGTCTACCGACTTTAACGAACTTCAGACTGTAACTAAAGTGTAGTATTTCTTAAAAGAGCTTCCTCGAACCTTACACCTCGTACCTCTCTTTTTAGTGCCTTTTTCGGTCGTACTCCCTGTAACAGTCCATTTCATTCCCTTAAAGTTCGAAGGTTTCGGTCTTCGCGTGCCGATGGCGTTAGCTATTTTATACCGAATGCTTGATTCCCGAATTGGCCTCTGAACGCATTAATCATAATTTTTATAAAAAAAAAAACAGTTAAACAAACAATTCTATTTCTTTCTATAACTAAAGATCTAAGATAGTATCTGTGAACAAACCGCTGAGTGCCTTTTTATTTATATTGCTGGTATTTAAATCATTCTTTCTTGCAATCACGAAAAACTGTAGCAATAATAATTCCTTTTGATTTTATTGTTTCCTAATAATGGGAAAGTCGTTCAATATTTTAATGCATTTTAACGGTATTTTCATATAACACATGTTAAAAACCTCCCTCGGCCCTTATCTCTTCGGTTTTATTTACATAACCAGGGTAGGATTTCTTCAACAGATTTATAGACAAATCTTAAAGAGGGCCTTTTATTTTATGTCTTCACAAATTGACTGAGTTTATATTTAAGAAAACATTTAAATGATTATGCTTAAAAGGTTACATGGGTTTCAGAGGCTAAAAAAAGCGGTATTTTTTACGAATGTTTTTTTTTCATATAAGGAAACATATGTTATGACCAAACTTTTTACAGGTAAAAGAACAACTATTGAACTGCTTTCAGTAATAATTTAATCTAAAAATCTTGACAAATGAGCCGATACGACCTGATTTTCGGAGACGCTTCGAAAAAAAGGGACTTTGCGGTGGACATGATAATTCGAGATAGCCTGATCTTAAATCAAAAAACCAAATGTTTCTTGTTACTACATGAGTATAGCTAGGGAGTGGATGAAGGATTTTGCGAAAAATTAAAGGCAGAGTTGCAAAAAAAAATTTCAAAATTTCGTTAAAATTTATACCAAAAAGCTCTGCCAAAATACAAATTTTACTTTTTTGCGAAATCCTTCATTCACCCTTAGAGAATCACTTTTAGAAAATACATGCAAAATTTGAAGAAGGTCGATGCATTCGTTTTCGAGAAATCGTGTCCACCGCCTTCTAAAATACAGTTTTGAGATAAACGCGTTTAAAGTTTCATGTAAGAAAAAACCCGAGAAATTTTTTTTTTACTTACATAGAATCACCAATCCCAGAGCCATACTGAAAAGTTTCTGCGTCAGTTGCAATATCTAAGGCATCCTTTTGCTCTCTTCCAAGTCGAATTCGGGCTTTTCGAGTCGTAGCCTCTGCCTTTTTTTTGGCCAAGGAAATGCGATGCTCGTCTATCATCCGAGCATTTTCATGGCAATTCCGGCCGACTTTTACATCCATATTGTGGAAAAACATCAAATAGTGTCGCAATAACGCTTCGCGATCTCGTCGTTGGGCGCCATCCTTTTCTTCGGTATCGGCTTGCTTTTTCCCCGCACGTTCTTTTAACAGTTTAACTAGCGTTTCGAAATTAGGATTGCTAAGCCGATTAACTTGCGAAATAGGAGTTGTAATTGAAGGTTTAGTTTTAGATGAAGCTACGTCATCCTGAAAGTTCTTCTGGACAGCTTCAAACGACGTCCCCGTTAGTTCCTTCTTTTTTAAAGGATCTGGTAAATTAAGCGACAATTTTTTATTCGTTTGAGAAGTGGATATTGTTGACTCCGCGCTCTTATTGGTTCTATTAGTGTATAACTTATTTCTAAATGATTCCCTACTTTTATCACTATTTGAATTATTTATATTAGTCGATTCAAAGAAATTTATTAGGTTTTTTATCGATCCGAATAGGACCGATGAGTCATCTGTCTTTTCAGGGGAAGATATATTTTTGGTTGCCATGTCTTTTGGCGCGCCGATCAGAATCGGCGCGGAGGACCCGCCATAACCACCCGGGAAGTCTAGAAGACTCATTTGACACGGACTTGAAATCTATTAAGGGAGTGGACATTTTTATTGAAGGAAAATTTTCAGTACTGTTATTTTATTAATCAATTGGAATTTTAATTGCAAGAAGTTATTACTCACGGAGGGCTACTTTTTATTTATTTAGAAAATGGGAACCGGGAAATGGTTAAGTGAGGAAGTTTTTTAATTGAAAATTCTGTAGTTATTGTATATATGGTATTCTGTCTTAATGTCAGTTAGTTTTACGCGAGTAATATGTAATTGAATTTATTATTTTATCGAAAAGAAAAAGAAAAGTCTTTTAATAAAATTTAAGTTTAAAGTCCGAGATTTTTTACTATTTAGAAAATTACTTTTTCTAAGGCCTTTGATGATTCCGTTCTTATGCGACCTAACGAGCTCTTGTTTTAATAATAATTGAAAATAATTAGGCTTCTGTAGCGTCCTATAGAACCTTTACAATATAGATTTAACTTACTTACTAAAGAATTTAAAAAACAAAATGTTTTAACAAATATTATTTTAGAAAAGTTTTCTATTTTAACTAATTCTTATAACTATATACCGAGCTATTCAATTCTAAGCTCTAACAACATTTTTGTTAATATTTCTTAAAGCTGACAAATTTTATAAAATTATCACCCTGTATATTGCTACAATATTTAATATCTTTTGTGGTTTTATGGGAACCTTTTGCTCCCTTACATTATAGGTTAATTTTTGTGTTATAGATTTATGACCTAACAATGGTCGATAATCCTACTGGTTAATTACTTTAGGGTGTGATAATTATCTATTATGATACGTGAAATTTAGATTTAATTTGCTTCAATAAATGCAGGTATAAGATATAAATACAACTATAAAATAAAAAATAAATGAAACTAAAAAATTATTCTATAATAAAATAAAAGGTAATTTCCATTAATTAATTTGAAATAAAAATTTATTCTAAGGTGTTGTATTTATATATCAGTGATTAAGTTTTTTTACGACTAGGTAATTAACCAGCGAGTTATTTTATAAATTACTAGTTTTTTATAGACAAATTATTTTTTCTTATGTTACAAAATATTTCTTTGCATACAAATGGAACAAAGGGTTCTTATTTTATGATATCCGTCGGGTAGGTCGGCGATCGAGATAGGGTTTATGGTGCCACCGATCAAGGACGCCGCTGAACAAAATATATTTCGGAAGCTTTGGAGCCTTCAATGTCGTAAACTGGGTTTTTCCCAAAATTAGTCTTTTTCACTTTTATTCTAATTTATGAAAATTTAATTTTGTGTGATGTTTTTGAACATTTAAATAATTTGTTGGCAAAAGTTAATTACACGAATTAATTTAAATGTTTAGTTAATGAGTTCACTGATACGCGATTGTCACTTATTACTAGATTATTACTTATAATTCACAAAAGAAAAAATTGTCACTGGAGTTTATACGAAAGTTTTTCAAGTTTATGAGTTTAAACAGTTTTTTAAAAGAGTCTTATTTGTCAGAAGAAATTCTAATGGCGGTTTGTCCCGTAGTAAAGGACACTTACAAAATACTACGGTTAGCCAACCTCGAATAAAGCTATCAGAACAACTTCAGGACTTTTCGGCGGTAATTACAAATGTAGGGAAATAAAACCGATCTCCCCAGCTTACCAAATCACAAATATTCGCGCGGGAATAGTTGGGTTACCTTTTTGCCTGAAAGTTGCGTGCTATTTTTATACTGCCCTATTCGCGGCCGTCGTTAGAATGTAATTGTTGTTTCTGCAAGGGAATTGGTGAATAATTTCGTGGCAGAAATTATCCATGCAAAGCCCCGCGATTGAAGATCCCCAAGACCGTTCGCTATCAAAGTGCAACTGATAGGTACTTAGTCTACGATGGCGATCTCGCGACACGATGACTAGCCAGCTAAAATGCGTGGAGCTAGTCTGAACGACTGAAGAACCGTTTTTAGACCTACGGCTAACTTATGAAGTCCCTCGTTGACAGGTCTAATAGAGAAGAGAGAGACTGTAAATTTTGTACTGTATTTATATGATTTTGGGTTCGGATTTTGGGATCCGCCTTATCCTCGGTTGAAATTTTACTTTATAGTCGAGCCTACTACCAATCCGAGCGACCGGAACGATCACGTGAGAGGAGGTGGCGTTTGTTCACTTTGAGCGCGTTTTTAAATTAAATTTGCGTTGCGTGAGCTTGCATATGCTATTATAAATGATTTAGGATGTTTTATTTGTCTTTTTTTGAGCAAAATTTATGATTAAAATTATAATTAATTATATTTTTTGTTAATTTTAAGTGAATAATACGACAATAGATAATATGCCTTCATTGAAAATAGATGCAGCCATGTATGCAGCAATATGAACTATTTTGGAGCCAGCCGGAAGTATTTTCGGAGTTATCTTCCAAATTAGTTGATTGAAACTTTCGTTATTATTTTGTGTAAATCCTCCGACACACCGTTGCAGAACTTCGTCTTTGCTCAGCTCATCGTAGATCGGTTTGATAGCTGCCAAGACATCATCTGCCAAAGGTTCATAATCATACTTGAAACTTTTGAGGCTATCGGTAGGTGCAGCACGTTGCCAAACACACCAAGAATGAAATGAAGAACAGGTGCGTCTTTATACCTGCTGCGCACGGACCGACCAAACGACCCTGAGATGGGTCTATTTCCGAAAGTTTAATCCCGATTGATTTGTAACTTTCAGAGAATATTTCTGAAATAGTGTACTTTCTAATGAGCTAAAAAATAAAAAAAAAAATTTTTTTGAAAATTTTAAACCCATGTAACCCCTTAAGTACGATAACTGATTTACTTTTCCTTTAAACTTCCTTGGGTGGTAATAAAAAATGTATACTCTCCTGTTCTCACGGGAAAAAATCTATCCACGGAGCGATTATTTAAGTACTCATTTTAGCAGAATACACTTCACGTTAAACAGTATAAAATAATGAATATTTGTTCCATTACAATCCATATGTCATTAAAATTGCACACCGTCAGCATAAGTTTAAAATAAATGTTTGGACAGGTATTAGTGATCGCTACCTTATTGTAATTCCAGACAGGATATACTGAAATATTTTTCTAATTTTTTTCAAAACACATTACGCGTTCTTCTGGAAAATTTGCCCATTTTACTTCAGCGAGAACTATGGTATATGCATGATGCCCATCCTATTTTTTCGTTGCTGTTCGGCAATATTTACACGACCAATACCCCAATCGATAGATTGGAAGAAGCAGAGGCATCAGTAAGATGGCTACCACGTTTTCCAGAGTTAAATATGGGCGATTTCTTTTTGTGGCACGCTCTTAAAACAGAAGGATACAAAACTCGGATGAACAGCCGCGAAGAATTATTGATGCGCATTTTAAACGCTGGCAACCTTTTTAATAATCCTGAGATATTAAATAGGGTCTAATTTTATTTTTTAAAAAGTGTTAAGCAAAAGGGCGGCCATTTTGCAGATTTGCTTAAATAATGTTTTCTTTTTAGTTATTTTTTCAATCGTTTTAAAATACATACATGTACTTCCAACATTTATTGTTAAAAATTGTTTTATTACAGCAAATTTGAGTATGCATGTAACTGAAAATATTTTTTCCAGGTAACCGCTCATTCAGTGAAAATTTTTCAAGAGGTAAAAAAACTTCTAAATACATTCGGATATCCTATAGAAATATCTAGGTTGTCACAACGTTGACCACATAAAAAAATCAGAAACGACATATACAAGTGAACGTCACTTTTATAACACGTACATTACTTTATAACCAGTCGCTACACCATCAGAAAACGTCATATTATCATGTTAGACAACAGACCAAAAAAAAATTAAATTCAGTTACCATGTTTTCAAGAAATTAAAGAAAAATCAATATTTTCTTGAAACTTTGACGTCTTCTGCCGCCTACCGAAGCAGTATCGGATATAATAAAGTTAGCTTAAATCAACATATTTTGACGTCAAGAGTCTGTCACCTAACGTTGTACACGTATTTTCCGGAAACCCTATATATTGCCATCAATTTACGTAATTTCTTTAATTCTTTGTAGTCCCACTACAAATAAAATATTTGGAAGACTTGAACAACGGTTTTTTAACATACAACTTTGAAATAACTTTTAGTTCTATCTTCCTAGAACCATTATATCAATACTGAGAAAACATTTATTAACGAATTTGAGGGTACAGATTTACAAACACGTTTTAATTAATTACAGTGGAAAATAACATAACCCTGGCACTAATAAATTAAGAGATTTTTACAAAAACACTGATAAATCCAGTGACTTTCTTAGAGCATAAGATATTTTTTACTGGAATACTTTCGAAGTAATCATGCAGACTATATTATTTTACCTGTGGAAAATGCCTTAAGTTTTTAAGGCTTCTTTTAGGTACTAGATATTTGTATGTAAGGTAGTAAAATACAAAAAATAATGCATATCTATGATTACTTTATTTCAAATAATTCTAACAAATCTCTGACTATATATATATATATATATATATATATATATATATATATATATATATATATATATATATATATATATTTAAAATTCACCACAAGAAAAGGTAACGAGAACCATATTTTGCTGGAGGTTTTTCCACATCAGGTGGAAGTCCAGGATTTGCATCAGGGTATACAGCTGGTCCTTCAACTTCCGGTCTTGGCCGAGCGGTTTTATGCACATGTACTCTACTGTAATAATCATAGGGTGGTCTATCAATGCCTAAGTTATCTTTTACACACTTGTCAAAGACTGCTTGTGTTTTGCGACACCTAAAATAATAAATATATGTTTCAATGACAATTACTCAAACAAACGTATTATTATCTCAGAGGATATTGCACCAACAAATTCATAAGATTTTACGCACATAGGTAGAATATTTATATGTCGTTGCAGCAGTTCGTATCAGCGATTTAACCTTTATCTTGGTAGACCATCTTATTGGAAAAGTCGTTTAAAAAGACAATCCTAATACGCCTCTAAAATAAGTGTATTTAAAAAAAATACAATGTGTCCCAAAAAGTACCGGAAGAGCAGAATATTTTCTCAGCAAAGAATTTTAGAGAAAAAACGTTTTAGACGAAAGTTGCAGGTTGATGATAACCTTGACCTTCAAAGTCATTTACAGGTTAAGTTGAGTTTTACAAATAGAAACTCCCATTTTTTATTACAGAAATGGAAATAAGAGAAAATTTCCGATCAACGGTATAAATAACATAGGGGATCTAATGACATCTAGAGATGATTTCAAAGTCAAGGAACAGCAGAATATTTTCTCGCAAAGCATTTTAGAGAAAAATGTATCAGACGAAAGTTGTAGGAAATCAAACAGCGCATCTGATGGTGACCTTAACCTTGACCTGTCCTTTTGTTTCCGAGTTGACTTTACATCAATTTATGAAAAAAGGATATTTGACCATGAAAAAACCTCTAAATAGCGTTAGATCCTTATGTTATTTATACCATTGGATAAAAAAATTTTCTCCGCTTTGCACACCTGTAATAAAAAATTAGGGTTTCTATTAAAAAAACTCAACTTAACCTTCGAAAAACTTTGAAGGTCAATGCTAAAGTCAAGGTCAAGGTCGCCATCAGATACGCAGTTCAATTTCCTACAACTTTCGTCTGAAACATTTTTCCCTAAAATGCTTTGCTGAAAAAATATTCTGCTGTTCCTTGACCTTGAAATAACCTCTAGATGTCATTAGATCCCCTATGTTATTCATACCGTTGGATAGGAAATTTTCTCCTCTTTCCATTTCTGCAATAAAAAATAAGGGGTTTCTATTTGAAAAACTCAACTTAACCTTCAAATGACTTTAAAGGTCAAGCTCAAGGTCTAGGTTACCATCAGATATGCCGTTTCATTTCCTAAAACTTTCGTCTGAAACATTTTTCTCTAAAATGCTTTGCTGAGATATTCTGCTGTTCCCGTACTTTTAGGACACCCTGTATAGTTCAAATATTTATGGGAGAAAAGATACCCATTGTAAAACAGAAATTAAAATCCATACGGCACAAGATGTGGTCTAATGGTATAGTGTCATTTGTTAAATGGCTTTCCAACCTAGTCCCAAAAAAAACAATTTGTCAAAAACACATTTCAATTAAAAGTAGGGCGAACTCATCATGTGACCCTCCTGAAGATTTTCGACAACTTTATATTAACAGTAGTTAAAAACAATAGAACATTTCTGTAGTTCAAAGTGTTGAACTTATTTGAAAATATTTGCATTTACCTTAAACAAAGATTCAGAGGTAAATAACACTGCAACACATGTTCACATTAATTTAATCTTTAACAACTTATTTTTATTCAGGCACTCATCAGCACAGATTTAAATTACATTCATTTCTGCATGGAAGATGGGGGTAGGGGGGCGTACCTAGGGATTTAGCAAGCCCGAAGCCTCTTTCATTTTGAATCTTACCTTACCACTGAACCCTTTCTTCGTTAGCTTGGTAGCAGTCTATTACTACTTCACAGTTCAAGTCAAAGTCATGCCTTAAAAACCTGAAGTCTGTCGGTTTCGATATGAATTCTGTTACAATTGGAACAGCTTAAAAAACATTTGTCACTGCCGCCCTTATCGCAGCTATGTACAATGGAAAGACGTTCGTCATTACTTTATTGCTGCTGTGGGACATGATGTGGGGCATATCCCTCGCAACTACTACACAGGTTAACCTCTGTATTTTAAGCAACTTTTTATCTCATTTGAACTTGATTGTTTGAATGATATTTTTTTAAAATTTTTCCCATTTTTTGATTGTTAGTATAAGTATATTTTGTATGGTGCTATGTTTAATTATGTTGTTGTTTCATACGGCCCTATAAATTATTACTGTTGCTTGAGGGCTCACTTATATAGGCCGAACTATAAAGAATACATTTCTTCCCTGCAAAGAATTTTGGGTGATGATAAAAAGGACTTTTGGAAATATATTAAAAAGAAGAAGAATGTTATAAATTTTTCATCTGGTGAATTGTCACCCATTCATGTTTTTTTTTAACAGGATAGGTACATTAAAGGGCAGCTTGGGGTCTGCTTCGAAATACCTAACAGTGGTCATATAGTATAACATAGATTGATTTTCAAGTATTCCTTAATTTTAAAAATGTTCAATCCCTTTTAACTTCTGTATTAACAACTGTTTTTATAAATTACATAGCTCCGGAATAACAAGGTTTTTATAAAAGGAAATCAACACTTGCAGATCTCTTGATTTATGTTGATTTTCTGTCACGTACTTTGAGAAATCTCTATCTGGTATAAGCTATATACAGTGACTTTTTCAAGGCAGTTGACAAAGTAAATTATACTTACATCTTATCTAAAATAAAATCTATTGATATTCAAAATCCGCTCCTCTTATAGATGCAAAGCTATCTTACGGAGATAATACAAATTGTAAGATATAAGAAGTACACCTAGCCCCTTTTCTGTTCAACTTATTTTTGAATGATTATGTGAAATCTTTTCACCTAGCATAGCATTGCTTTTTAGTGACGATTTAAAATTTTCTAAGCTCGTTAAATCTCAACAGGATTGCATTGATATAGATATTGTGTCTCAACATCGGAAAATACAAGGCAATGCGGTTCTGTAAAAAAGGACATTAATTGAATACGATTTTAAAATTAACGGAATATCAGTAAAATTACAGATTCAGAGGTTAGTCAGTTAATTTTTAAAGAACACATACATAATATCACAAATAAGAGAATGAAACCACTGGGATTTGTTACGCAAAATTTATGTAGCTTTAACGATGTTACTTATCTTAAAAATACTTAGTGCAGTGTTGCGCATTCTGTAGTGGAGTATGCCTCCATAATGTTGTTACCTTTCCACAACGTGTACAAATTGGAACTAGAAAGGGTACAGAAACATTTTTTCAGATTTGTAGCCTAGAAATTGGGAAGAAAAATATCAACTACCAGCATTTAGTATTCCAATTAAATTTAATGCCTCTTGAGAATCGCAGAAAATACCTCGACTCACTTTATCATTTAAAATCGTTACTACCTTAATTAATCCATTATTATTATGGTATGCCAACAATACTACTAGTAAATACCTCAAAAATATATTGAAAAAATTTCTTGATATAAACCCCAATATGTTTAGATAGTCTTATTATCTACATAATCCATATAATATTTATAGTCTACATATTCCTTTCTCATATCTGAGGCTAATATTGATAATACCAAAGATTATTATAGCTAGCGAGCGGTAGCTATTATAATCTTCGATAATACTTAAGGAGTTAGCAAACTTTAGATTTTTCAATAGATTTAATTTCTACAATAATATGGGAGGCTAGAAAGCTAATGCATAAAACCGCCGTTATTTCCATAAAAAAGTTTATAGACTTGTTTGGAGAAACGCTCGGACCAGTCGAATTTTATTTTTATTTTAGTTTTTTTGCGTGTTACCGAAATATACAGGTTAACTCAAGAATGGGCTCAGACGTCATCAATATATATATATATATATATATATATATATATATATATATATATATATATATATATATATATATATATATATATTTAATTATAAACCACATTTTTATTTCAGAATTAGATAAGGTACATTTTTTTTACATACGACAAGGTATATATCGAAGTTGGTTAAGGAAATTGACAAGAAAAATTTTTTTTAAGTCGCGAGATCTTCCACCTGCTCACCTGTAATAACATTAACAATATTAAATTTGCGTACAAAGTTTTTTATATTTAATATCATAAAAAGTCTGTTTTGACATTAGATATTGGCATTTTATGTCTCAAATAAGTGTTTAACTTTCTTGGTAAGCGAAAAAAGTCGCAAGAGATTTTGCGTGTTACTGAAATATACAGGCTAACTCAAGAATGAGCTATGATATCATCGATATTTTTTTCAATATAAAGCCTATTTTTTATTTCAGAATCAAATAGAGCATATTTCTTTACATACGACAATGTAAATATCGATATTTTGAACATTGTTGACGACATTTGCGATAAGTTTCGTACTTCTCGGCGTATTCGAACTTTTAGGACTTCTAAATTGTCGGGTTGAGTCAAGTCTACTTTAGTTTCGAGTATCTCCACAAGAAATAACCAAGCGGAGTCAAATCTGGTGATCCAACTAAGCACGGATAGAAGCAGAGTAGTGGGGCGGCACTTCATCTTGATGGAAAAAAAGGTCACGCTGGAACATATCGGGTTTTTGTTGGTCTGGATACAAAGTTATCAGTACAGGAATGAAATCATTTTGAAGAAACTCCAAATATCTTGCACCAGTGAGAGTACCATCAAAGAAATAAGGACCTAGAACTATTTGGTCAACTATACTACACACGTTTATTTATTGAGGGTTTTGATTGTTAACTGCTGTAAACCAATAAGGATTTTCAATTATCCAATAGCGACAATTTTGTCTCCTGATATTTAAAGTGATTGTTGGTTGCCTCAGAAAAAAATAATCCTTTTTTCAAAATTATTGTGACCATTGCGTAATTGTTGCAATGATTCTCAAAATTGATTTCGGCGATCAAAATCATCGTCCGACAACTCCTGAACCAAGTATATCTTGCCGGGTGATACTACGCTTCTTTCAGTATCTTATACACACTATAATGTGCTACATTAAAAATTCAAGCTGTTTACAAGAGCGTGAATGGAAGATTATCTTGAGCTGTCAACAGAATATTAAGCTGATCCTCTTCTATTATTGAAGGTCGACCAGATTTCTTGATATCCCGAACAGCCACATATTCTTTGAATTTTGCCTCAACTCGGCTTACCATGCTTTGGCTTATAGGCTGCCGATAAGGGTGAATTGTATTGAATAACTCAACCACCTCTGTTTGTGTGCGCATTCTATCTCTAAAACCCATCATGTACAATATTTCGATTTTTTCACGTTCCGTTAAATTTATCACTTTTCCTCAAAATAGCAATAAAGTTAAATAAACGTTCGAACACAGTTTTTTCGCCTACCAAGAAAGTTAAATACTTATTTAAGATACAAAATGCTAATATATAATGTCAAAACAGATTTTTTATGACATTGGACATAAAAAACTTTGTAAGCAAATTTAATAATGTTAATGTTATTACAGGGTAGGTGGAAGATCTTCCGACATAAAAAAAATTTCTTAACAATTTCCTTACATAACCAACATCGATATGTACCATGTCGAATTCAAAAAATATGTGCTTTATCTAATTCTGAAATAAAAATGTGATTTACAATTAAAAAAAAAAAAAAAAAAGGTGGCGTCTGAGCTCCCTCTCGAGTTACCCTGTATATTTCAGTATCACGCAAAAAAACTAACTAGAAATAAAATTCGACGGATCCGAGCGTTTTTCCAAACAAGTACCCATATACTTTATATTGAATTTACTACAAAACAAAATTTGTTTCATTTACGTTGATGATATAATCATTTTTTCCACATCTCTCCAAAAGCATAAAACAAATCTAAAACTATTATTTCAAAAACTACGCGAAGCCAACTTAAAAATTCAATCAGACAAATCCGAATTTTTACAGAAAGAAGTTACCTTTCTAGAACATGTTATTACATCGGACGGAATCAAACCAAAACTCTGACAAAATAAAATCCATAACAAATTATCCCACTCCGAAGTCAAGAAAGGAAATAAAAGGATTTTTAGGTTTATTAGGATACTACAGAACATTTATAAAAAAATTTTGCACAATTAAAACCTTTTACAAAATGTTTAAAAAAAAATACGGTAACATAAATATAAACGACCTCGACTATCAAAAAATATTCCAAGACTGTAAAAACCTCCTTACTAACGAACCCATCTTGCAATACCCCGATTTTAGCAAAAACTTCATTTTAATAACCGACGCTAGCAATTTCGACAAAATTATTCCGTAATCGAAAAGGAACTACTATCGATAATTTGGACAACAAAATATTTTAGGCCGCATGCTTTTGGCAGGAAATTCAAAATCTGCACGAATCATAAACCACTACAATGGCTTATGAACCTAGAAGAACCTAATTCAAGACTTATATATTCGCTCTTGAAATTAGAAGAGTTCGATTACCAAATCGTGTACAAAAAGGGTAAGAAGAATACCAATGCGGATACATTATTGCGCATAGAAATATTCCCGAACGAAGCGAATACTCCAATATATGCAGGAATATAACAAAAACCCGATATTAGACCCTATCCCGGCATTCAACCAACAAAACGACAATCAATCGATAATCGCACAAGCAGACCCAGACGAACGCGAAACACTATAAACAAACCACACAAGTCTAGAAGATCCTATACAAACAATTCATATTACTGAAAAACTATTCAATAATTTTCCATTCCAAGATTTCATAGGAGTAATAGAAAATCAACCTAATCTAGAAATAAAAAAAAGTATTTGAGAACCCCACTAATAGAATCCGATTCTACCTATATGTAAAAATGGAGACCTTTAAAAATCAAATCATTCAATTTTTTAAAGAATATTGTCAACGAAAAAAACAACACGTATTTTATTTTTCAAACGACACAGATATCTGCCAATTTGTCCCAAGAACTTTTAAAAACGAGACATACAAATTATTGAAAACAAATACCCTCCTTACAGATATTACTCGAGAAAATAGACAAATCTATACCCCAAAACACCTAATCAAAAGTACTAATCTCACGGTTACAACACCACAAAATATTTATCACAAACAATCCTTTAGAAAACCCACAAAAACAAAAAAAAATCCTCATTGTTGCAGGATCATCTTGACTCTGCTATCAGCAGCAACGAAAATTAAAATACAAGACCTTAAGGAAAATCCTGAAATCCTTCCCTTTAAATTAGGTACTTCTGAAATCATAACAGCATCACATACATTCCTATATCACATAAGCATACCTCCTTTACTCATCAGAGGACGCTATAAAACAACAATACGAGAAAATCAGAAATATAATAATACTAAATTAAGCTTCAAAGTCCCTCTTAAAGATTTTCATAGTCATTTATAATACGAGATCAATATAATCAACCAAAAATTTCAATAACTTAACCCTCCAAAAAGAAAAAAAAAGTGGTCAAATTACTCCATTAGGATAGGTATTAAAATTATTCACAGGTAATTTAGATAATAGCGATAGAAATACATAGGAATCTAAAGGAACTCGAAAATAACCAAAATAAAATAATTAAGAAAAGAAATATGCACCTTTCAATAAGCAAAAATTTAATGACACCATGTCAGTAATTATCTGCAATCAAGAAGCAATTGATCAGAAAGTTACAAATCTACAAGAAGGAATTAATGAGAAATCTTTTGAATTCCTTCACTACTTAGAAGTAAAGGATACTATAAACCAAATTAAACTAAAGATTTAAGCTTTACTTCACTTGGTAACAAAAATATATAATGCCAGAACATTTTCTAAGCTAAATATTGCACATCCATCGATAATATCTCTCGAAAATTTGCATAAAATAAATTTAGAACTGAAATAATTATATTACAAAGAACAACTTTTCGTTACTAAAGAAGAACAAATAAGGATGTATTGAAACGAAGTTACTATATTTTTGGGCATGAGTATGTTCGCCGGGATTTAATTTATTTATTTTACATCCGAAAAATCTGATTCTAGCGGGAAAAGATTGCTTAAAGTTTCAGTATTACCGGAATATAATTAGATTTACCGCGCCATGCCGGGAAATATCATTTTCCTAGATGTTCAGAGCGTTCGATCATAATATTCGCGCGCCGCATACAGCAGTATTGTATGCGCAATCACCGCACGCCGTCACACGTCAGCGTAGTGGGAGCTCGGGCCGTCTACTTAAGCTCGAGCAGACCATTATTTCACGGAAAACTGCACGTTCTCCACCCGGGTCAACAGTCCAAACGGACTGGACGGGGTCGCCTGCCGGACCGCGCCTTCCTGGTCTAGCAAACTAGGTGAGACTAGGCTTGTGTGTATATGATGTTTCACCATACACTTCCTTCCTTACGTCCTACCCCGCTAATGGCCAGAATTGCCGAGGACCCTTGTAAGAACGGGCAATGTGTCATCCTACCGTCACTGCCGAGGCCCCTTATAAGAACGGGCAGTGTCGGTTTCCTAATTTCCTACCGCTATTGGTCGACATTGTCGAGGACCCTTATAAGAACGGGCAATGTCGTTCCATCCTGCTGACGCTGTCGAGGACCCTTATAAGAACGGGCAGCGTCAGTTCCTTTCTTTCCTTCCTACCATCACCTATACACACACGCACTGATGCCGTAAGTTTAGTTTTGTTTCCGTATGGACTAGGAATGTGTTTTACCGCCAGGTACCCTCCGATGTCCGTTGATAAGGTCGCATAACAACTGTCGCCCCGACGCTTATCGCCGCCGCCGCGTGTAGAGATCGCCGCCGTGTAAAGACGCCGCCTATCGCTGATCGATGCCGGGTTATTGTTACATACCGCATATACCGCCGTTGGTCGAATTTTAATACCAAGCGCCGTGAACCGTGAACACGGATTTTAGATACGAGGCGCGATAATTTGCGTACGAACCGTCGTGAATAGCCTCGCAACCGAATAGTACGAGGTACGTGAATAGCATCGTGAATGATACCGCCGGGTTACCGTCTTTAGCGCAACCGACCAGTATGAGCTACCGTAAACAGCTCTCAAAACATACTCTTGCCCTCCAGACCGTTTAAATGTTTATATTATTGTCCACCTTAGGTTGTAAGTTAGTTTTAGGCCGTGTCTTTTTATAAAAGAATGGAATACAGGATGCAGGATGTTTTACAATCGTTTGTTTCATTACCTAGTCCCATTTTTACCATTACATATAATAATTGGCAGCCGGCAGCCAGCACTAATACACGCAATTGACCCCTGGCTTGCCGTTTCTCCACTGTAACAAGCTGCCCGGTACATAAGTGGGCCCTCGGCCACATGAATCCCGAGGGTGGCGCCCGAGAATCGACCACCGAGTGGATGTTTTGACCTTCAGGCAGTCAAACTGTTGATCAGTTGAGAGAGCAGGGATATCCCGAATATAAATAGATACCGCCGACCCGATACCCCTGCGCTGAGCATTTGACCGATGACCGTCTGCACGAGAAATATTCACTGACCGATGTTCCGCTGCCGTGAACGAAGTAGATCCGTAGAGCACGACCTGCTCCCCTCCTGCTCCCTCCAACGTAAAACGCGTCACAGTATTATGATGCCATAAAAACATATGAACAGATCTTTTCCAATAACAGCCTTATTCTTTTATAACCCTAAGCGATACAATATATCAGTATAATATAACAACGAAGTCTGCACAAAACTAGAAGAAAACTATGCGAATCCAACAGCTTACAACCAATTCAGGAAGATGGATGTATGACGTCCCTGCTCTCAATCAGCAAGGACCAAGAAACTGCGAATACACCCCCATCCAAATGCATGATGACCTCATTGAGAAAATCAGTTAACGACATTACTTAGGAGTATTCCCAGGAAAAGAAAAACTGCAAACAAACTGCGAACAAACAAGTATTATTTCACTACAAGAAAGTTACTAATTCACCGTGCCTCTAGCTGCTCTATACAAACTGTAAACTACAATTACACCACTCAAAAGGACATCATTGCCAAATACCCAATCATTTTGCAACATGGAAGATTTACAAATATATCTATCAAAGCTATAAGGAAGCTTGCATGAACTCCAATAACAATAATATTTTAAAAATACTTTTATTAACTGTAATTATAGTCTATGGAAATTAAACTTTTGTAGGGAAAAAAATGTAATTAGCAATTTTATTGCTGAAAAGGGTATATTTTGGCATCACTAAAAACATATTCGATGGAAATTCATACGGTCCAAGGCTTACAAAATGGCGGCCAAAAAATGGTCACTTTTTTCAGTCTTTCCAGTTTATCTTGAAAAATAAGGGTTGTATGAAAAAATGTTTCAAACAAAAGTTATAGATAATTGAAAAACCTATCGATTGATATAATTAAAGTTATAGGTGGCGCCACTGGTTATCGACATTTTTTTTTTCGGAAAATTCCATTTCTTTTTTATTTATAATTACATTCTAGGAAATGGTAGATATTTTTGACCCAAAAAAGTGTTTGTGAGTTGAATAGTTTCCGAGAAAATCGAGCTCAAAGTTGAAAATTCGATGTCGATTATTATCCTTCCTAATAAAGATACAGCAACCAGGTTGACAGCAATTTGTTTGAAATGACGTATATTTCTAAAATATATTTTCAAAAAAATTGCGAAAAACAGTTTTTTGCACTCGAAAAATTACAATCCCTTTTTTGTCAGTGTACAGTGATTATTTTAATACGTCTATTAGATTTAGATACATCATTTCCGATCTGTGGAAAAAAAAATGTTTTACGATAAAATTTACCTTTTTTAAAAAAAAATTCGCAACGTCGCGATTTATAAATATTAAGGGCTGAGATTTACAAAAGACATTATTGAATACTTGTAGTTTATCGGGAAATTTTTCGGCTTCACGAAAAACATCCCTGAAGATCTATGAACCTCTGAAAACTACCCACAGAATCTATCCGACGGTATTCAAATAGGACGGGTACAGCTAGTCAGCGGGGTGCTATGCTGCAAGGCGCAGATGTCTTCCGCTCTTGGCAGTATTCGGTTCGGAGCCGGTATTTCGGTAACACCTGTCATTTCGGAGTAGTATGCTTTAGAGTTAATTTGATATAACGTTTTGACATACTAGAAGGAAAAAATATTATAGTGTTTGTACATTTGTAAAAGCACTATTGCAAACATTTTTTGCATTTAAAAGCGTTTTAGTGAAAATTCACGCAGATTTTAACATTAAAAAAGTATTTGAACACGTGGTGGACGGATGGACGGTTGAATGTGACATATAAATCATTACGAAACAGTGTATATTTCTCTACAAAGGTAAGAAAAATTGTAAAATATTATCTTATAAAATTATTACATAGTTTTTAAATTATTCATTCAATTAAATTTATTACAAAATTATTGTAGAATTGTATACAGATATGTATAATATATTAATGTATTTGTTAATTTTTTGATAAGATTGGACAAATTATACGTATAATTGTTCTATTACAATAATTTAATTACACTATAACTATTGCAGTATACTATATATTGTTGTGAATACACGCTTATTTTACGACAAAATGTTAAATTTCAGATTTAGTATTGCCCCAAAAACTCCCTAAATAAAATAATCTAAATAATACGACATATAGTGCTAAAACTACAATTCTTCCCTTGCGGGGAAACCCAGAGAGTGGCAGCGGTTTGATTCGGTGCTTCCCCGAATTCAGAGTGCGACGTCACCACTAATATAAAAGCAACACGAACATGACATATAAAACTGGACTCTTCATGAAAATAATTTTTGACCCCCCTCTTATTTGTCGCCATTAGGTACAAAGATTTGTATGGCAACATTGAATTCCCTGCTAGTTTCTTACATTGGCGTGAATGTGTCGTGTATGAATGTCAATTCTATTATTCTAACTAACAGATTTAGACAATAACTAGCTCTTTCTATATTATATCTAAAACAATAAATCGCTCTTCCTTGTTTTACTTAACAGGTTAATTGAGTATATTTAATAAAAAAGACCAGGATACTTGTTTCTGTAAAACAATATTTAACTTGAATTTCTACTTTTAGTTTCCTCAAAATTATAATTTTTCTGTTTAAAGCAACTCCAATAAAGATAATTTTCTTCTTTGAAACAGCGTAAATATGTAACAATTTTATTATTTTTAGATAACAAGCATGAGATGTCAGTTCTTATAAATAAATGAAAATGCTTTTTTTATGACTGTTTACATATTTTATTTTTTACAATAAAACTGTTATTTAGCAAAATAGCTAAAATGTGAAATATGTGCCAAAAACAAATCGAGACTAATTTTTTTTTTAAATATCTGTTTTAGAAAAGATTGTGGAAACCAGTGGGTATTTTTGTAAATAACTAGTATAATCTACATCCTTATTCGAACGTAGAGTAAAAGAAGTTAACGAAAAAAAGTATTAAGGCATTTATTTTTAAAAACTTTATATCATGAATTAATATAGTATATATGTCGGTGGAACATTAACTTTATGGTAAAACGATATTGTTGTTGGTTATTGCACACCTAATTCAGGACTTTTTTTTGTAGAGCCAGTGTATGTTATTAAGTACAAGTTTAGTTGCTTCAAGATGTTTACATCAAACAGTGCTTCATAGTTTTTTTTCAGGCAGTTTATTTGTAAGAAGCACAGCACAAACTTTTTGCTCATCTTCTTGTATGAAACCATTTCCAGAAAAATGCTCTGAACAGAGTTACCCATCTGCTGTATAAAAGAATTATGATCATGTCAATTTGCTTCAGCCCTTGAATGTGAAGATTATTTTCTCTTAGAAAACTAAAATATTGATAGCATTTAAAAATTATCATACATCATATCCATAAGATTAAACTTGTTACCCTTAGATTTACAATTTGATTCTAAGGTAAAATTTTATATAATTATTATTGAATGCTATATAACTTACCAGTTAAATAAAATCCAATTTACCAGATAAGGTATTTGCACGTCTTACGATGAAGAATCACCTTTTTTAAAATACCAAAAAAAAACTTAAATTTCACGTTCCTGTTTAAAATTTTCTGTAAAACGTTACATAAAATGTGATAAAATGCATAAAACAGCAAAATCAAAAATAAATTATTGTCAAAATGAAAAGTATCCAGTCAATGTCAAAAATACACTTTCACCAATATAATAAAAACTTAGGGAATTCATTGTTGCCAAAGCAATTATTTGCACGTAATGGCACGGAACATGGTGGCGTCATTTTTATTATAAGGGAGGTATTATGCATGATCAGTCCAGTTTTATATGTCAAGTTCGTGAAAAGTAAATAGGCAACGACGTAATTAAGGACATTACGGGTTGCTCTTTTGGAGTAATCATGTCCTTTTTCCGATCGAGCTTAGCTCTCGGGGGCCACGATGACTGTTCTATTTTTTAGGCAGCTCGTGGTTTTTAAAGTAGGTTGTCTTTGACAACATATACTACAGAAGATAAAGATCGTGCACGTATCTAAATTCTCGATTCGATAAAAAGACAAGTTCAGCGGCGCCTACGAGTTACTGAACCGACGCGTCCTAATTGGCTCATTCCTTAGAAGTGTTCCTTTGAAAAAAAAAATTAATTAACCTTCGTGAACCAACAACCCCTGATTTGTGTTTTTACACAAATAATTAATAATGCGGAAATTCTTAAAATAAATTAATCCCGATGGAAACGAACTTCCACGTTTTCTGAAAGATAAAATTAATCCAATAAACCCGGTAAATAGGTCCATATTCTCTGAGATGGGTACAAGAATACCGAATAATGGCGAGGTGCAGTGACGTCTCGTTAGAATCGAAAAATAAAAAATTGCGAAAGGTAGTTAAAAGAGACCTTTGGAAAAAATTAACAAAAATTCGGTAAATCAAAAAATAAATTGTAATAAAATAAAATAATTAATTAATTAATTAATTAATTAATTAATTAATTAATTAATTAATTATATATATATATATATATATATATATATATATATATATATATATATATATATATATATATATATATATGTTTATGCGGCTTTCACGGATTCCTCCGAGTCTAGTAGAGACGAAACATGTACCTCTGCCGTATCACTGTGGCGGGGAGGGTAAGTTTTGACTTTCTTCTCGGTATGGTGGTACAGGTAGGCCATCATCTCGATGGTGGCGGAATAGGATAAATTGCGTTCTATAACAATTTATTCTAACTGTGCGTCCTCTAACACAGAAAGGATATGATGGAGAGAAATTTACAATTACTGTTCGCATTTTACTTCATATATATATATATATATATATATATATATATATATATATATATATATATATATATATATATATATATATATATATATATATTTTGAAATCATTATTAATTACAACTACTAAAATACTTTTATATAATTACTAATTAAAAAATAAGATATAACACATTATGTATACTTTTTGTTCAAACTGTATTTTTTTAATAAAATGATGGATTACTAATAAAATCAGAAATAACTTTGTATTAATAATATAACCTAAATATTACAATTTTACCATATACTTTACTCCAAAATGTTACCAGTCGCACAAAGCGATATGTGCGTGTAGTCCGTAGCTGACTAGCTGTATCCGTCCTATTTGACTACCGTCGGATAGATTCTGTGGGTAGTTTTCAGAGGTCCATGGTGTTCTGAGGAATTCGAAATATTCCTTTTATTAATGTATTAACGCCCTCTATGAGCAACCAACTGAAAATAGTGTAAATGATATTGTACTGTTGACAATGCTGCTTTAATAAAGCAGTCATATTTCTGATACCTCGAGAGTAAACGTGTATTTTTATTTAATCTCCAAAATCCTACATGTTAACAGCTTATGGTCCCCGAGAACGCGATATTCCGCGAGTTTTGTTTGTTTGGTTGTTGATTAATTAAAATTACCGCAGTTTTATTCAGTTTCAAGTAAAAATGGCCGTGAATTACCTAAGTAGTTTACCCAAGCTTGTCGGGTGCGAAAACTATGATGAGTGGTCGTTCGGCGTAGAAAACGTTTTTGTCCTAGAAGGTTTATCGAAATGCATTGATGGTTCCGAGACGGATAGTGTCGTAGTCGCAAAAGCAAAAGCTAAATTAATTTTAACGATCGACCCTTCGTTGTATGTACATGTAAAAGACTTTAGCACGTGCAAAGAAGTTTGGGATAAAATTAAAAAGCTTTATGAAGACACTGGCATTACCAGAAAATTTGGATTACTAAGAATGCTTATTTCATTAATTGTGATTCCATAGAAATCTATGTAAGTCAAGTAGTGGAAACAGCTCAGAAGTTAAGAAAAACTGGTTTCAGCATAAACGACGAATGGATTGGTTCTTTGTTATTGGCGGGCTTACCGGAAAAGTTTGGTCCGATGCTAATGGCTATCGAACATGCAGGGATCTCAATAACCGAGGATTCAATAAAAAGCAAGTTGCTCGATATGTCAACAGAGGCTCTAGTAGTGGTGCAAGGGCATTAAGGGCAAGCACAAAAGGAACTTTCAGAGGATCGTTTAAAGATGGCGCAGTAAAGCAAAACAATAAAAAATCAGCAGATTTTAGTAAACAAAAGGATAAAAGTAAAGTTATTTGCTACAAATGTAAACAATCTGGTCATTATATGTCAAAATGTCCTAGTTTGAAAAACCCTAATCAAAAAAATGCGTTTAGTGCCGTATTTTTAAGTGGGAACTATAATAAAAGTGACTTTTATTTAGACCCTGGCGCAAATAGACATATGACTCCAAACGAAGGTTGGATTAAGAACTCTACAAAATCAAGAATTCATGATTTTGTACTGGCTAATCATGAAAAACTTTTGCGTGAAGTGTTCAGGAGACGTTGAAATTGTTACATTGTAATGGGCAGTTTAATGACATCACTGTGGAAAACATTTTATGTGTTCCAAGTTTGAACACAAATCTTCTAAGCATCAGTCAACTAATATCAAAAGATAATCGAGTTTCTTTTAACAAAACTGGTTGTTCTGTTTATAACTAAGAAAACAAGTTGTTAGCTGCAGCAGATTTAATTGATGGAGTTTATAAACTGAACTTAAAAAAGGAAAATTGTATGTTAAGTGTTTCAGGTGAAACATGGCATAGAAGATTAAGGAACATAAATAGCCAAGATTTAAACAGAATGAAAGATTGTGTAGATGGCATGATGTTTCAAGGAAATGTTGTTATTAACAAAAGTAACTGTATTGTTTGTTGCGAAGGTAAACAATCAAAGCTACCTTTCTCAAATACAGGTATGCATACTACTCAAATATTGGGAGTAATCCATGCAGATATTTGTGGACCCAAGGAAACAACGTCTATAGGTGGATCAAAATATTTTTTACTGTTTGTTGATTATTGTAGTAGAATGTCATTTGTTTATTTTTTAAAAGAAAAAAGTGAAGCCTTTGAAAAATTTAAAGAATTTAAATTAATGGTGGAAAATCAGAAAAGTTAGGATTTTCAGAACTGACCAGGGAGGTGAATTTTGCAGTAATGAATTTGAAAATTACTTTAAGCAACACGAATAATTCATCAAATGACAAATGCTTACACTCCACAGCAAAATGGCTTAGTTGAAAGACTAAATCGTACTATAGTTGAAAAAGCAAGATATCTGCTGTTTGATGCTGGTCTAAAAAAGGGATTTTGGGCAGAAGCTGTGAATACATCAAATTATTTAAGAAACAGATGTATAGCTAGTGGTTTATCGAACAAAACACCGTTTGAGATATCGAATGGTAAAAAGCCAAATTTATCAGGTTTACGTGTTTTTGGGAGCACTGACATGACGCACTTACCTAAAGAAAATAGATTTAAATTTGAAAAAAAATCCAAAATGCATATTTTAGTAGGATATTCAGATAATATCAAAGGTTATAGAATTTACGATCCTAAAAGTAATGACGTCAGAACAAGTAGAGATGTTAACATTCATGAAAACTCGGCAACTCAGAACTTAATCATAGGGAGTGAGAATGAACATAAAGAAGAGTTATCAGTTCCAGTGGGGGACAGTGATAATAGTCTGACAGAAAGTGAAGTTACAGAGATACAAAGTAACATATTTACTGATATGTCACAGACAGATTCAATGACAGAGGATACAAAAAATCCAGACTTTGTTTTAGATAATTTTCACGAAGAAAGTCTTATAAACAGAAAGGTCATACCAAGAAGGTCTGAAAGACAGAAAAAAGAAAAACATTTGAGGACTATGTAAGTTACATGACAACTGTAGAGGAATTGTCCGAGGAGGTTCCAACAACATTAGCAGAAGCTTTGAGTAGATCTGATGGCAACAAATGGAAAGAAGCGATGCGAGTTGAAATGAAAAGTCTAGAAGAGAATGAAACATGGGATCTTGTGGACTTGCCAAAAGGAAGTACAGTGGTAAATTGTAAGTGGGTATATAAAATAAAATGTGATAGTGATAATCGAAAAAGTTACCGTGTTAGGTTAGCAGCAATGGGTTTTACACAAAAAGAAAGTATAGACTATACAGAAATTTTTTCACCAGTTGTAAGACACTCTACCCTGAGATTGTTAATTTCTTTAGCCGTAAACTTCAATTTTGATGTAATAACGGCTTTTTTACATGAAAAATTAAAGGAAACGGTTTATATGAAACAACCTGAAAGTTTCACAATAGCAGGTCAAGAAAATAAAGTCTTAAAATTAAACCGTGCGATATATAGTTTAAAACAATCTTCAAGAGTTTGATATAAAAGAGTTGAAAATGTTTTAACTAACTTGAGTTATAAGAAATCTAAATATGAATCATGTATTTTTTATGAAGCATAATGATTTAATAACAATTATAGCTTTGTACATGGATGATTTTTTTATTTTTTTTTAACGATGCTAGTGAAACAAATAATCTAAAGCAAGAATTAACTGCAAATTTTAAGTTAAAAGATTTAGGGCAGGCTAAACAAATTTTAGGTATGAATATTTGTATTGATAAAGTTAATAATATTATAACTTTAGATCAAAAGCGATACATTGACATGTTATTGTCAAAATTTAATATAATTCAAAGTAAAATTGTTGATACACCCATGGAGAAAAATTCGAATCTTGTGAAAGGTGTAAATTCAAATTTTTCAGCGCCTTATTAGCAATTGTTTGGTAGTTTAATGTATTTATCTGTCATGACAAGACCTGACATTTCTTATAATGTTAATTATCTTAGTCAGATCAACAATTGTTATGATGAAAGTCATTGGCAGAGGGTAAAAAGATTACTGAGACATTTACAAAAACTAAAGATTTTTGTATGAAATTTGAGAAATGTTCCAATGAATTAACAGGCTTTGTAGATGCAGATTGGGGCAGTGATTCACTTGACACAAGGTCTTATACAGGTTTTTGTTTCAAACTCTCTAGAAATATTATTTCATGGGAAAGTACTAAGCAAAAAACAGCACTTTCCAGCACAGAAGCCGAATATATGGCCTTGTCAGAAGGTTCCAAAGAAGCTATTTATTTAAGAAATTTACTAGGTGAATTAACAGCTTCTCTTGACTCTGTTTTATTATAGAGTGACAGTCACAGTACTTTAAAATTAACTTGTAACCCTATGTATCATAAGAGAACAAAGCACACTGATGTCCGTCACCATTTTATAAGAGAAGCTGTTGAAAACAAATTCATTATCATAGAGTATTTGCAGACAAACGATATGCCTGCAGATATTTTGACTAACGCGTTAGGTTCGAATAAACATTATAAGTTTATGGAAGACGTAGGTATAGTTTCTGTGTTGTGAACTATTGTTAATATTTCAAACTAGTGGGGGTGTTATGAGGAGTTCGAAATATTCCTTTTATTAATGTATTAACGCCCACTATTAGCAACCAACTGAAAATAGTATAAATTATATTTACTGTTGGCAATGCCGCTTTAAGAAAGCAGTCATGTTTCTGATACTCGAGAGTCAGCGTGTCTTTTTATTTAATCTCAAAAATCCTACATTTAAACACATAGATCTTACAGGGATGTTTTTCGTGAAACCGAAAAATTTCTCGATAAACTACAAGTATTCAATAATGTCTTCTGTAAACTTCTATAAACCGCGACGTTGCGATTTTTTTTTAAAAAAAAGGTAAATTTTATCGTAAAACAATTTTTTTTCCAGAGATCGGAAATGATATATCTAAATCTAATAGACGTATTAGAATAATCGTAAGTAGACTGACAAAAAAGTTATTGCTATTTTTCGAGTGCAAAAAACTGTTTTTCGCAAATTTCTCGACGGAAAATCAAAAAAAAAAAAATTTGAAGATATACGTCATTTCAAACAAATTGCTGTCAACCTGGTTGCTGTATCTGTATTAGGAAGGATAACAATCGACATCGAATTTTCAACTTTGAGCTCGATTTTCTCGGAAACTAATCAACTCACAAATTTCGGATTAAACACACTTTTTCGGGTCAAAAATATCTATCATTTCCTAGAATTCTGAAGAAATAGTTAATTAATAAATATCATTTAATTATAAATAAAAAAGAAATGGAATTTTCCGAGAAAAAAAATTTCGATAACTAGTGGCGCCACCTATAACTTTAATTATATCAATCGATAGGTTTTTCAATTATCTATAACTTTTGTTTGAAACATTTTTTCATATAACCCTTATTTTTCAAGATAAAGTGGAAAAACTGAAAAAAGTGACCATTTTTTGGCCGCTATTTTGTAAGCCATAGACCGTATGAATTTCTATCGAAGTATGTTTTTAGTGATGCCAAAATATACCTTTTTCAGCAATAAAATCGCTAATTACATTTTTTTCCCAAAACGGCTCTTTTTGAGTCGTAAAGGGTCAAAAACAAGAGACACGTATTTTTTTATCTGTGTAGATTTATTTTAACGGGGTGAAAACTACACCTGAAGTTCACCCCTAAAAACATTATTTTTGAAATATATCAGGTTCTAAGTGAGATATCTTTACGAAACAAAATGAAAATTACTTGTTATTCGAAATGACGTTAAACTATGGTTTTCTTACCCCAAGGATATCACCCTTATTTTTTATAAGGGTAAATCATCTATTCGCGCCCGTAATTTAATTTTAAAAATTACGAAATTTAATATAATTGTTTGAAAATACTTTTTTCAGGAATACCATAAGTAACTTAAGTTGACGAGTGTCGGGGTTTCTAAAAATAACTAGTAAAAGAGGGTGAACCAACCCAAATACTTTTTTTCTTAAATCTCACGTTCTAATTGAGATATCTTTACAAAACAAAATAAAAATTATTTCCTATTTGAAATGTTGAACTAAGGCATTTTCATCCCCAATAATAGCAGTCCTTATTTTTTATAAGGGTAAACCATCTATTCGCGCACGTAATTTATTCTAAAAATTACGAAACTTAATGAAATTATTTCAAAGTATTTTTTTTCACGAATACCATAATTAAATGAAGTTGACATGTTTTGGGGTTCAAAAAATGAAGCAGTAAAAGAGGATGAGCCACCTATAAAAATTTTTTTTCAAACCTCAAATTCTAATTCAGATATCTTTACAAAGCAAAGTGAAAATTGCTAGTTGAAGTGAGGTTATTCCATGTTGTTTTAACCCCATAGATAGCATCCCTTACTTTTGTGGGGGTTAATTTTCTAATTTATTTACATAATTTAATTCTGAACATTACGAAATTAAATCAAATTTGTTGAAATATTTTTTTACAAATACAATAAATAAATAGTGAAAGAGGGTGAGTAACCCTCAAATACGTTTTTTTAACCGACTTCTAAAAGAAGGAGATTCTCAATTCGTCGACTATGTATATTTTTTTTATGTATGTACACCAATTACTCCGGAACGGCGGCACCGATTTGAATGAAATTTTTTACGTTATGTTCAGGAAATTGGTGCAGTAAAATCCGCTGACAATATGGCGGCCAAAAAAATTAAATCTTGTCCGATTTTCTCCAAAATGGGTATGGGAGAATCTTCGGGGTCCAAAATTGCTACACGGAAGTTTTTGGGGTCGCACATAACGAATATAAAATTATTTTTAAAAAATTCAATATGGGGGATCCAATATGGCGGACGAAAAAATTAATTTTGTCCGATTTTTTTCAAAATTGATATGGGGAAGATTTTGGGATGGCACATTACGAATCTGAAATTATAAAAAAAAATAAATATGGCGGATCCAAGATGGCGGATTAAAGATTCTTCACCTCTCGATTTTGTTTAAAATCAGTATTGGGAATTCCTGTTAGTGCTAATTACGCATTTAAAATATTTTTTGAAAATACTGGTAAATTCAATATAGCGTCCTAAAAATGTTACATTTTTCGATTTTCTTCAAAACTGATATAGTTCTTGAGGGTGTAAATTATGAATTTAAAAGTATTTTTTCAGGATTCAATATGGCGAATCCAATATAGCGGACTAAAAATTTTACATTTTTCGATTTTCTCCAAAACTGATATAGGGAGTTCTTGAGGGTGTAAATTATGAATTTAAAAGTATTTTTTCAGGACTCAATATGGCGAATCCAATATAGCGGACTAAAAATTTTACTTTTGTTCAAAGCTGGGACTGAATGTAAATAGCGAATATAAAATTATTTTAAGAAAATCTAATATGTTAGATGCAATACGACGATCTAGAAATTTTAGATTTCCGGATTTCATCCAAAACTGGTACTAGGAGGCTTTGAAGGATTTAGATTTAAATTAGATTAAGACGTTAAAATAATTTTTTTGAAATTCAGTATGGTGGGTTGAAAATTTTACCTTATTCGCATTATTTCAGATTTGGCATTAAGGAGTTTTCGGGGTCGTGTATTACGAATATGAAGTTAATTTTTACAACTATTAGGTTGATAAAATACAATATGAGGGACTGAAAATTTTACATTTTCCGATTTTGTCTAAAACTGATATTGTGGGGTTCTTGGGGCTTATCCAAACTCAATATGCAGTATAACATATATATCGGGCAAAGAATTCTACGTCTCAGGTTATTTAAATATTGATATTGGAAGGTTTTGGGGCTTATATTACCAATCTAAAATTAATTTGAAATTTAAAATAGTGAATTTACTATGACAGACTAAATATTTATTTGACACAATTTCACTGGTATTTGGAAAACTCTAAAAATCAACGAATATTTAGTGGTTCATTTTAGGGTGATTTACAACTTTGAATAAAATAGGTTATTTTTTATCACCTTGGAATCATTGCGAGGTACAATAATCTCAATTAGTACTTAGTCCAAATAATTTATGGATATCATAATGAATTCAAAACTAAAAATTTTAACCTTTTAAATTAACCTAATCTGAACTAAAAAGAGAAAGAAAAATTGAACCAACTTCTAAAAGTGCGCTAAAAAGTGAAAAGGAACTATAAATTTTTATATGAAATTGAAATTTTTAAAGTCGGCGCCAAACTAATACCTGACAAAAGGTGATTCGCATAAACAGATTAAATATACTTTATTTGTAATTTCATTTAGAAATAATTTGGCGCCGACTTCAAAAATTTCAATTTCATATAAAAAATTTATAGTTATTTTTCACTTTTTAGCGCACTTTTAGAAGTCGGTTCAATTTTTTTATAAAAATTTCATTCTAGATTATGTTGGTCCCTAAGTCTTTAATCTTATTTAGAGTACTACAAAAATATAACTCTTTCAACGAGACAATTCAGATACCTTAGGGAAAAAAATTATAAGCATTACATATATGTACAAAAGTTTAATTACCAATGAAAATATACAAATCACAATAAAATAAATGCAATGTTGTTGCTAACATTAAAATGCTAAACCCCAAAACAACACATTTAGCTTTTCGGTATACTGTTAACCGAAAAATGATTGCTATACATGGTGTTAAGGGGATGATGTAGGTATGTAGGTATTTAAAGGTGCATTAATCAACTTTATGTAACAGTGATTATTTCTAGTACGGCAGAACTTACATTGAAACATAAAGAAACATCCACTACCCTATATCAGAGCTTAAAAGGAAGAGAAAGAGAGAAAGTTCGTCAGCAGTTTTTATTTCGATTGTTAAGAGATCTTCAACTAGAAAAAATAGAAAATTTGGACAAAGAAATGGCTGCCGATGGTCATATGCAGGATCTGCGCCATATTAATCTTTATCACAAAATTAAATCTTTAAATAAATGCAACAAAAGACTGCAATTGCAATCCAGAGATTTAGAAGATATTTTCCAGTCTTTCATAGAATAATCTAAAAGTTCAGACTCATATATAAGATATGTCGGATCGCCGCTCACTGTCATTCTTTTTAGTAAAAAGCAGTTGCGACTAATTGAGTCAGGAATTACCAACATTATTCATATGGATGCAACAGGTTCTGTGGTTCGTTTACCACAAAATTTGCCCAACAAAAGATTATTATATTACTACTTAGTTTCAAAATTTAAAGAGGCAACTATTCCTTTATTGGAAATGATAACTTCAGAACTTAATATTGTGTCAATTTCTGGTATGTTGAAAAAGATTTTGTTTTTAAGTCCATTTATACCTGGCCTTTCCAGTGTGTTGTAGTAGGCTGAAGTGGCAATGATTCACTCATTATTACTCGAGTTTAATGGCATGAATATTAGAACATATTTAAATATACTTTTCAAATATAATATGGACGGTATAAAACCATCAGAGTTTACTGATATCCATACAGGTTGCGTCCACTTTATTAAAAGGGTAGCTTACAAAATAGAACATAAATTTCCTGAATTATATATATATATATATATATATATATATATATATATATATATATATATATATATATATATATATATATATATATATATATAATAAAATAGAATAAAATATTGGCGAAGCGGACGTGAAAATTTGTCAATCAACATGATTCTCGTATTAAAAAGTACGGAGCACTCCAAAATATGTAAAAACTCCGGGTCCGACAGATGGCGACAGCGCTGTTTCGTCCTAATATGGGACTCGTCAGGCCACCGCAGTCGGTACAAACCATCATCTCGCCTTTGCATCATATAAAGCTGAATTTATAATCAAAACACAGCAAATAAGACGACAAAGGCGATATCTCGATGGTCCACTTGATAATACAAGAACCACACAGATTAACAAAGTTTGTAAAAGAACCGTCATATGGTGGCGCGAGGGTGAATTAAAACAGAAATATGTAAAATCGAGTACACGAAACGCGCTGCCCAACGGATAGGGGTCGCATTTTTCGGTACTGGCAAGCAAGCCTACCGCTATTTAAGCAGCTAAAGCCACGTGCCGCACCAAACGATCCCACCATGAGAGCATCGTTTAGCGTGTTTAAAAGCCAAACAAGTAAATAAATATGTAGATAAGTTTTTGTCCGTGTAATTTAAAATAAAACAGATAAAATATTGGCGAAGCGGACGTGAAAATTTGTCAATCTACATGATTCTCGTATTAAAAAGTACGGAGCATTCCAAAATATGGAAAAACTCCGGGTCCGACAGATGGCGACAGCGCTGTTTCGTCCTAATATGGGACTCGTCAGGCCACCGCAGTCGGTACAAACCATCATCTCGTCTTTGCATCATATAAAGCTGAATTTATAATCAAAACACAGCAAATAAGACGACAAAGGCGACATCTCGATGGTCCACTTGATAATACAAGAACCACACAGATTAACAAAGTTTGTAAAAGAACCGTCATATGATGGCGCGACGGTGAATTAAAACAGAAATATGTAAAATCGAGTACACGAAACGCGCTGCCCAACGGAGAGGGGTCGCATTTTTCGGTACTGGCAAGCAAGCCTACCGCTATTTAAGCAGCCAAAGGCGAGATGATGGTTTGTACCGACTGCGGTGGCCTGACGAGTCCCATATTAGGACGAAACAGCGCTGTCGCCATCTGTCGGACCCGGAGTTTTTCCATATTTTGGAGTGCTCCGTACTTTTTAATACGAGAATCATGTAGATTGACAAATTTTCACGTCCGCTTCGCCAATATTTTATTCTATTTTATTTTAAATTACACGGACAAAAACTTATCTACATATTTATTTACTTGTTTGGCTTTTAAACACGCTAAACGATGCTCTCATGGTGGGATCGTTTGGTGCGGCACGTGGCTTTGGCTGCTTAAATAGCGGTAGGCTTGCTTGCCAGTACCGAAAAATGCGACCCCTATCCGTTGGGTAGCGCGTTTCGTGTACTCGATTTTACATATTTCTGTTTTAATTCACCGTCGCGCCACCATATGACGGTTCTTTTACAAACTTTGTTAATCTGTGTGGTTCTTGTATTATCAAGTGGACCATCGAGATGTCGCCTTTGTCGTCTTATTTGCTGTGTTTTGATTATAAATTCAGCTTTATATGATGCAAAGGCGAGATGATGGTTTGTACCGACTGCGGTGGCCTGACGAGTCCCATATTAGGACGAAACAGCGCTGTCGCCATCTGTCGGACCCGGAGTTTTTCCATATTTTGGAATGCTCCGTACTTTTTAATACGAGAATCATGTAGATTGACAAATTTTCACGTCCGCTTCGCCAATATTTTATTCTATTTTATTTTAAAGTACACGGACAAAAACTTATCTACATATTTATATATATATATATATATATATATATATATATATATATATATATATATATATATATATATATATTGGATACAGTATGCATGTTAATACTTTGCTCCTCCCTTGAAGAACTTAAGGAAGTTTTTGAAATTGGACTCAAGTTCTAATTATTCCAGGAGAAATGGAGGCAAGAAAATATTTATTACAATTGAGAAACCTTAAGAGCAAAAAATGGCCAAAGTTATCGAAAATGAAAACGAAGATAAAATAGAATTCTCTGGAAATGGTTACGGTGACGAACAATTTAAAACAATATATCAGCAAACCCCTTTTTATAAATATTTCAATCGAAAATTCATTTTATTAAAAGAAGCTCTGGTCGACAATCCGTTTTATGCAGAAGATTATATTTATTATTTTCTAAATACACATATGCCTTGTGTACCCATGTGGTCAAACATAATAATAAATAATTTTGATAAAAATATTTCAAGAATTAGCATCGCCTATATTGAAAGTTATTTTAGGGTTGTTAAAGAAAAGCTTTTGAAACAGCAGACGAAATATTCACTAGGAATCTTAAAATTCAATGTTTCCCGTTTAGTTCAGGAAGAGAAGACAAATTAGAAAAATATCCAGAAAAGGAATCAAATCCATTTATAAAAGAAGACTGGCAAAAAATTTCGTACGATAAAAAGAGTAAAAGCCATTTTAGTGGAACAAGTCTTCACTTAGAAGGCAAGAAAAGAAACAAAATGGTACCAAAAATTCAAAAATTTCACAATAGGAAAAACAAAGAAAATAGGTCACCACTTAACAATATAATAGGAACGGACATTGAAAAGAAATCACTAGAGAGGTATAACTGTCTTGACCTGTTGGATAATGGGTTGGTCAACAACATTTCATATTATTTTCAATCAAAATCCATGAACCTAAAAATTGGTCAATACGAAGCCTTAACTGCAACCACCCAACGTATATTTCAAATCGCTTCCAACCAGTTTCAAACCTTAATGCCTCGACAGTGGTTAGATAGTTTAGCTATCGATTGTTATGCTGTCACACATATGAGCGACTGGGTCGAAGAGGTCACATATTTTCCGACCGATGATTGTTCCACAGTTTTAGGTGAATTGTGGTCCTATAACAGAAGTCCTCAATGTTCAATGTACAACATTCAATATCAATCTGAAAAATATAATACTTATGCCTTATCTTCTAAATCATCACTGGCGCCTTGTGATTATTAATGTTAAAGAAGAAACACCTACTTTATGGGATCCTTATTAAAGTAATATAAATCAATATAGAATGAAACGTGCGTGGAACGAACTATTAATTTCGAATAACCCTTCTTCCAGTTTATCCAAATTAAAAGACAAATACTGGACATAATAAGAGGTCATTTCAATCGCTTCATAATACAGTAACCTATGGAGCTTATATCTCATATTACATCGAATGTTTAAGTAAAAGAGAAGAACCAAATATAAACTTCAATCCTAATACATATCATCAAAAAATGGCAATAAGAAGGTCTTATAAAATCAGAACCAGTTCATGATTTAGAAGAACACATGACAGTTGAAGTAAAATTATTATATTCTTAAAAAATCGATATCATTATCGGCTTGATAATTAAGCACAGTACTATATTTTTTAATGAGTATAATTCTGTTATTACTTAAGCAGAAGAAATCGTAGATTATAGGGGAAACCACACAAAAAAAACGCGTCTAGTACTCCAAGTCGAAGGTGGTGTGGAAAAGAGTGCATATTATGAAAAAAATGACTTTTTCAGCTTTTTAAATAGCGATATTTCACAAATCATAGATAAATGGTAAGAAAAAAGTACCTTTTTTTGTACCCAATTGTCACATATGTTCTTCAAATAAATGTATCAGAGAAGTGTGGCAACCGCGCACCCTCTCGGTAGTAAAAGTTGAGTTGTAGATGTTACTACAGGCATGGACAAACGTTCCATTAGAGTTTAAGATTTTAAAGTAACTAAGTGCTAATTCATTGTATTAATGTCATAATAAATAACCTTAGTGATAATTGTGTCTAATTATATAAAAACCTCCGAGTGCTAGGCTTAACTAACGCGATCCAAATGTTATGAAAAATATAACAAGATAAAACATGGTGGCAGCCGGTAAAGAGCGCTAAGATTATGCATCGGTATTAGACATTGACTTCGTTTACGACGCGACGATATACGGAATAAGCGGTATTAAGTTTACTCGGTTTTCAACAGTGAATATATGCTAAAAAAGTTACTTGAAAAAATCGGAAACAATAAATTTTATGACTATATGATAGTATAGTTAGATTCTAAATTACATGATATTAAGTAATGTAACAAAACAAAAAGTTTATTGATATAAAAATAAATACTTATTTTTGGTGTAAATCTAGTAATTCAACTAGGAAGAAGAATAAAATGGCTGAGCGTAGAGCATCAGAACCCATTAATTTTTCGGGAGATATAGCCCATAATTGGAAATTGTGGCTACAAAAATTTAATTTATATTTGTTAGCAAGTGACAAAAGTAAAAAACCGGATCAGGTTAAAATTGCAATATTGTTGAATTTACTTGGCGATGAAGGCATAAAAATTTATAATACTTTCGAATTCAGCGAAGGGGAAGACAAGGATAAATTAACTTTGATTATAGATAAATTTGAAAAATACTGTAATCCTAGGAAAAATCTTGTTTATGAACATTTTAAGTTCTTTAAAAGAGGACAATTACAGGGTGAAACAATCGACCAATTTATAACTGCTTTAAGACAGTTAGCTTCTACTTGTGATTTCAAGGAAAAAGATGTTTTGATAAGAGACCGATTGGTGTTAGGTGTAAGTGATCCTCGCATTCAAGAAAAATTATTACAACACCCAGATCTTGAACTAACTCAAGCTATAGACATTTATCGTTCTATGGAGTCTAGTGTGGCTACACAAAAAGAAATTTTTAAAGAAACTATAACAGTAAATGCAATAAATAG
Source organism: Diaprepes abbreviatus (assembly GCA_034092305.1). Taxonomy (NCBI): domain Eukaryota; kingdom Metazoa; phylum Arthropoda; class Insecta; order Coleoptera; family Curculionidae; genus Diaprepes; species Diaprepes abbreviatus. The sequence goes on along the minus strand of JASJET010000032.1, from coordinate 7,212,700 downwards.
ACATTTTGAAAAAAACAAAAGTGATAGAAACCCAACAAGTAGTGAATCGAACCGTAGTATTCAACAAAGACAAGTGCGTCAAAAGATAGGACAATTTTCTGGACATTCAGGACAGTTTTCTGGACATTCAGGACAGTTTTCTGGACATTCAGAACAGTATAAATTTAAAAATGATTTTACTGCAAATAGTAGACAGCAGAATAAAAGTAAAACTTGTGGTGCTTGTGGCATGCAACATGACCAAGGTAAGTGCCAAGCTTATAATAGACAATGTAGTTTCTGTAAACGAAAAGGACATTATCGAAAATTTTGTCGTATGCGTACGATAAATGAAATTGCTGAGTGCAATGGTGATGAAAATCAATTATAGACTCTCAAAATGAACATTCAAATGATCAAAATTCAAATATGATCATATGGTCAATAAATACAACAGACATTAACGCAATAGAGTGGTTCGAACAATTAAATATTGCGGGCATAAAAACAAACTTTAAAATTGATACTGGGAGCCAGGTTAATACGTTAAATTTGACTGATTTTAAGAAAATTAAAATACCACGTGATAGACTTATAAAAGTGTCTTCTGTGTTATCGTCACATACGGGACATAAAATTGGTGTTCTTGGACAAATAAATCTAGATTGCTGTTACAAAAATAAGAATATAAAATTATCATTTTATGTGTTGGATTCGAGTGTTCCATGTTCAATTTTGGGACTTAAATCAGCACAAGAACTTGGCGTAATTCCTGCTAATGTGAACAATAATGTTCATACCATAGACAGTGATGGAATACAAAATATTTTAAAAACATTTTCATCCGTTTTTAATGGAATTGGCAAAGTTAATACAAATTTTTCAATTAAAATTTCTGAGAATGCTATTCCTCATGTTAGTTTACCTCGAAAAGTGCCCATTGCTCTTAAAAATAAAGTTAAAGAAAAACTTGACAAAATGGTGGAACAAAATTTAATTGTTCCTGTAACAGAACCATCCAATTGTTGTGGTACAAAAACCTAACAATGATGTGCGAATTTGCATGGATCCACGTAATTTAAATAAATATATTAAACGTGAAATATATCAAATACCAACACAAGATGATCTTTTTGCACAACTGGCTAATGCAAAATATTTTAGTCTATTAGATGCGTCATCTGCATTTTTACAACTACCTCTTACGAATGAAAGTTCTATGTTATGTACAATTGCTACATGTTTTGGTAGATATCGTTATCTACGTTTGCCATACGGCATCTCAGCAGCTCCAGAAATTTTTCAAAGATGTATACAAGAAATTTTAGATGGTGTTAGTGGCGTTATAACGTACTTTGATGACATATTGGTGTACGGAAAAACTGAACAAGAACATAATGATAACCTTCGTATTGTCTTACAAAAAATTAAAGACAGTGGTATGACATTAAATCGCGAAAAATCTAAATTTTGTGTACAAACTATCAAATTTCTTGGTCATATTATTAGCGGTAAGGGTGTCGCTCCAGACGAAAGAAAAACACAAACTATTCGAGAAATGCAACCGCCAAAAAATAAAAAAGACTTACAACTCTTTTTAGGAATGGTGGTTTATTTAGCTAAGTTTATTCCTAATTTATCATCCGAAACTAATGTGTTGCGCAAACTTTTAAGTAACCGTACTGAATGGCAATGGACTGCTATTGAACAAAAATGTTTTGATCATATTAAAGACTTAGTTTCTTCTATAACTATGTTATCATATTTTGACCCTCATAAAGAAACAGTGTTATCTGTTGATGCAAGTCCTTATGGAATTGGTGCATGTATTATGCAAAATGGACAACCGATAGAATTCGCGAGTGTATCTCTAACTCCAACACAACAACATTACAATCATATAGATAAAGAACTTCTTGCAATTGTGTTTGGATGTGAACGTTTTAATTATTACTTTCTTGGACAGAATTTCAAAATTGAAAGTGACCATAGACCGTTACTTGGTTTGTTAAAAAAAACCATTAGATGAAATGTCACCTCGTATACAAAGACTTGCTATAAGATTATTAAAATATTCTTTTATATTAACGTATGTGCCAGGAAAAAATTTGTACATTCCAGATACGTTAAGTCGTGATCCTACTAAAGATTTCATAAATACTGATGCGGCTGAAGTTTGGAACGTTCACGAGACGAATTATACACTCAAAAAAATTATACCGAAAAATGAGAAACAAAATTTTATTTACAAAAGTATTTCATCCTATATTGTTGTAAAAAAAAACAAATTTTACTGGTTAGGACTGTCTTGGAAAATCTTATAGTAATTTAGGACACCTGACTGACACTATATAACAAAAAAAAAGATTTTAAACACACCCTTAAATTCATTTAAAAAAATCGTCTATGGCGTTTCGCAAGTTAAAATCCGCACATATTTTATATTGACGCGCGAGGTATATTCATATTAAAGCCCTATATAAACAGATATTTTTAAAAATTATTGCGGACAGGACACTACCACCTTTAAATTCATTTAAAAAAAATCGTCTGTGGCGTTTCACAAGCTAAAATCCGCACATATTTCATATTGACGGGCTAGGCATCTTCATATTAAAAACCTGTATAAACAGATATTTCCAAAAATGCTTGCGGACAGGACACTACCACCCTTAAATTAATTTAAAAAAAAATCGTCTATGGCGTCTCACAAGTTAAAATCCGCACATATTTTATATTGACGGGCTAGGTATGTTCATACTAACTGTATAAACAAATATTTCTAAAAATGCTTGCGGACAGGACACTACCACCCTTAAATTCATTTTAAAAAAAATCGTCTATGGCATTTCAGAAGTAAAAATCCGCACATATTTTCTATTGACGGGCTAGGTATGTTCATACTAAAGCCCTGTATAAACAAATATTTCTAAAAATGCTTGCGGACAGGACACTACCACCCTTAAATTCATTTTCAAAAAAATCGTCTATGGCATTTCACAAGTAAAAATCCGCACATATTTTCTATTGACGGGCTAGGAGGTTCATACTAAAGCCTTGTATAAACAAATTTTTCTAAAAATGCTTGCGGACAGGACACTACCACCCTTAAATTAATTTAAAAAAAAATCGTCTATGGCGTCTCACAAGTTAAAATCCGCACATATTTTCTATTGACGGGCTAGGTATGTTCATACTAACTGTATAAACAAATATTTCTAAAAATGCTTGCGGACAGGACACTACCACCCTTAAATTCATTTTAAAAAAAATCGTCTATGGCATTTCAGAAGTAAAAATCTGCACATATTTTCTATTGACGGGCTAGGTATGTTCATACTAAAGCCCTGTATAAACAAATATTTCTAAAAATGCTTGCGGACAGGACACTACCACCCTTAAATTCATTTTAAAAAAAATCATCTATGGCATTTCAGAAGTAAAAATCCGCACATATTTTCTATTGACGGGCTAGGTATGTTCATACTAAAGCCCTGTATAAACAAATTTTTCTAAAAATGCTTGCGGACAAGACACTACCACCCTTAAATTCATTTTCAAAAAAATCGTCTATGTCATTTCACAAGTAAAAATCCGCACATATTTTCTATTGACGGGCTAGGTATGTTCATACTAAAGCCCTGTATAAACAAATTTTTCTAAAAATGCTTGCGGACAGGACACTACCACCCTTAAATTCATTTAAAAAAAAATCGTCTATGGCGTCTCACAAGTTAAAATCCGCAAATATTTTACATTGACGGGCTAGGTATGTTCATACTGAAGCCCTGTATAAACAAATATTTCTAAAAATGCTTGCGGACAGGACACTACCACTCTTAAATTCATTTTTAAAAAAATCGTCTATGGCGTCTCACGAGTTAAAATCCGCACATATTTTATATTGACGGGCTAGGTATGTCCATACTAAAGCCCTGTATAAACAAATATTTCTAAAAATGCTTGCGGACAAGACACTACCACCCTTAAATTAATTTTTAAAAAAATCGTCTATGGCGTCTCACAAGTTAAAATCCGCACATATTTTATATTGACGGGCTAGGTATGTCCATACTAAAGCCCTGTATAAACAAATTTTTCTAAAAATGCTTGCGGACAGGACACTACCACTCTTAAATTAATTTTTTAAAAAACCGTCTATGGCGTCTCACAAGTTAAAATCCGCACATATTTTATATTGACGGGCTAGGTATGTTCATACTAAAGCCCTGTATAAACAAATATTTCTAAAAATGCTTGCGGACAGGACACTACCACCCTTAAATTAATTTAAAAAATAATCGTCTGTGGCGTCTCAGAAGTTAAAATCCGCACATATTTTATATTGACGGGCTAGATATGTTCATACTAAAGCCCTGTAAAAACAAATATTTCTAAAAATGCTTGCGGACAGGACACTACCACCCTTAAATTAATTTTTAAAAAAACCGTCTATGGCGTCTCACAAGTTAAAATCCGCACATATTTTATATTGACGGGCTAGGTATGTTCTTACTGAAGCCCTGTATAAACAAATATTTCTAAAAATGCTTGCGGACAGGACACCACCACTCTTAAATTCATTTTTAAAAAAATCGTCTATTTTATATTGACGGGCTAGGTATGTTCATACTAAAGCCCTGCATAAACAAATATTTCTAAAAATGCTTGCGGACAGGACACTACCACCCTTAAATTCATTTAAAAAAAAATCGTCTATGGCGTCTCACAAGTTAAAATCCGCACATATTTTATATTGACGGGCTAGGTATGTTCATATTAAAGCCCTATATAGAGAGAAATCTCTAAAAATGCTTGGGGACAGGACACTACCACTCTTAAATTCATTTTAAAAAAATCGTCTATGGCGTCTCACAAGTTAAAATCCGCACATATTTTATATTGACGGGCTAGGTATGTTCATACAAAAGCCTCGTATAAACAAATTTTTCTAAAAATGCTTGCGGACAGGACACTACCACCCTTAAATTAATTTAAAAAATAATCGTCTGTGGCGTCTCAGAAGTTAAAATCCGCACATATTTTATATTGACGGGCTAGGTATGTTCATACTGAAGCCCTGTATAACAAATATTTCTAAAAATGCTTGCGGACAGGACACTACCACCCTTAAATTAATTTAAAAATAATCGTCTGTCGCGTCTCAGAAGTTAAAATCCGCACATATTTTATATTGACGGGCTAGGTATGTTCATACTGAAGCCCTGTATAACAAATTTTTCTAAAAATGCTTGCGGACAGGACACTACCACCCTTAAATTAATTTAAAAAATAATCGTCTGTGGCGTCTCAGAAGTTAAAATCCGCACATATTTTATATTGACGGGCTATGTATGTTCATACTAAAGCCCTGTATAAACAATTTTTTCTAGAAATGCTTGCGGACCGGACACTACCACTCTTAAATTAATTTTTAAAAAAACCGTCTATGGCGTCTCACAAGTTAAAATCCGCACATATTTTATATTGACGGGCTAGGTATGTTCATATTAAAGCCCTATATAGAGAGAAATCTCTAAAAATGCTTGGGGACAGGACACTACCACCCTTACATTCATTTTAAAAAAATCGTCTATGGCGTCTCACAAGTTAAAATCCGCACATATTTTATATTGACGGGCTAGGTATGTTCATACTAAAGCCTTGTATAAACAAATTTTTCTAAAAATGCTTGCGGACAGGACACTACCACCCTTAAATTAATTTAAAAAATAATCGTCTGTGGCGTCTCAGAAGTTAAAATCCGCACATATTTTATATTGACGGGCTAGGTATGTTCATACTGAAGCCCTGTATAACAAATATTTCTAAAAATGCTTGCGGACATGACACTACCACCCTTAAATTAATTTAAAAAATAATCGTCTGTGGCGCCTCAGAAGTTAAAATCCGCACATATTTTATATTGACGGGCTATGTATGTTCATACTAAACCCCTGTATAAACAAATTTTTCTAAAAATGCTTGCGGACAGGACACTACCACTCTCAAATTAATTTTTAAAAAAACCGTCTATGGCGTCTCACAAGTTAAAATCCGCACATATTTTCTATTGACGGGCTAGGTATGTTCATACTAAAGCCCTGTATAAACAAATATTTCTAAAAATGCTTGCGGACAGGACACTACCACCCTTAAATTCATTTTAAAAAAAATCATCTATGGCATTTCAGAAGTAAAAATCCGCACATATTTTCTATTGACGGGCTAGGTATGTTCATACTAAAGCCCTGTATAAACAAATTTTTCTAAAAATGCTTGCGGACAAGACACTACCACCCTTAAATTCATTTTCAAAAAAATCGTCTATGTCATTTCACAAGTAAAAATCCGCACATATTTTCTATTGACGGGCTAGGTATGTTCATACTAAAGCCCTGTATAAACAAATTTTTCTAAAAATGCTTGCGGACAGGACACTACCACCCTTAAATTCATTTAAAAAAAATCGTCTATGGCGTCTCACAAGTTAAAATCCGCAAATATTTTACATTGACGGGCTAGGTATGTTCATACTGAAGCCCTGTATAAACAAATATTTCTAAAAATGCTTGCGGACAGGACACTACCACTCTTAAATTCATTTTTAAAAAAATCGTCTATGGCGTCTCACGAGTTAAAATCCGCACATATTTTATATTGACGGGCTAGGTATGTCCATACTAAAGCCCTGTATAAACAAATATTTCTAAAAATGCTTGCGGACAAGACACTACCACCCTTAAATTAATTTTTAAAAAAAATCGTCTATGGCGTCTCACAAGTTAAAATCCGCACATATTTTATATTGACGGGCTAGGTATGTCCATACTAAAGCCCTGTATAAACAAATTTTTCTAAAAATGCTTGCGGACAGGACACTACCACTCTTAAATTAATTTTTTAAAAAACCGTCTATGGCGTCTCACAAGTTAAAATCCGCACATATTTTATATTGACGGGCTAGGTATGTTCATACTAAAGCCCTGTATAAACAAATATTTCTAAAAATGCTTGCGGACAGGACACTACCACCCTTAAATTAATTTAAAAAATAATCGTCTGTGGCGTCTCAGAAGTTAAAATCCGCACATATTTTATATTGACGGGCTAGATATGTTCATACTAAAGCCCTGTAAAAACAAATATTTCTAAAAATGCTTGCGGACAGGACACTACCACCCTTAAATTAATTTTTAAAAAAACCGTCTATGGCGTCTCACAAGTTAAAATCCGCACATATTTTATATTGACGGGCTAGGTATGTTCTTACTGAAGCCCTGTATAAACAAATATTTCTAAAAATGCTTGCGGACAGGACACCACCACTCTTAAATTCATTTTTAAAAAAATCGTCTATTTTATATTGACGGGCTAGGTATGTTCATACTAAAGCCCTGCATAAACAAATATTTCTAAAAATGCTTGCGGACAGGACACTACCACCCTTAAATTCATTTAAAAAAAAATCGTCTATGGCGTCTCACAAGTTAAAATCCGCACATATTTTATATTGACGGGCTAGGTATGTTCATATTAAAGCCCTATATAGAGAGAAATCTCTAAAAATGCTTGGGGACAGGACACTACCACTCTTAAATTCATTTTAAAAAAATCGTCTATGGCGTCTCACAAGTTAAAATCCGCACATATTTTATATTGACGGGCTAGGTATGTTCATACAAAAGCCTCGTATAAACAAATTTTTCTAAAAATGCTTGCGGACAGGACACTACCACCCTTAAATTAATTTAAAAAATAATCGTCTGTGGCGTCTCAGAAGTTAAAATCCGCACATATTTTATATTGACGGGCTAGGTATGTTCATACTGAAGCCCTGTATAACAAATATTTCTAAAAATGCTTGCGGACAGGACACTACCACCCTTAAATTAATTTAAAAATAATCGTCTGTCGCGTCTCAGAAGTTAAAATCCGCACATATTTTATATTGACGGGCTAGGTATGTTCATACTGAAGCCCTGTATAACAAATTTTTCTAAAAATGCTTGCGGACAGGACACTACCACCCTTAAATTAATTTAAAAAATAATCGTCTGTGGCGTCTCAGAAGTTAAAATCCGCACATATTTTATATTGACGGGCTATGTATGTTCATACTAAAGCCCTGTATAAACAATTTTTTCTAGAAATGCTTGCGGACCGGACACTACCACTCTTAAATTAATTTTTAAAAAAACCGTCTATGGCGTCTCACAAGTTAAAATCCGCACATATTTTATATTGACGGGCTAGGTATGTTCATATTAAAGCCCTATATAGAGAGAAATCTCTAAAAATGCTTGGGGACAGGACACTACCACCCTTACATTCATTTTAAAAAAATCGTCTATGGCGTCTCACAAGTTAAAATCCGCACATATTTTATATTGACGGGCTAGGTATGTTCATACTAAAGCCTTGTATAAACAAATTTTTCTAAAAATGCTTGCGGACAGGACACTACCACCCTTAAATTAATTTAAAAAATAATCGTCTGTGGCGTCTCAGAAGTTAAAATCCGCACATATTTTATATTGACGGGCTAGGTATGTTCATACTGAAGCCCTGTATAACAAATATTTCTAAAAATGCTTGCGGACATGACACTACCACCCTTAAATTAATTTAAAAAATAATCGTCTGTGGCGCCTCAGAAGTTAAAATCCGCACATATTTTATATTGACGGGCTATGTATGTTCATACTAAACCCCTGTATAAACAAATTTTTCTAAAAATGCTTGCGGACAGGACACTACCACTCTCAAATTAATTTTTAAAAAAACCGTCTATGGCGTCTCACAAGTTAAAATCCGCACATATTTTCTATTGACGGGCTAGGTATGTTCATACTAAAGCCCTGTATAAACAAATATTTCTAAAAATGCTTGCGGACAGGACACTACCACTCTTAAATTAATTTTTAAAAAAACCGTCTATGGCGTCTCACAAGTTAAAATCCGCACATATTTTATATTGACGGGCTGAGTATGTTCATACTAAAGCCCTGTATAAACAAATTTTTCTAAAAATGCTTGCGGACAGGACACTACCACTCTTAAATTAATTTTTAAAAAAACCGTCTATGGCATCTCACAACTTAAAATCCGCACATATTTTCTATTGACGGGCTAGGTATGTTCATACTAAAGCCCTGTATAAACAAATTTTTCTAAAAATGCTTGCGGACAGGACACTACCACTCTTAAATTAATTTTTTAAAAAACCGTCTATGGCGTCTCACAAGTTAAAATCCGCACATATTTTCTATTGACGGGCTAGGTATGTTCATATTAAAGCCCTGTATAGAGAGAAATTTCTAAAAATGCTTGCGGACAGGACACCACCAACCTTAAATTCATTTAAAATAAAATCGTCTATGGCGTCTCACAAGTTAAAATCCGCACATATTTTATATTGACGGGCTACGTATGTTCATACTAAAGCTCTGTATAAACAAATATTTCTAAAAATGCTTGCGGACAAGACACTACCACCCTTAAATTAATTTTTAAAAAAATCGTCTATGGCGTCTCACAAGTTAAAATCCGCACATATCTTCTATTGACGGGCTAGGTATGTTCATACTAAAGCCCTGTATAAACAAATATTTCTAAAAATGCTTGCGGACAGGACACTACCACTCTTAAATTAATTTTTAAAAAAACCGTCTATGGTGTCTCACAAGTTAAAATCCGCACATATTTTCCATTGACGGGCTAGGTATGTTCATACTGAAGCCCTGTATAAAAAAATATTTCTAAAAGTGCTTGCGGACAGGACACTACCACTCTTAAATTCATTTAAAAAAAAATCGTCTATGGCGTCTCACGAGTTAAAATCCGCACATATTTTATATTGACGGGCTAGGTATGTTCATACTAAAGCCCTGTATAAACAAATATTTCTAAAAATGCTTGCGGACAAGACACTACCACCCTTAAATTAATTTTTAAAAAAATCGTCTATGGCGTCTCACAAGTTAAAATCCGCACATATTTTATATTGACGGGCTAAGTATGTTCATACTAAAGCCTTGTATAAACAAATTTTTCTAAAAATGCTTGCAGACAGGACACTACCACCCTTAAATTAATTTAAAAAAAAATCGTCTATGGCGTCTCACAAGTTAAAATCCGCACATATTTTCTATTGACGGGCTAGGTATGTTCATACTAACTGTATAAACAAATATTTCTAAAAATGCTTGCGGACAGGACACTACCACCCTTAAATTCATTTTAAAAAAAATCGTCTATGGCGTCTCACAAGTTGAAATCCGCACATATTTTATATTGACGGGCTAGGTATGTTCATACTAAAGCCCTGTATAAACAAATATTTCTAAAAATGCTTGCGGACAGGACACTACCACCCTTAAATTAATTTAAAAAAAAATCGTCTATGGCGTCTCACAAGTTAAAATCCGCACATATTTTCTATTGACGGGCTAGGTATGTTCATACTAACTGTATAAACAAATATTTCTAAAAATGCTTGCGGACAGGACACTACCACCCTTAAATTCATTTTAAAAAAAATCGTCTATGGCGTCTCACAAGTTGAAATCCGCACATATTTTATATTGACGGGCTAGGTATGTTCATACTAAAGCCCTGTATAAACAAATTTTTCTAAAAATGCTTGCGGACAAGACACTACCACCCTTAAATTCATTTTCAAAAAAATCGTCTATGTCATTTCACAAGTAAAAATCCGCACATATTTTCTATTGACGGGCTAGGTATGTTCATACTAAAGCCCTGTATAAACAAATTTTTCTAAAAATGCTTGCGGACAGGACACTACCACCCTTAAATTCATTTAAAAAAAAATCGTCTATGGCGTCTCACAAGTTAAAATCCGCAAATATTTTACATTGACGGGCTAGGTATGTTCATACTGAAGCCCTGTATAAACAAATATTTCTAAAAATGCTTGCGGACAGGACACTACCACTCTTAAATTCATTTTTAAAAAAATCGTCTATGGCGTCTCACGAGTTAAAATCCGCACATATTTTATATTGACGAGCTAGGTATGTTCATACTAAAGCCCTGTATAAACAAATATTTCTAAAAATGCTTGCGGACAAGACACTACCACCCTTAAATTAATTTTTAAAAAAATCGTCTATGGCGTCTCACAAGTTAAAATCCGCACATATTTTATATTGACGGGCTAGGTATGTTCATACTAAAGCCCTGTATAAACAAATATTTCTAAAAATGCTTGCGGACAAGACACTACCACACTTAAATTAATTTTTAAAAAAATCGTCTATGGCGTCTCACAAGTTAAAATCCGCACATATTTTATATTGACGGGCTATGTATGTTCATACTAAAGCCCTGTATAAACAAATATTTCTAAAAATGCTTGCGGACAGGACACTACCACCCTTAAATTAATTTAAAAAATAATCGTCTGTGGCGTCTCAGAAGTTAAAATCCGCACATATTTTATATTGACGGGCTAGATATGTTCATACTAAAGCCCTGTAAAAACAAATATTTCTAAAAATGCTTGCGGACAGGACACTACCACCCTTAAATTAATTTTTAAAAAAACCGTCTATGGCGTCTCACAAGTTAAAATCCGCACATATTTTATATTGACGGGCTAGGTATGTTCTTACTGAAGCCCTGTATAAACAAATATTTCTAATAATGCTTGCGGACAGGACACTACCACTCTTAAATTCATTTTTAAAAAAATCGTCTATTTTATATTGACGGGCTAGGTATGTTCATACTAAAGCCCTGCATAAACAAATATTTCTAAAAATGCTTGCGGACAGGACACTACCACCCTTAAATTCATTTAAAAAAAAATCGTCTATGGCGTCTCACAAGTTAAAATCCGCACATATTTTATATTGACGGGCTAGGTATGTTCATATTAAAGCCCTATATAGAGAGAAATCTCTAAAAATGGTTGGGGACAGGACACTACCACCTTTAAATTCATTTTAAAAAAATCGTCTATGGCGTCTCACAAGTTAAAATCCGCACATATTTTATATTGACGGGCTGGGTATGTTCATACAAAAGCCTCGTATAAACAAATTTTTCTAAAAATGCTTGCGGACAGGACACTACCACCCTTAAATTAATTTAAAAAATAATCGTCTGTGGCGTCTCAGAAGTTAAAATCCGCACATATTTTATATTGACGGGCTAGGTATGTTCATACTGAAGCCCTGTATAATAAATATTTCTAAAAATGCTTGCGAACAGGACACTACCACCCTTAAATTAATTTAAAAATAATCGTCTGTCGCGTCTCAGAAGTTAAAATCCGCACATATTTTATATTGACGGGCTAGGTATGTTCATACTGAAGCCCTGTATAACAAATTTTTCTAAAAATGCTTGCGGACAGGACACTACCACCCTTAAATTAATTTAAAAAATAATCGTCTGTGGCGTCTCAGAAGTTAAAATCCGCACATATTTTATATTGACGGGCTGAGTATGTTCATACTAAAGCCCTGTATAAACAAATTTTTCTAAAAATGCTTGCGGACAGGACACTACCACTCTTAAATTAATTTTTAAAAAAACCGTCTATGGCATCTCACAACTTAAAATCCGCACATATTTTCTATTGACGGGCTAGGTATGTTCATACTAAAGCCCTGTATAAACAAATTTTTCTAAAAATGCTTGCGGACAGGACACTACCACTCTTAAATTAATTTTTTAAAAAACCGTCTATGGCGTCTCACAAGTTAAAATCCGCACATATTTTCTATTGACGGGCTAGGTATGTTCATATTAAAGCCCTGTATAGAGAGAAATTTCTAAAAATGCTTGCGGACAGGACACCACCAACCTTAAATTCATTTAAAATAAAATCGTCTATGGCGTCTCACAAGTTAAAATCCGCACATATTTTATATTGACGGGCTACGTATGTTCATACTAAAGCTCTGTATAAACAAATATTTCTAAAAATGCTTGCGGACAAGACACTACCACCCTTAAATTAATTTTTAAAAAAATCGTCTATGGCGTCTCACAAGTTAAAATCCGCACATATCTTCTATTGACGGGCTAGGTATGTTCATACTAAAGCCCTGTATAAACAAATATTTCTAAAAATGCTTGCGGACAGGACACTACCACTCTTAAATTAATTTTAAAAAAACCGTCTATGGTGTCTCACAAGTTAAAATCCGCACATATTTTCCATTGACGGGCTAGGTATGTTCATACTGAAGCCCTGTATAAAAAAATATTTCTAAAAGTGCTTGCGGACAGGACACTACCACTCTTAAATTCATTTTTAAAAAAATCGTCTATTTTATATTGACGGGCTAGGTATGTTCATACTAAAGCCCTGCATAAACAAATATTTCTAAAAATGCTTGCGGACAGGACACTACCACCCTTAAATTCATTTAAAAAAAAATCGTCTATGGCGTCTCACAAGTTAAAATCCGCACATATTTTATATTGACGGGCTAGGTATGTTCATATTAAAGCCCTATATAGAGAGAAATCTCTAAAAATGGTTGGGGACAGGACACTACCACCTTTAAATTCATTTTAAAAAAATCGTCTATGGCGTCTCACAAGTTAAAATCCGCACATATTTTATATTGACGGGCTAGGTATGTTCATATTAAAGCCCTATATAGAGAGAAATCTCTAAAAATGGTTGGGGACAGGACACTACCACCTTTAAATTCATTTAAAAAAAATCGTCTATGGCGTCTCACAAGTTAAAATCCGCACATATTTTATATTGACGGGCTAGGTATGTTCATATTAAAGCCCTATATAGAGAGAAATCTCTAAAAATGGTTGGGGACAGGACACTACCACCTTTAAATTCATTTTAAAAAAATCGTCTATGGCGTCTCACAAGTTAAAATCCGCACATATTTTATATTGACGGGCTGGGTATGTTCATACAAAAGCCTCGTATAAACAAATTTTTCTAAAAATGCTTGCGGACAGGACACTACCACCCTTAAATTAATTTAAAAAATAATCGTCTGTGGCGTCTCAGAAGTTAAAATCCGCACATATTTTATATTGACGGGCTAGGTATGTTCATACTGAAGCCCTGTATAATAAATATTTCTAAAAATGCTTGCGAACAGGACACTACCACCCTTAAATTAATTTAAAAATAATCGTCTGTCGCGTCTCAGAAGTTAAAATCCGCACATATTTTATATTGACGGGCTAGGTATGTTCATACTGAAGCCCTGTATAACAAATTTTTCTAAAAATGCTTGCGGACAGGACACTACCACCCTTAAATTAATTTAAAAAATAATCGTCTGTGGCGTCTCAGAAGTTAAAATCCGCACATATTTTATATTGACGGGCTATGTATGTTCATACTAAAGCCCTGTATAAACAAATTTTTCTAAAAATGCTTGCGGACCGGACACTACCACTCTTAAATTAATTTTTAAAAAAACCGTCTATGGCGTCTCACAAGTTAAAATCCGCACATATTTTATATTGACGATCTAGGTATGTTCATATTAAAGCCCTATATAGAGAGAAATCTCTAAAAATGCTTGGGGACAGGACACTACCACCCTTACATTCATTTTAAAAAAATCGTCTATGGCGTCTCACAAGTTAAAATCCGCACATATTTTATATTGACGGGCTAGGTATGTTCATACTAAAGCCTTGTATAAACAAATTTTTCTAAAAATGCTTGCGGACAGGACACTACCACCCTTAAATTAATTTAAAAAATAATCGTCTGTGGCGTCTCAGAAGTTAAAATCCGCACATATTTTATATTGACGGGCTAGGTATGTTCATACTGAAGCCCTGTATAACAAATATTTCTAAAAATGCTTGCGGACAGGACACTACCACCCTTAAATTAATTTAAAAAATAATCGTCTGTGGCGTCTCAGAAGTTAAAATCCGCACATATTTTATATTGACGGGCTATGTATGTTCATACTAAACCCCTGTATAAACAAATTTTTCTAAAAATGCTTGCGGACAGGACACTACCACTCTCAAATTAATTTTTAAAAAAACCGTCTATGGCGTCTCACAAGTTAAAATCCGCACATATTTTCTATTGACGGGCTAGGTATGTTCATACTAAAGCCCTGTATAAACAAATATTTCTAAAAATGCTTGCGGACAGGACACTACCACTCTTAAATTAATTTTCAAAAAAACCGTCTATGGCGTCTCACAAGTTAAAATCCGCACATATTTTATATTGACGGGCTACGTATGTTCATACTAAAGCCCTGTATAAACAAATATTTCTAAAAATGCTTGCGGACAGGACACTACCCCCTTATATTAATTTTTAAAAAAATCGTCTGTGGCGTTTCACAAGTTAAAATCCGCACATATTTTCTATTGACGGGCTAGGTATGTTCATATTAAAGCCCTGTATAGAGAGAAATTTCTAAAAATGCTTGCGGTCAGGACACTACCAAAATTAAATTCATTTAAAAAAAATCGTCTATGGCGTCTCACAAGTTAAAATCCGCACATATTTTATATTGACGGGCTACGTATGTTCATACTAAAGCCCTGTATAAACAAATATTTCTAAAAATGCTTGCGGACAGGACACTACCACCCTTAAATTAATTTAAAAAAAAATCGTCTATGGCGTCTTACAAGTTAAAATCCGCACATATTTTATACTGACGGTCTAGGAATGTTCATATTAAAGCCCTATATAGAGAGAAATCTCTAAAAATGCTTGGGGACAGGACACTACCACCCTTAAATTCATTTAAAAAAAAATCGTCTATGGCGTCTCACAAGTTAAAATCCGCACATATTTTATATTGACGGGCTAGGTATGTTCATACTGAAGCCCTGTATAAACAAATATTTCTAAAAATGCTTGCGGACAGGACACTACCACCCTTAAATTCATTTTTAAAAAAATCGTCTATGGCGTCTCACGAGTTAAAATCCGCACATATTTTCTATTGACGGGCTAGGTATGTTCATACTAAAGCCCTGTATAAACAAATTTTTCTAAAAATGTTTGCGGACAGGACACTACCACTCTTAAATTAATTTTTTAAAAAACCGTCTATGGCGTCTCACAAGTTAAAATCCGCACATATTTTCTATTGACGGGCTAGGTATGTTCATATTAAAGCCCTGTATAGAGAGAAATTTCTAAAAATGCTTGCGGACAGGACACCACCAACCTTAAATTCATTTAAAATAAAATCGTCTATGGCGTCTCACAAGTTAAAATCCGCACATATTTTATATTGACGGGCTACGTATGTTCATACTAAAGCTCTGTATAAACAAATATTTCTAAAAATGCTTGCGGACAAGACACTACCACCCTTAAATTAATTTTTAAAAAAATCGTCTATGGCGTCTCACAAGTTAAAATCCGCACATATCTTCTATTGACGGGCTAGGTATGTTCATACTAAAGCCCTGTATAAACAAATATTTCTAAAAATGCTTGCGGACAGGACACTACCACTCTTAAATTAATTTTTAAAAAAACCGTCTATGGTGTCTCACAAGTTAAAATCCGCACATATTTTCCATTGACGGGCTAGGTATGTTCATACTGAAGCCCTGTATAAAAAAATATTTCTAAAAGTGCTTGCGGACAGGACACTACCACTCTTAAATTCATTTTAAAAAAAATCGTCTATGGCGTCTCACGAGTTAAAATCCGCACATATTTTATATTGACGGGCTAGGTATGTTCATACTAAAGCCCTGTATAAACAAATATTTCTAAAAATGCTTGCGGACAAGACACTACCACCCTTAAATTAATTTTTAAAAAAATCGTCTATGGCGTCTCACAAGTTAAAATCCGCACATATTTTATATTGACGGGCTAAGTATGTTCATACTAAAGCCTTGTATAAACAAATTTTTCTAAAAATGCTTGCGGACAGGACACTACCACCCTTAAATTAATTTAAAAAATAATCGTCTGTGGCGTCTCAGAAGTTAAAATCCGCACATATTTTATATTGACGGGCTAGGTATGTTCATACTGAAGCCATGTATAACAAATATTTCTAAAAATGCTTGCGGACAGGACACTACCACCCTTAAATTCATTTTTAAAAAAATCGTCTATGGCGTCTCACGAGTTAAAATCCGCACATATTTTATATTGACGGGCTATGTATGTTCATACTAAAGCCCTGTATAAACAAATTTTTCTAAAAATGCTTGCGGACGGGACTACCACCTTTAAATTCATTTAAAAAAAAATCGTCTATGGTGTCTCACAAGTTAAAATCCGCACATATTTTCTATTGACGGGCTAGGTATGTTCATACTAAAGCCCTGTAGTGTCTTGTCCGCAAGCATTTTTAGAAATATCTCTTTATACAGGGCTTTAATATGAATATACCTAGCCCGTCAATATAAAATATGTGCGGATTTTAACTTGTGAGACGCCATAGACGATTGTTTTTTATGAATTTAAGGGTGGTAGTGTCCTGTCCGCAAGTATTTTTAGAAATATTTGTTTATTCAGGGCTTTAGTATGAACATACCTAGCCCGTCAATATAAAATATGTGCGGATTTTAACTTGTGAGACTCCATAGACGATTTCTTTAAAAATGAATTTAAGGGTGGTAGTGTCCCGTCCGCAAGTATTTTTAGAAATATTTGTTTATTCAGGGCTTTAGTATGAACATACCTAGCCCGTCAATATAAAATATGTGCGGATTTTAACTTGTGAGACTCCGTAGACGATTTCTTTAAAAATGAATTTAAGGGTGGTAGTGTCCTGTCCGCAAGCATTTTTAGAAAAGTTTGTTTATACAGGGCTTTAGTATGAACATACCTAGCCCGTCAATAGAAAATATGTGCGGATTTTAACTTGTGAAACGCCATAGACGATTTTTTTAAAAATGAATTTAATTGTGGTAGTCTTGTCCGCAAGCATTTTTAGAAATATTTGTTTATACAGGGCTTCAGTATGAACATACCTAGCCCGTCAATAGGAAATATTGGCGGATTTTAACATGTGAGATGCCAAAGACAATTTTTTTAAAAATGAATTTAAAGGTGGTAGTGTTTTGTCCGCAAGCATTTTTAGGAAAATTTGTTTATTCAGGGCTTTAGTATGAAAATACCTAGCCCGTCAATAGAAAATATGGGCGGATTTCAATATGTGAAACGCCATAGACGATTTTTTTAAAAATGAATTTAATTGTGGTAGTGTCTTGTCCGCAAGCATTTTTAGAAATATTTGTTTATACAGGGCTTTAGTATGAACATACCTAGCCCGTCAATATAAAATATGTGCGGATTTTAACTTGTGAGACTCCATAGACGATTTCTTTAAAAATGAATTTAAGGGTGGTAGTGTCCTGTCCGCAAGTATTTTTAGAAATATTTGTTTATTCAGGGCTTTAGTATGAACATACCTAGCCCGTCAATATAAAATATGTGCGGATTTTAACTTGTGAGACTCCGTATACGATTTCTTTAAAAATGAATTTAAGGGTGGTAGTGTTCTGTCCGCAAGCATTTTTAGAAAAGTTTGTTTATACAGGGCTTTAGTATGAACATACCTAGCCCGTCAATAGAAAATATGTGCGGATTTTAACTTGTGAAACGCCATAGACGATTTTTTTAAAAATGAATTTAATTGTGGTAGTGTCTTGTCCGCAAGCATTTTTAGAAATATTTGTTTATACAGGGCTTTAGTATGAACATACCTAGCCCGTCAATAGGAAATATTGGCGGATTTTAACATGTGAGATGCCAAAGACAATTTTTTTAAAAATGAATTTAAGGGTGGTAGTGTTTTGTCCGCAAGCATTTTTAGGAAAATTTGTTTATTCAGGGCTTTAGTATGAAAATACCTAGCCCGTCAATAGAAAATATGGGCGGATTTCAATATGTGAAACGCCATAGACGATTTTTTTAAAAATGAATTTAATTGTGGTAGTGTCTTGTCCGCAAGCATTTTTAGAAATATTTGTTTATACAGGGCTTTAGTATGAACATACCTAGCCCGTCAATAGAAAATATGTGCGGATTTTAATATGTGAAACGCCATAGACGATTTTTTTAAAAATGAATTTAAGGGTGGTAATGTCCTGTCCGCAAGCATTTTTAGAAAAATTTGTTTATGCAGGGCTTTAGTATGAACATACCTAGCCCGTCAATAGAAAATATGTGCGGATTTTAACTTGTGAGACTCCATAGACGATTTCTTTAAAAATGAATTTAAGGGTGGTAGTGTCCCGTCCGCAAGTATTTTTAGAAATATTTGTTTATTCAGGGCTTTAGTATGAACATACCTAGCCCGTCAATATAAAATATGTGCGGATTTTAACTTGTGAGACTCCGTAGACGATTTCTTTAAAAATGAATTTAAGGGTGGTAGTGTCCTGTCCGCAAGCATTTTTAGAAAAGTTTGTTTATACAGGGCTTTAGTATGAACATACCTAGCCCGTCAATAGAAAATATGTGCGGATTTTAACTTGTGAAACGCCATAGACGATTTTTTTAAAAATGAATTTAATTGTGGTAGTCTTGTCCGCAAGCATTTTTAGAAATATTTGTTTATACAGGGCTTTAGTATGAACATACCTAGCCCGTCAATAGGAAATATTGGCGGATTTTAACATGTGAGATGCCAAAGACAATTTTTTTAAAAATGAATTTAAAGGTGGTAGTGTTTTGTCCGCAAGCATTTTTAGGAAAATTTGTTTATTCAGGGCTTTAGTATGAAAATACCTAGCCCGTCAATAGAAAATATGGGCGGATTTCAATATGTGAAACGCCATAGACGATTTTTTTAAAAATGAATTTAATTGTGGTAGTGTCTTGTCCGCAAGCATTTTTAGAAATATTTGTTTATACAGGGCTTTAGTATGAACATACCTAGCCCGTCAATATAAAATATGTGCGGATTTTAACTTGTGAGACTCCATAGACGATTTCTTTAAAAATGAATTTAAGGGTGGTAGTGTCCTGTCCGCAAGTATTTTTAGAAATATTTGTTTATTCAGGGCTTTAGTATGAACATACCTAGCCCGTCAATATAAAATATGTGCGGATTTTAACTTGTGAGACTCCGTAGACGATTTCTTTAAAAATGAATTTAAGGGTGGTAGTGTCCTGTCCGCAAGCATTTTTAGAAAAGTTTGTTTATACAGGGCTTTAGTATGAACATACCTAGCCCGTCAATAGAAAATATGTGCGGATTTTAATTTGTGAAACGCCATAGACGATTTTTTTAAAAATGAATTTAATTGTGGTAGTGTCTTGTCCGCAAGCATTTTTAGAAATATTTGTTTATACAGGGCTTTAGTATGAACATACCTAGCCCGTCAATAGGAAATATTGGCGGATTTTAACATGTGAGATGCCAAAGACAATTTTTTTAAAAATGAATTTAAGGGTGGTAGTGTTTTGTCCGCAAGCATTTTTAGGAAAATTTGTTTATTCAGGGCTTTAGTATGAAAATACCTAGCCCGTCAATAGAAAATATGGGCGGATTTCAATATGTGAAACGCCATAGACGATTTTTTTAAAAATGAATTTAATTGTGGTAGTGTCTTGTCCGCAAGCATTTTTAGAAATATTTGTTTATACAGGGCTTTAGTATGAACATACCTAGCCCGTCAATAGAAAATATGTGCGGATTTTAATATGTGAAACGCCATAGACGATTTTTTTAAAAATGAATTTAAGGGTGGTAATGTCCTGTCCGCAAGCATTTTTAGAAAAATTTGTTTATGCAGGGCTTTAGTATGAACATACCTAGCCCGTCAATAGAAAATATGTGCGGATTTTAACTTGTGAGACTCCATAGACGATTTTTTTTTAAATGAATTTAAGGGTGGTAGTGTCCTGTCCGCAAGCATTTTTAGAAATATTTGTTTATATAGAGCTTTAGTATGAACATACCTAGCCCATCAATAGAAAATATGTGCGGATTTTAACTTGTGAAACTCCATAGACGATTTTTTTAAAAATGAATTTAAGGGTGGTAGTGTCCTGTCCGCAAGCATTTTTAGAAAAATTTGTTTATACAGGGCTTTAGTATGAACATACCTAGCCCGTCAATAGAAAATATGTGCGGATTTTAACTTGTGAGACGCCATAGACGGTTTTTTTTTAAAAATAAATTTAAGTGTGGTAGTGTCCTGTCCGCAAGCATTTTTAGAAATATTTGTTTTTACAGGGCTTTAGTATGAACATACTTAGCCCGTCAATATAAAATATGTGCGGATTTTAACTTCTGAGGCGCCACAGACGATTATTTTTTAAATTAATTTAAGGGTGATAGTGTCCTGTCCGCAAGCATTTTTAGAAATATTTGTTTATACAGGGCTTTAGTATGAACATACCTAGCCCGTCAATATAAAATATGTGCGGATTTCAACTTGTGAGACGCCATAGACGATTTTTTTTTAAATGAATTTAAGGGTGGTAGTGTCCTGTCCGCAAGCATTTTTAGAAATATTTGTTTATACAGGGCTTTAGTATGAACATACCTAGCCCGTCAATAGAAAATATGTGCGGATTTTAACTTGTGAAACGCCATGGACGATTTTTTTAAAAATGAATTTAAGGGTGGTTGTGTCCTGTCCGCAAGCATTTTTAGAAATATTTGTTTTTACAGGGCTTTAGTATGAACATATCTAGCCCGTCAATATAAAATATGTGCGGATTTTAACTTCTGAGACGCCATAGACGATTTTTTTTTAAATGAATTTAAGGGTGGTAGTGTCCTGTCCCCAAGCATTTTTAGAGATTTTTCTCTATATAGGGCTTTAATATGAACATACCTAGCCCGTCAATAGAAAATATGTGCAGATTTTAACTTGTGAGACCCCATAGACGATTTTTTTAAAAATTAATTTAAGGGTGGTAGTGTCCTGTCCGCAAGCATTTTTAGAAATATTTGTTTATACAGGGATTTAGTATGAACATACCTAGCCCGTCAATAGAAAACATGTGCGGATTTTAACTTGTGAGACGCCATAGACGATTTTTTTTTAAATGAATTTAAGGGTGGTAGTGTCCTGTCCGCAAGCATTTTTAGAAATATTTGTTTATACAGGGCTTTAGTATGAACATACCTAGCCCGTCAATAGAAAATATGTGCGGATTTTAACTTGTGAGACGCCATAGACGATTTTTTTTTAAATGAATTTAAGGGTGGTAGTGTCCTGTCCGCAGGTATTTTTAGAAATATTTGTTTATACAGGGCTTTAGTATGAACATACCTAGCCCGTCAATAGAAAATATGTGCGGATTTTAACTTGTGAAACGCCATAGATGATTTTTTTTTAAATGAATTTAAGGGTGGTAGTGTCCTGTCCGCATGCATTGTTAGAAATATTTGTTTATACAGGGCTTTAGTATGAACATACTTAGCCCGTCAATAGAAAATATGTGCGGATTTTAACTTGTGAAACGCCATAGACGATTTTTTTAAAATTAATTTAAGGGTGTTAGTGTCCTGTCCGCAAGCATTTTTAGAAATATTTGTTTTTACAGGGCTTTAATATGAACATACCTAGCCCGTCAATATAAAATATGTGCGGATTTTAATTTGTGAGACGCCATAGACGATTTTTTTAAAAATGAGTTTAAGGGTGATAGTGTCCTGTCCGCAAGCATTTTTATAAAAATTTGTTTATACGGGGCTTTAGTATGAACATACCTAGCCCGTCAATAGAAAATATGTGCGGATTTTAACTTGTGAGACTCCATAGACGATTTCTTTAAAAATGAATTTAAGGGTGGTAGTGTCTTGTCCGCATGCATTGTTAGAAATATTTGTTTATACAGGGCTTTAGTATGAACATACTTAGCCCGTCAATAGAAAATATGTGCGGATTTTAACTTGTGAAACGCCATAGACGATTTTTTAAAAATTAATTTAAGGGTGTTAGTGTCCTGTCCGCAAGCATTTTTAGAAATATTTGTTTTTACAGGGCTTTAATATGAACATACCTAGCCCGTCAATATAAAATATGTGCGGATTTTAACTTGTGAGGCGCCATAGACGATTTTTTTAAAAATGAGTTTAAGGGTGGTAGTGTCCTGTCCGCAAGCATTTTTATAAAAATTTGTTTATACGGGGCTTTAGTATGAACATACCTAGCCCTTTAATATAAAATATGTGCGGATTTTAACTTATGAAACGCCATAGACGATTTTTTTTTAAATTAATTTAATGGTGGTAGTGTCCTGTCCGCAAGCATTTTTAGAAAAATCTGTTTATACAGGGCTTTAATATGAATATACCTAGCCCGTTAATATAAAATATGTGCGGATTTTAACTTCTGAAACGCCATTGTCGATTTTTTTAAAATCAAATTTAAGGGTGGTAGTTTCCTGTCCGCAAGCATTTTTAGAAAAATCTGTTTATACAACCTACACAACATACCTAGTTCGTCAATATGTTTTAATATCAACCGATCCAGCCAGTCAAAAACAAATTTGCTTATATTTTTATTTGTAAACCCTCACGGGCGATATTTTTAAAATTATTTTAACCTTCAAGTGATACCAAATAAAATTCCATTTATAAACATTTCAGGTAGAAAAAAGAAGAAGAATTCATTTTTTAAATATTTTACATTGTTTTGCTGTCTTAATATGAATTTTAAAAAAATTTCTATAATTTTTGAAATTATTTTTTACTGTGTACAAAATTCGTTCGCGTGAACGTTCGAAATTTCAGCCGCATAAATACTGACTATCTTGAATCTAATCTGCGAGTGTTCTCTGTTATTGCTACACAGCCTGAAAATGAAAAAAGATTACAAGATGCTATTAACCATGACTATGTTCTTCAAAAGATAAAATTCTATTGTTTAAATGGTTGGCCTATGCATAAATCAAATATTCCTGCGGAGGTTAAAAAATATTGGCCTATAAAAAGGGATGTTTTTCTTCACAAAAATGTACTTTTTTATAAAAATAGATTAATAATATCTCAAGTATTGCAACAAGAATTTCTTAATTTAATTCATAAAACTCATCAGGGTGTTATTGCATGTAAAAAATTAGCCCAAGAAGCTATCTATTATCCAGATTTATCTACAGATATAGAAAAAATGGTATTGTCATGTCAAGTATGCCAATCTTATGCAAGATGTAATACAAAAGAACCATTAATGTGTCACGAAATTCCCAATTTACCTTTCCAAAAAGTGGGAATAGACTTTAAATCATTTGGCTCTGAAGATTTTGTAGTTTTAGTGGATTACTTTAGTAAATTTATAATAGTAAACAAATTAGCTAGTAAAACAGCCAACAGTGTTATTACAACTTTAAAGAATATTTTCTCAATTAATGGTTTGCCCCAAGAAATTTTCTCAGACAATGGACCTCCTTTTAATTCTGTTGAATTTTATAATTTTGCTGAAAAATATGATATTAAAATAACTACTTCTAGTCCATATTATCCACAATCAAATGGCATGACAGAGAGAGCTATACAAACTGTGAAAAGTTTTTTAACAAAATGTTATCAAAATGGAGATGACTTATTTACAGCTGTTTTAAACTATAATTCTACACCAAAACAAAATGTGCCATCTCCGTGTGATTTACTGATGGGAAGAAAAATCCGTTCTATTTTACCTGTGAGTCAAAAAATTTTGGAACCTAAATTTTCTACGGAAGGGGTGAAGGAAAAGTTAAGAGAAATTCCGAAGCAACAAAAATCATATTATGATAGTTCTGCAAAAAGACTATGTCAACTTGAGCCTAAACAGCCTATATTAATTCAAGAAAAAAGTCGTCAGTGGAAACCAGGAATTGTAATAGATAAGTCAGGTCCAAATGACTACTTTGTAAAGTCGGATGATGTTACCTATAGGCGTAATAGTCTTCGCCCATTACAACAACCAGTTCTTCCACATGAAGTTCCAAGTACAAGTAAAGTGTCAGAAGAAAGTAATGAAATGGAGCCTATTAAAAGTGTTCCAGAGACTAAAAATAAGCAAAATAACATTACGTTGACAGAGACTAAATCTAATACAAATTCTATGTATGTTACAAATAGTGGGCGTATAAGTAAGCCTGTTGTAAAATTAAATCTGTAAGATTAGGTATTACTTTCTCGTTTATTTTAAGAGGGGCGTGTCATACATGTTCTTCAAATAAATGTATCAGAGAAGTGTGGCAACCGCGCACCCTCTCGGTAGTAAAAGTTGAGTTGTAGATGTTACTACAGGCATGGACAAACGTTCCATTAGAGTTTAAGATTTTAAAGTAACTAAGTGCTAATTCATTGTATTAATGTCATAATAAATAACCTTAGTGATAATTGTGTCTAATTATATAAAAGCCTCCGAGTGCTAGGCTTAACTAACGCGATCCAAATGTTATGAAAAATATAACAAGATAAAACACGAATCAGAAATTTTTGGTTAATTTGGATAATACTTGCCTTTAGGAGAAAACTAATTTTGATATTTGAGCTTGAATAAAAATTTTAGCTGAAGTGTGATAGATCGGAACTTTTGACATTTAATTCGTAAAGAATTTTGCTTTTAAATAGGTTTCAATTTTAAGTTTTATGTGGATTTTTCCGAAAGGGAATGTATATTTCGAGTGGATAACGGCAAGAGAAGACAATACTGACGGTACTTTCATCTTTCTTCTGTTCCTTTCTTTATTCATTATTTTGACAATAAAGATATTAAAGAAATTTTGGGATACTTTTTACAGAACCTTAGAAATTCAATAAAAAAAAACATTTCAAAAAAACGTCTGTGCATTTTTAGTGCTATACCGCACTAGAATTATTTTTTTTAATATATAAGTGCTTGCACGTGCCCTCTACGCCAGCCATTCTACGATTTTTTTCCCATTTTTTATGTAAATTTACTAAGCCTATCGTTATAAAATGTATTTTTTTAAATATTTTTTCATATAGACTTTTTATATTAATGTACTCACTCTAATATTTTTTCTTGTGAATTTCCATAAATGATTAACTAAATTAACCTGAGTTGGCGTTAAAATCCTTATGTGAAACCCCATAGATGATTTTTATCGAAACAAATACAAGGGTGTATCCCGTCCGCAATCGTTTTTAATTTTTTCTTATAAAGGGCTTTAATATGAATATACTTAGCTCATCAATACAAAATTTGTATGGACTTTTAGTTGTGAGACCCCATAAACGATTTTTTTATGTGAATGAATATAAAGGTGGTTATACGTGTCCTGTCCGCAATGGTTTTTGTAAATATTTTGTTAAAAAGGGTTTTAATATGAACATACCTAGCCCGTCAATATAAAATATGTGTGGAATTTTACTTGTAAACCCCCATAGACGATTTTTTTAAATGAATTTAAGGGTAGTCATAAGTATCCCGTCCGCAACAATCTTTAGAAATATTTTTTTATACAGGGTTTTAATATGAATATACCTAGCCCGTCAATATAAAATATGTGTGGAATTTTACTTGTAAAACCCCATAGACGATTTTTTTTTCTAAATAAAGTTATGTGTAGTAACAAGTGGCCCGTCCGCAAGCATTTTTAGAAATATTTTTTATACAAGGTTTTATTATGAATATACCAAGCCCGTCAAAATAAAATATGTGTGGAATTTTACTTGTAAAACCCCATAGACACTTTTTTTTTAAATAAAGTTAAGGGTGGTCATGTGTCCCGCCCGCCAGAATTTTTTGAAATATTTTGTTATAAGGGCTTTTAATATACCTAGCCCGCCAATATAAAATATATGTGGAATTTTACTTGTAAAACCCCATAGACGATTTTTTTTTCTAAACGAATTTAAGGGTGGTCATAAGTGTCCCGTCCGCAAGCATTTTTAGAATATTTTTTATACAGGGTTTTAATATGAATATACCTAGCCCGTCAATATAAAATTTGTGTGGAATTTTATTTGTAAAAACCCATAGACGATTTTTTAAATGAATTTAAAGGTGGTCATAAGTGTCCCGTCCGCAAGCATTTTTACAAATATTTTTTATACAGGGTTTTAATATAACTATACCTAGCCCGTCAATATAAAATATGTGTGGAATTTTACTTGTAAAACCCCATAGACGGTTTTTTTAAATAAAGTTATGGGTGGTCGTAAGTGTCCCGTCCCCAAACATTTTTAGAAATATTTTTTATACAAGGTATTAATATGAATATACCAATCCCGTCAATATAAAATGTGTAGAATTTTACTTGTAAAACCCCACAGCGACTCGACTTTTTTTAAATGAATTTAAGGATCGTCATGTGTCCGTCCGCAAGAATTTTTTGAAATATTTTTTATACAGGATTTCAACATGAATATACCTAGCCCGTCAATATAAAATTTGTGTGGAATTTTATTTGTAAAACCCCATAGACGATTTTTTTTAATGAATTTAAGGGAGGTCATAAGTATCCCGTCCGCAAGTATTTTTAGAAATAAATTTTATACAAGGTTTTAATATGAATATACCTAGCCCGTCAATATAAAATATAAGTGGAATTTTACTTGTAAAACCCGATATACGATTTTTTTTTCTAAATGAATTTAAGAGTGGTTATAAGTGTCCCGTCTGCAAGCATTTTTACAAATATTTTTTATACAGGGTTTTAATATGAATATACCTAGCCCGTCAATATAAAATTTGTGTGGAATTTTATTTGTAAAGCCCCACAGACGATTTTTTTGAAATGAATTTAAGGGGGGTCGTAAGTGTCCCGTCCGCAAGCTTTTTTAGAAATATTTTTTTATACAGGATTATAATATGAATATACCTAGCCTGTCAATATAAAATATGAGTGGAATTTTACTTGTGAAACTCCATATACGATTTTGTTACTAAATGAATTTATAGGGTGGTCATAAGTGTCCCATCCGAAAACAATTTTAGAAACATTTTTTTATACAGGGTTTTAATATGAATATATCTAGCCCGTCAATATAAAATATATATCGAGTTTTACTTGTAAAACCCCATATATGAATATACCTAGCCCGTCAATAAAATATATGTGTGGAATTTTACTCGTGAAACACCATAGACGATTTTTTTTAAAAATGAGTTTAGGGGTGGCCATAAGTGTCCTGTCCACAATCATTTTTTGAAATATTTTGTTATAAGGGGTTTTAATATGAATATACCTAGCCCGTGAATATAAAATTTGTGTGAAGTTTTACTTGTAAAACCCCATAAGACGATTTTTTTAAATGAGTTTAAGGGTGGCCATAAGTATCCCGTCCGCAATCATTTTTAGAAATATTTTGTTGTAAAAGATTTTAATACAAATATACCTAGCCCGTCAAATTCAAATTATAAAAGGTTATAATACTTAGGCCGTCTACATAAAATTTGTATGGATTTTTGCTTGTGAAACCCCACAGACGATTTTCTTTTTTTTAAATGAATATAAGAATGGTTATGTGTCCCGTCCGCAATCGTTTTTATTTTTATATATATATATATATATATATATATATATATATATATATATATATATATATATATATATAATGGGCTTTAATATGGATATACTAAGTCTGTCAATATAAAATTGGAAAGCATTTTTACTTGTGAACCCCAGATATGATTTTTAATAAGTATATTAAAATGAGGGTGGCTTTTTTTGTCCTGAGCAAAATCGTTTTTTAAAATATTTTTATATTAAGGTCTTTACTTAACCTGTGAATAAAAAATTTGTGTGCAATACATACGTTTAAATCGTCAAAAACCATGTTTAAAATATTTTTTTTTTATTATATAGCGTCCTGTCAGGTGTTCTAAATTACTATAAAATTTTCCAAGCCAGTCCTAACCAGTACAATTTGTTTTTTTATAACAATATAGGAGGGAATACTTTTGTAAATAAAATTGTGTTTCTCATTTTTCGGTAATTCGTCTCGTGAACGTTTAAAACTTCAGTCGCATAAAAAAAACTGAATTGTAAAACTGCTGTTTTACTATTAAGGCTCCGCACATTCTGATAAGCAAGACTGAATGTCATATCTTGTTCAGTATGATGTTTATCACTAATACCATTTTCAAAATTGGTTATGTCACTGCGAAACAAGTATCTGTTGATGGACAATTAGTTTTCTGCTGAAATCTACGAGTTCTTTATACATATACCGGGCAAGATGTATTTCTAGCTGAGTGATTTCCTTGTGATAATTTAGATCTCTTGCAGTTAGGACAATCAAAAGTATTTGCATTACATTGAGTACCTATTTCGCCATACAGTGTTTGGCAACGTGACCAAATAAACAACATTTGAAACATATCGCTACATTAGTACATTCTTATACATATGCTGGACAAAAGTCAAACACTAAATTGTTGTTTCTAATAAGCCACTTAAATAAAGCTATAGGTGTCTGAAATATCCAATTTTTTGTTAACATTAACATATCATTTTTTACTTCGACATTATCACTAGTTCTTTCAAGAGTTTCTTTCAACTTCTGTTGTTGAGTTATATCATAACATTCTATCACGACACTTGCGGTTTTTAAAAGTTTGACTCATTTGACGTTTTCCCCCGTGTTAGTAACTTTAAGATTTCGTTTTAATTATTGCATAACCTTTCGAGAGTCATTGTTTCCTTTAAATCTAACTATTGTTTCATTTTTTTTTTGTTTTGCAATGGCTGAGTTTCCCATTCGGATTTTTTTTTGGCTCACAGGACTAGTAGGAGCTCTAGGTATATCCAAATCACTATGTGGAGACCAAATTTTGTCTCTATTTTAAGTTCTAAATTATTTTTTTCAATTTGACCTATTCTCAATGCTCTACTTGTCACATCCCTATGTACTGTAAACAAATCAAAACTACTATTTTGGGTTTCTTTTTGTGGCATTAGCTTAATATTTTTAAGAATTCTCTGCAAGTCATCAAGTATTTCATTTAAAATAGTTTCTGTAGAGTTTGGAGTACAAGCTTCAATTGACATAATCTCTGTTCTAGCATTCTATCTAGATTTACGATTCATTTTTTTCATTTTACTTTGTTCTTCTAATGTTGTTGGAGTCGATTCATCTCCAGATACAACATTTTCATCACTAAATTTATCGTGCTGTCTGTTGTAGTACTTTGAGGTGAAGTACGCAGAAAGAATTTCTATAGTTTAAAAGTTTGGTCAGATGTTATTACCGTCATACATACAAAACTCTCCTGAGATATGCTAGGACTATCTTTATCACTGTTTACATTATCTTCTACCTTTTTTTGTTCGATGCATTTAAATAATTTTTTACTTGCATGGGTTTTGTGATAGTGTTGGTCCCAATAATTTTGTTTTTATCTGCTGGGCTAAAATTCATTGTACTCACAAACTGCGTTTTTTAATTGATGTAATTAACTTCTTTTCCGATTTCCTATCACCCTCTTCGTTACCATCACTATTTAAGTCCCCCAGGGTTCGAATTTGGGGCCACTTCTCTTTAACATATTTATAAACGATCTTGTTTCCCCGTTGGACCGCCCCAGACTGGCCTATGCTGATGATTTAAAAATATGTTCAACGCATTGTTCAGGCCAGAATTAATATGATCAGTAAATAGTGTGTGGCTAATAAGCTGGATCTTAACATCTCTAAATGTAATGTTGTTTCTTACTCTCGGACAAAAACTCCTGTTCGGTTTAATTACCATATAAATAGTTCTATCGTTAATAGATGCTACACTGTGACGGACCTGGGTGTCGTTTTCGATGCGAGTTTCTCCTTTATTCCCCACATTGATTAGATGGTGGCTAGCGCATCTCAAACATTGGGTTTTATTCTACGAAAATGCAAACCCTTTTCTAGCACAACCACTTTCAAATTGCTCTATTATAGTTACGTAAGATCGAGGCTAGATTATGGATCAATTGTGTTGTCCCTCATATACAATTGTCATGGCCTTGCCATAGAGGCTGTCCAAAGGAAATTTCTAAAATATTTAATGTTTAGAGAGGACAATATTTATCCTCAGTGGGGTTTTAATCATGACCACATTCTCGCAAGATTTAAGGAACTGCTATTAGCTGTAAGTCGTAACTCCTAATGTGTATCATTTCTTTATAAGCTTCTGAATGCGAGGATTGTTTGCCCATTTCTATTAGAGCAACTATCATTTAACATTCCCAGTGTTGGTGCCAGGCACCCACCAGCTTTCTCCACTGCACTTGCTAGGTCAAACATTTTATTCCAATGTCCCATCTACAAAATGTGCAACAAATTTAATCGTATTCTACAATATGCGACATGCATTTTGACGGTCTACCAATTATTCTGAAACATCTGCGTGAGGTGTCTGGATATCCTTTGTAGCCTGCTATTTTGCTATGTACATGGATAGTTTATGAGAATATTGTATGCCTACAGCTTGTAAATCCGATATTCAAATGGATGGGAATTGCTTTTAAATGGGTTTTTAGTTTTAAATTAACTGTAGGATTAGCTAATTTACTTTATCCTATTAGCTTATTTATCTATGTTTGAATTTCCTGTAAGGGGGCCGTTGGCCTGTTGGAAATAAATAGATGTTTATTTATTTATTTATTTATAATAAAAATTTGAGCATTTAATTTGCTTGAACACTGCCAAGAAACACGAAAATAAAAAAGAGATTTT
Organism: Diaprepes abbreviatus; assembly: GCA_034092305.1. Lineage (NCBI taxonomy): Eukaryota > Metazoa > Arthropoda > Insecta > Coleoptera > Curculionidae > Diaprepes > Diaprepes abbreviatus. Next base: position 7,181,163 of record JASJET010000032.1, on the reverse strand, counting down.
AAACACATCTATCATTTTAGAAAACTGACAACTTTTATGAAATTTTCAAAATAAATCGTCGTTTTCCTAGATTCCACTTAATAGAAATAATTACATTTACTGATCGGCTTAATTTTAATCCACATATTGATAGTATAATAGATAGCTCCTTGAAAGTACTGGGATTTATCAAGAAAACATGTAAAAATTTCAATAGCGTGTGGATACTGTTACTGCTCTATATAAAACTGACGTAACAAAGCTTCAAAATTGATGTATAATTTGGAGTCGATTTTGTGAAAATAAAACTTACAATTTAGAGGCTATTCAGAGGAGGTTTCTCTAATTTTTTTATTTTAAAAAGTTTGCATATTGAAGCAGAGATAATTTTTTATTCAAACTAATTACAAATAAAATTGATAACGAGGAATTTTTGGGCCAATTGCCTCTTAGAGTAGGTTCTATAAACACCAGATCAACATTATTTTTCTATTTACCATCCAGCAGAACCAATTATCAAAAAAACTCACCTGTGGCAAGGATGAGTAACAACTTTAATAAGTATTTATTTATTTATTTTATTTATCGACAGACAACACTGTTCATTTTGCAATAATTAATTACAGAGCTAGAATGAAACACAACAATGTGAAATCAATAATAGTATAAAAGGGAGTTTACAAAAGAGAAAAAAAGTGTACACCTGTCAATCAGTAACAGCAAAAACACAAAACATCAGTCGACAATCAATTCCAACAGCTTTCGTTTAAAATAATTCAAGGACGTATCAAAGAAATTCAAGTCACCTAGCCCATTAGCATATCCAGCCACCCTTGGTATAAAAGAATGGCTCGCATAATTTGTTCACAGACTAACACTCGACAGCAAGCGCGGGCAATCGGTGACACTCTTCACAATTTCAAAGAGAAGTTGTCAATCTCTACCCTTTCTTCTCTCAGCAAGGGGGAGCAAATTCAACTCGGAGCACAAAGCATTTCAAGTTAATATATCTGACAAACCTTCTCTGTACCTGTTCGAGCCAGTACACATGTGATTCGTAGTGGGGTTTCCAATAACAAGACGCTTATTCAAGGTGTGTTCGAACCAACAGGCAATAGAGCATTTTAAGGGATTTCACAGTGGAAAGCTCCTTAGAATAACGTTTAATAAAACCTAACATCCTGAGGGACTTACTCTGTCAGAGATGTGAGGAACGAATGAAAGGGTGGAATCAAAAAGTACTCCCAGGTCCCACACAGAATCAACGGAGTGCAGCGGCCTACCATCCAAGTGATAGCGAAAGTCCAGTGGATAACGCAATCTAGAAAACTCCTATTCCCTCTGAAGCTCCAAGCAGTCACTGTAACTGTCGATGACACTATACACCTTCATATCATCCGCAAAGAGTAAGAACTTGCTTGACTTAAAGCAGATGAATAATGAATCAGTTGAACAATAATGGACCGATGTGGGATTCCTGAGAGACCCCTGAAGACACTAATATCTCAGAAGATACAAAATCATTCACCCGCACTACCTGACGACGATTACTCATATAGGTCTCAATCCAAACAAACAGCGGACCAGAGATACCAGCCAGTGATGAAAATGTTGTATGTGGAGATGAATCGATCAATTCCCAAAAAAGACCTAGATCCGAATCAAATCCAACAATATTAGAAGAACGAAGTAAAATGAAAAAGATGATTCCTAAATATAAACAGAACGCTAGGACAGAGATCAAGTCAATTGAAGTTTGCACCCCAAACTCTACATTTTAAATGAAATACTTGATGCCTTGCAGAGAATTCATAAAAATAATGAGCTAACGCCCCAAAAAGAAGCCCTAAAGAGCAGTTCCGATTTGTTTACAGTACGTAAAGCATATAACAAACTTAGCATTTAGAATAGATCAAACTGAAAAAAAAAATAATTTAGAACTTAAAAATAGAATAAAAGAATTACCGACAGATAAAAGTTGATCTCTGCATAGCGATCTGGATATACCTCAAGCTCCTACTAGTCCAGTGAGTCAAAAACCCTCGTTTAGGGATATACTGAAATATACACCAGCAAACGAAAACCCTACATCAAATGCACGTAAATCCGAATGGGAAACTCCGCCACCGCAAAACAAAAAACATGAAACAATAGTTAGATTTAAATGACTCTCGAAAGGTTATGCAAAAATTAAAACAAAATCTTAGAGTTACGAATATAGAGAGAAACTTCAAAAGAGTCAAACCTTTAAAAAGCGAGAGTATCGTGATAGAATGCCGTGATGCATCTCAACAACAGAAGTTGAAAGAAACTCTTGAAAGAACTAATGGTAATGTAGAGGTAAAAAATATTTTTAATTTAGATCCAATGATAATGCTAACTGGAATTTTGAAAAGATATACTCCTAAGATATTTATCAAAGAATTTATTGCTGATACACAAAAAATATTACAGAGATTGCAGAAACAATACTAAAGAAAATTGGATATTTCATATACCTCTGGATTTATTTAATTGGCTTATTAGAAACAACAATTTAGTGCTTGATCTTTGTCCGGCATATGTACAAGAATATACCAATGAAGCGATTTGTTCCAAATGTTGTTTATTTGGCCACGTAGCCAAACACTGTATAGCAAATATGTGTTGTCATAAATGTGGAGGTACGCATGATGGTACTCAATGTGATGCAGATACCTTTGATTGTCCTAACTGCAAAAGATCCAAATTCCCACATGGAAATCACTCAGCTAGAAATACATCTTGCCCGATATTTGTACAAACAATTCGTAGACTTCGACAACAAACTAATTATTCATCTACAGATACTTTTCCAACCCACTACGAAGGGTGACTGTTAATAATAATAATAATAAATTCCTTTATGCCAACTAAATCAAATCAAATTTGACAAAGCAACGTCACAAAAGCGAAACAAATCTATGCTATATATATATATATATATATATATATATATATATATATATATATATATATATATATATATATATATATAACTAGAAATATACAACTAAAATAATAAATAGTAAATAGGTTTCCTAAAATCTAAATTTAAAATCATAAAAACATTTATTCTGTAAGAACTGAGTAGTGGCTAGTTTGAAGCTTAAACTATTTTCAATAGACCTTATTTTTTGTGGTAACAGGCAATAGGCCCTGACAGCCATGTAATAAGGCCCTTTTTCAAAATATGCCGAATTATGGGCTAGCACCCTTAGATCCCCTCTGTCTCTTGTGACAGTTGACATTTCAGTGCTATAGTGATCACTGTTAACAGCAAAGAGGTCATGATGCTTTTTGACAAACATCACCAGGGACAGAAAATATAATGATGGTGCAGTCATGATATTCAGAGACTTAAAATGAGATTTACATGATTTTCCAGGGTGGAACCCCAGCATAACTCGAATAATTCTTTTTTGTGTAATAAAAATTTGTTGGGCAGTCGATGATGATCCGCAAAACATCACGCTATAAGATATCAATGACTGCACCTCTGCAAAATAAAACTGTCGCAGCGATTGCAAAGCCAGTGATCGCCTCAATCCACGTACCAGAGCACAAAACCTATTAAGTCTCGGCTGTAGAGTTGCAACATACTGCTCCCAACTAAGGGTAACATCCAAGGTAACACCCAGAAATCCAACATTCTCAGCCACCGAAATCGTCCTTCCCTGCAATGCACATAGACAGACTCTGAACACTAACGATTTTTTCGGAACGACACCAGACCAGTCTTCTCACAATTCAACACCAATCCCATCCCAACACACCAATCCCGCATTGCATACTGGCAAAGCAGGCCATCAGGCATTCCATCCGAGAGAGTATTCACATACAGCAGAAACAACACAGGACCAAGAATCGAACCCTGCGAAACACCCTGGGTCATATAAACTGGTTTAGAAAAATATTTATTATAGATCTTTGTGATGCACACTACCTGCCTTCTTCCCTCCAAGTAGAACTCCAACAAAGAAGCGCATAGTCCTCTTATACCATAGTATGCGAGTTTGCGAATCAAGAGTCTATGATTTATTGTGTCAAAGGCCCTTGACAGATCAAAAAAAAAGCCCCGCAACCTTCCTGTTAGTATTAACACTATCTAATATAGGAAATTGCTCTAAATACGGCAAGTTGAGTAGATCTATTAGGTCTGAAGCCATACTGGCGGTCTGCTAAAATGTTAAAACTATGTAACAAAGTGATGACACGAGTATATATTACTCTCTCAAAGACCTTTGATAAGGAGGATAAAAGAGACACAGGTCTGTAATTTGTCATGTTTAGCTTGTCTCCTTTTTTATGAATAGGTATTATTTTTGCTGCCTTAAGTGCGTCAGGAAAAACACTTGTTTGAAAACATACATTTATAATATTCGCAATAGGTCCAGCAACAAGGTGGGCTGAGTATTTGAGAATTTTTGTTGATATCTCATCGAGCGCCACCGAAAACTTATTAGGCAGATTCATAATTACCCTAAAGATCTCCGCACTATCCACAGGATTCAAGAAAATAGTTGGAGCAACTGAATCGGCGAGGGTCTCCCCACCTATAGGGATGACAGCAGGGATATCGAACCTATCCACAAATAAATCAGCAATCATCTGTGGGTCATCAAGGATACTGTGCTTGTGAAACACTCTAATATCTTGATAAGTCCGTACTCGATTGGTTTCTTGGGCAAAAATACTCCAGGCAGTTTTAGTTTTATTACTAGAGTTTAAAATTTTATTTTCATTCACGGCCATTCTAAATTCTTTAAGATATTTCCAGTACTCTTTTCTATCTATCTTGTACTGCCGATACACCTTTTCATCGTTGGTAATTTGTGACCACACAAAGATCCTTTATATACTTGGCATAGTTTTTTATTTCAGTATTTATGTAAGATTTCTCTATATTTTTTTTGCCTTGAGCTGCACAAAGGAAATGATTTATCGAAATAGTAGTATAGTACATTATAAAATATTTGATATTTCTCATTTGGGTCTCCTGAAGTCAGAACATCATTCCAGTTCTCCTCACTTAAAGAACCTATGAAATTATCTATATTATTCGGTGTAAAAAAAACGTTTTTTGAAAAATTTATTGGGGAAAATAGGTTTTTCATACGAAAATGATAGAGTCTGTCCATTATGATCATAGAAGTGAGCAACATAGATATCACCCTCTTGCTCCAGATCAGTATTGCTAAAAATATTGTCAAGTTGGGTGCCCGAGGTAGGTCTAGTTATCTCATGGACATGTGGCACCAGCCCAAAACTCAGCATAAGTTGTGACCAAGAAAAGGAATTAGTATCATTCACATAAAAATCTACATTAAAATCACCACATACTATACATAACTTTTTTGAACAATAAATTGAAGATAATAATTCACTTTAAAACAAATATATCAAAATCTCCGCATGAAGATCTATAAATGCATATAACAATGTATGTTTATTATTTATTAATATTTTGGTAATTGTATACTCAAAATTTTTTTCTATGGAATCTGTTTTTGTTTGCATTGGTTCAATTTACCAGAAAATGAAAACAGCTTATTGTTAACATACACTACTGTCCCTCCCCCCCCCCCCCCCTGAACTCAGTTCTTGAAGAATAATTTGTAACGGAATAACCATTTAAATTAAGTTACTCAATGTAGTCGTACTGAAGCCAATGCTCTGAGATGCAGAATAAATCTGGTTTTACCTCCTCCAACATCACTTCTAATTCCAGAAATTTACTATTTATACTCCGCACATTCAAGTGGATTAGTCTCAATTTAGATGCACTTGCTAGGCCTACAGTGAGTTTTCTTGTGGGTTCCGATTGTCTAAAAAATTACGCCCCAATCCAAAGTTAAAGCGTTCAAATGCTACACTTCGAGGCCAGAAGGCCGAGTCACTTATGCAATCCTTCAGACTAAAATCAACACCAACCATAAAACATTTTTTGTTACCTTTTCGTAATTTTGGTATACACTCCTTTACGGTTGTGTATCTGCTGAAATTCAACCTCGCTTTCCATGCTTGTATTTTCTGCGACGGAGGGGATTTGTATTGGAACTTGTGGTAATATTGCTGTTGTGTCTTTTCCTGATAACAATTTATTAGGCACTTCCACTTCCAAACCATCACAGCAGTTGGAGGGGAGCTGGTATTTTAAACAACCAAATCTGAGCGAGCTACATTCATTCAGTCGTGATGTCAAGCAGCGAATTCACAAAACAAAAAATAATTGAAAGTGTCGGTGAAGTAATAATTTTATATCAAACCAGCCAGAAAAACCTTACGGACCTTGAAGATCAAGACTTGGCATTATTTCCCATCAGTTATTTGAAGAGATACGTTGATTCACTTAGTTTACAACAAATTTGGCATAGGTTACCAGAACATTATCAAAGTGACGAGGAAATGAAGGTAAATTTACCCTGTTTTGAACATTACAAATTATACCAAAATCATATAGACGATCCACCATTACCGATAAAAAAGTGTTGTAAAAGTGCGAATTGTTTAAACAAGTGAATCAAATCTCGCATATTCAGTTCATCAGTCTTCGAAATGGATGTACAAGTATATTTAGATTCCGCTTGCGATGAATTAATCCAGTCAATGTATAAGGATGAAATAACTCATTTTAAATTGGCTGGAAGAGGGAAGTTCAACGCAATACAGGATTCTTTAATAAGAATAGATAGAAATAACTTCGAAAACGACGACGATGAAGATGAAGATGATGATGGGATTGAAGATAATGGTGTTTCGAATGGTTGTGAGAAGAGGGATTAGTAAAAAATAAATGCAAGTGATTCATTGGCACCCCATTACCTTACGCGAGAAGTGTGCGTTTTCCAATCTTATGTTGTAATTATTTCATCTTCTGGCGTCGCATATAATTTATGTTGTGAATGTTACTATATACATGCTCTAAATTGCCCAAATGGGAAACATAGTTTTGTAAATAGTCACTATATGTTGCGAAAAAGATCTACAATGCAACACTTGCGAAAACGATTTATTTATAACAACTCCTTCACAAGCATGTATAATATGTAATAAACCAGAATTAAAGAATATGCAAAACCATCTAATCGAAAAATCAAATTTTAAATAAATTTATTTCACTTGCACTTATTCATGCACTACGGCATTTTTAATATTAAGTTTAAGTTTAAAATATTTTATAAGAATTTAGATTTTGTTCTGCTAAGTTAAATAAATTTAAGAAACTATGTAAATAAATATAAGGGAATGATGTGATTAAATAAGTATTTGTATTTATTCCCATTGAAAGAATTTATAATTTTGTTCTTTCAGTGTAGAATAATTCTTTTCAAATACTATGCACAAATTTAAATAAATGAATTTGATACTCCACTTGAATTTATTCATGCATCCAAGTAATTTATTAATATTAAGTTTAAAATGCCAACTAATTTAAATAAGATTTTATTTATATAAAATATAAGTTGTAAGATATAAGTTATAAGATATATATTAAGTTTAAGTTAAATAAATATAAGGGTACCATGTAAATAAATAGAAATTTGTCTATATTAAGATTCGAAGAATTAATGATTTTGTTCTTTCAGTGTAGAATAATTTTTTCTACATAATATGCACAATCAATCCTATCGATAAATTGAATTTTAAATAAATGATTTTGATACTTCACTTGAATTTATTCATGCACCCTAGTAGTTTGTAATATTAAGTTTAAAAATGTCAACTAAGACATTTAAATAAGAATTTATATATAAGATAAGAAACAATTAGATTCCCTGAAAACAGAGCTTATGATTTATTCTTCCATGTAGAATAATTCTGCCAAGTTAAAAAAACCTAGTTTTCATTACTATGCTTGTAAAAAAATTATATTCATCCTATTCATAATAATTCTTTCAAGTTAAAGATGGTGTGATTCTGTATAAGAAATAGAAAAAAATAAAATATTTTCCTCAAAGATTTTGTTTTATATTACTCCTAAATCAAAATATACATATATACATAAATAGATAAATACATATATACATATACACATATATAAATCACAATACCAAATACCATTTTGGGATGGATCTATGTTCCAGCAGAGATTGTTGCTGCTCTGCCATAGATTGTCGCTGTTGCTCTGTCATAGGTTGCTGGTGCTGCTGCTCTGCCATAGGTTGCTGCTGCTTTGCCATCTGTTGCTGCTGCCCGCAAGAGGTTGTTGTTGCCCACCAGAGGTTGTTGTTGCTCTGCCAAAGGTTGCTGCTGCTTTGCCATCGGTTTGTTGCCCACCAGAGGTTGTTGTTGCTCTGCCAAAGGTTGCTGCTGCTTTGCCATCGGTTGCTGCTGCTGCTCTGCCCATAGGTTGCTGATGCTCTACCATAGGTTGCTGCTGCTTTGCCATCGGTTACTGCTGCTTTGCCATCGGTTACTGCTGCTTTGCCATCGGTTGCTGCTGCTGCACCAGAGATTGTGGCTGCCCACCAGAAATTGTTGTTGCCCACCAGAGATTATTGTTGTTGTCCACCAGAGATTGCTGCTCTGCCAGAGATTGCTGCTCTGCCAGAGATTGCTGCTCTGTCAGAGATTGCTGTAAATTAATTTATGAATCATAATTTATAATTTATAATTTATCGGCCTCTTGCATTTTCGATGATATCTCTCCCTTCGCTGCATTGCCAGAGGTTGCTCCGGCTCTGCCATAGCTTGCTGCTGCTCCGGCTCTGCCATAGCTTGCTGCTGCTGCTCTGCCATAGGTTGTTGCTGCTGCTGCTCTGCCATAGGTTGTGGCTGATCTTCTGCCATAGGCTGTTGTTGCTCCATCATCAAAGGCTGCAGAACCATTGCTCGGTCTGGATCCCACTCAAATGCGACAGGCTCGGGATAAAGGTTTGGCTCGAACATGTTGATGATTTTTTCACTTGGTAAATCCTCATCCATGAGGAATTCATCACCAAACGAAAAAAAAATGTTATTTATATTATTCCAAGAAACAACTTTTTTTTTTCTTCTTCTCCTCTTTACTCGTCTTTTTATTAAGAACAAAACATCTTATGACCGTTCAGCGACCTCTCTCGAGTTCATGCTATCTTTGCCATCTTCTTCTTCTCATTCTTCGGACCGGTTTCACCACTGGAGGTACGGAAAGGTGCTATTTCAGTATTGTATATAAGGATTTACAGCGTCTTGACTTATCATTCAATAAGTTTAAAGTCTGCAACATGAGCACATTCATAATTCTCACATTAGAAGATTTTGTAGGCTTCTTAGAACATCAGGTTAACCTGATGGATAGTCTAAGAAGCCTAACTCCAAATTCAGACGACACGGTGATGTGGCCGCCACCATCAGAGGCTGAATATTTGCATGAAGAATTTGGTGATGAATTCCTCATGGATGAGGATTTACCAAAGGAAGAATTCATCAACATGTTCGAGCCAAACCTGGATCCCGAGCTTGTCGCATTTGAGTGGGATCCAGACCGAGCAATGGTTCTGCAGCCTTCGATGATAAAGCAACAACAGCCTATGGCAGAAGATCAGCTACAACCTATGGCAAAACAGCAGCAGCAACAATCTATGGCAGAGCAGCAGCAACAACAATCTATGGCAGAGCTGCAGCAAGCTATGGCAGAGTCGGGACAGCAGCAAGCTATGGCAGAACCGAAGCAACCTTTGGCAATGCAGCGAAGGGAGAGATACCATCGAAAATGCAAGAGGCCGATAAATTATAAATTAATTTACGGCAATCTCTGGCAGAACAGCAATCTCTGGTAGAGCAGCAATCTCTGGTGGACAACAACAATCTCTGGAGGGCAACAACAATCTCTGGTGGGCAGCCACAATCTCTGGTGCAGCAGCAGTAACCGATGGCAAAGCAACAGTAACCGATGGCAAAGCAACAGTAACCGATGGCAAAGCAGCAGCAACCTATGGTAGAGCAGCAGCAACCTATGGCAGAGCAGCAGCAATCGATGGCAAAGCAGTACCAACCTATGGCAGAGCAACAGCAACCTCTGGTGGGCAACAGCAACCTCTAGTGGACAGCAGCAACCTCTGGCGGGCAGCAGCAACCTCTGGCGGGCAGCAACAACAGATGGCAAAGCAGCAGCAACAGATGGCAAAGCAGCAGCAACCTATGGCAGAGCAGCAGCACCAGCAACCTATGCCAGAGCAACAGCGACAATCTATGGCAGAGCAGCAACAATCTCTGCTGGAACATAGATCCATCCCAAAATGGTATTTGGTATTGTGATTTATATATGTATATATGTATTTATCTATTTATATATATATATATATATATATATATATATATATATATATATATATATATATATATATATATATAACAAAATCTTTGAGGAAAATATTTTATTTTTTTCTATTTCTTATACAGAATCACACCATCTTTAACTTGAAAGAATTATTATGAATAGGATGAATATAATTTTTTTACAAGCATAGTAATGAAAACTAGGTTTTTTTAACTTGGCAGAATTATTCTACATGGAAGAATAAATCAGCTCTGTTTTCAGGGAATCTTATTTAATCAAACCTAATTGTTCTTTATCTTATATATAAATTCTTATTTAAATGTCTTAGTTGACATTTTTTAACTTAATATTACAAACTACTAGGGTGCATGAATAAATTCAAGTGAAGTATCAAAATCATTTATTTAAAATTCAATTTATCGATAGGATTGAGTGTGCATATTATATAGAAAAAATTATTCCACACTGAAAAAACAAAATCATTAATTCTTCGAATATTAATATAGACAAATTTCTATTTATATACATGGTATCCTTATATTTATTTAACTTAAACTTAATATATATCTTATAACTTATATCTTATAACTTATATCTTATAACTTATATCTTATAACTTATATCTTATAACTTATATCTTATAACTTATATCTTATAACTTATATCTTATAACTTATATTTTACAACTTATATTTTATATAAAATCCCATTTAAATTAGTTGGCATTTTAAACTTAATTTTAAAAAACCACTAGGGTGCCTGAATAAATTCAAGTGGAGTATCAAATTCATTTATTTAAATTTATGCATAGTATTTGGAAAGAATTATTCTACACTGAAAGAACAAAATTATAAATTCTTTCAATGGGAATAAATACAAATTCTTATTTATTCACATCATTCCCTTATATTTATTTATATAGTTTCTTAAATTTATTTAACTTAGCAGAACAAAATCTAAATTCTTATAAAATATTTTAAACTTAAACTTAATATTAAAAATGCCGTAGTGCATGAATAAGTGCAAGTGAAATAAATTTATTTAAAATTTGATTTTTCGATTAGATGGTTTTGCATTCTTTAATTCTGGTTTATTACATATTATACATGCTTGTGAAGGAGTTGTTATAAATAAATCGTTTTCGCAAGTGTTGCATTGTAGATCTTTTTCGCAACATATAGTGACTATTTACAAAACTATGTTTCCCATTTGGGCAATTTAGAGCATGTATATAGTAACATTCACAACATAAATTATATGCGACGCCAGAAGATGAAATAATTACAACATAAGATTGGAAAACGCACACTTCTCGCGTAAGGTAATGGGGTGCCAATGAATCACTTGCATTTATTTTTTACTAATCCCTCTTCTCACAACCATTCGAAAAACCATTATCTTCAATCCCATCATCATCTTCATCTTCATCGTCTTCTAAGTTATTTCTATCTATTCTTATTAAAGAATCCTGTCTTGCGTTGAACTTCCCTCTTCCAGCCAATTTAAAATGAGTTATTTCATCCTTATACATTGACTGGATTGATTCATCGCAAGCGGAATCTAAATATACTTGTTGTACATCCATTTCGAAGACTGATGAACTGAATATGCGAGATTTGATTCACTTGTTTAAACAATTCGCACTTTTACAACACTTTTTTGATCGGTAATGGTGGACCGTCTATATAATTTTGGTATAATTTGTAATGTTCAAAACAGGGTAAATTTAGCTTCAATTCCTCGTCACTGTGATAATGTTCTGATAACCTATGCCAAATTTGTTGTAAACAAAGTGAATCAACGTATCTCTTCAAATAACTGATGGGAAATAATGCCAAATCTTGATCTTCAAAGTCCGTAAGGTTTTTCTGGCTGGTTTGATATAAAATTATTACTTCACCGACACTTTCAATTATTTTTTGTTTTGTGAATTCGCTGCTTGACATCACGACTGAATGAATGTAGCTCGCTCAGATTCGGTTGTTTAAAATACCAGCTCCCTTCCAACTACTGTGATGGTTAGGAAGTAGGTAGGAGGTGGAGCAAGAAGAGGTGGAGTTTACGTAACCAATCAGAAACAAGGTCATTCTTGGCTGACCAATCAAAAAACTGGTGGGGGGGTCAACTGAAAGCCCCCTATCTCCACTACTAAGACCAAATTAAACGACTGGAGGAAAAACTAAAACATCTTACTGCCCACCTGGAGAAGGCAAATATGGAAAATAATCAATTAAGATTACAAAACCAGAAAATCCTGGAAAGTGTGGAAAATAGCGCAGCGAGCAAATCATCTAACCTTACTTCGACACACGCAGAAAGGTATAAACAACTAGAAGATGAAATACGAAGACATAAAGATGAAACTGTTTGATGCTACAGGTCAAGGATAAGGAGAAACTGGAAATGGAAAATTCATACTTAAAAGATCTTCTGTCAGAAACAAGGGGCAAAATTGATATACTCAAAAAAAACAACCGACTTCTACTTGAAAAAATACAACAAAAACAAAGGAATATATGGAAGCTCGCCAATAAGACAAAGTCACTTAAATGAAAACCACACAAAAACTAACAACGGAATTGAAAGCGAATCCTCTGGTAAGAATTTAATCAACGGAAAAGCTCAACATCATCAAATTCTGAACAAGCAGACTTCGGAAGTGGAAGTGCCTAATAAATTGTTATCAGGAAAATACACAACAGCAATATTACCACAAGTTCCAATACAAATCCCCTCCGTCGCAGAAAATACAAGCACGGAAAGCGAGGGTGAATTTCAGCAGGTACACAGCCACCGCCAAAGACGCCATAAACATAATGATCTAAATAGACTTAACAACCTAACCTAACAAAGTCGAAACAAATACAAAAACATAAAAACAGAAAATTTGGTGAACAAACAGATACCTCTGAGTTTGAGATCTCTCAAGGAAGAGAAAAAAAGGCTTGGGTTTTTCTTTCGAAGATTGCAAGAAGCATAACAGAGGATATAGTAAGAAACCATGTATGCAAATATGCAAAAGCAAGTACAGACAATGTTACCGTAAAGGAGTGTATACCAAAATTACGAAAAGGTAACAAAAAATATTTTATGGTTGGTGTTGATTTTAGTCTGAAGGATTCCATAAGTGACTCGGCCTTCTGGCCTCGAGGTGTAGCATTTGAACGCTTTAACTTTGGATTGGGGCGTAATTTTTTTAAACAAACTCACTGGAGGCCTGGCAAGTGCACCTAAATTGAGACTAATGCACTTGAATGTGCGGAGTATAAATAGTAAATTTCTGGAATTAGAAGTGATGTTGGAGGAGGTAAAACCAGATATATTCTGTATCTATTTTTTCTTCTTCTCCTCTTTACTCGTCTTTTTCTTAAGAACAAAACAACTTACGACCGTTCAGCGACCTCTCTAGAGTTCACGGTCTCACGGTTCCCGTCGTACCATGCAGTGCCACGCCGTACCAGTCAATACCAGGCTCTTAGCCGCTTTAAAAGGCGACCGGGTACGAAGCGTCTCTTCAGTTTACATCTCGCTATTAGCGTGTATGTTAAAATTCTCGAATAGTATTTGAACTAGTCCGAATTATTTCAAATTATTGTGTGACGTAGGCAAAATTTAATTAATAATTTTGAAATAAATGAGGGTGATAATTTGGAAAAGCTTCTTAATATAATGGAAGGGACTGAAAATGGTTCGGGGCAAAATTTAATTAAGGTTGATGGGGAGCATGAAGAAATTTCCGTGCAAATTTAATTAATAATTCGACAATAGAGGAGGGTTATGATATGGAACAACTTTTGAATATATTGGGAGGGTCTCCAAATGGCTCAGGGCAAAATGGGGGTGATAATGAGGGAGTAAATGTCAAATCTAATTCCTGGAGCACACACTTGAAGACAAATATTCATAAAAACAAGAGCCGCATAAAATATCGAAATGGAATTGACATTATCAGGAGTGTATTTAAATGTCGAATAGCTTCCTACAGAATATATTCACAGAATTATCACGTCGACATCAAAAAGTTTCAGCAAGATGTTGGTAATAAAGTGCAAACATTAATACGCCAGCGTCAACAAGAATTTACATGTGCTAAAGTAAATTTGGAATTATTTGGAATATATTATTCCCCAACTTTAATCTCTACTTCAATTAAGTCATTTAATACACCGTTCTTCATCGTAACCCATACAACTGATCTACAACAGCTTTACGATGATTTATTCAAGATTATTGAAACCAAAGCAGATGAATTGCCGGAACGAGACTCAGGTAATTATTATTTAATCTCAAGAGCAAAGTTTTCTTAATATCACTTGAACATCTCTAACAAATATTATTCAGAACTAATTTTTTAATTCATATTACAGGGTGGGCTCTACAAAGAATTCTGCATTTGGAAGTAAACATCAATAAGTACAACCCTTTGAATGCCTCCTCCTACATAAAGATGCAAAAATTTTCTAAATCAATAGTGAATGTGATGAATGACGAAAATTGCTGTTTCGCTTGGGCAGTCGTTTCAGCAGCATACCAGTCAATCGGTAATCCTCAAAAGACCTCTACATATCCAGACTTCAGAAACGCTTTCGATTTTACAGGTATTGAATTTCCAGTAAAATTATTAGATATAAAAAAATTTGAGGAAAAAAATAATTTGTCCATAAATGTATATAGAGTTGAAAATTTTTTAAGAGATAATAAAAATGTATATGAGATTGTCGGTCCTTTACATTGTAATAATGAAAAGAAAAAATTACATATTAATTTGGTTTTAATAAGTTCTGATAATGGAAATAACCGCTATTGTTGGATAAAAGATTTAGGTTGCTTGGTATCCAAACAATTATCAAAAAAGAAAATAAAAAAATACTTATGTGATGGATGCCTTCAATACTTTGGAACATATAAAAAACTTAACTCGCACTTAAAACACGATTGTAGTTTTGTTCGAATTGAGCTCCCTTCAGATAATTTGATTTTGGATAAATTTGGAAATTATATTCCTGCAAATATATTAAAGTTTCAAAATATTCAGAAACAGTATAAAGCCCGATTTGTTATTTATGCCGATTTTGAATGTTATTTGAAAAACATTGAGTGCCAACAATCTATACCTGATTCGACAACCTCATATACTATTAAAACAGCTGAACATATACCCTATTCATTTACTTATTATATTAAATCATCATTTGACGAGAACGTTGTTTGTCTTAAACTTTATAGAGGTACAGATTGCGCTTTAAAATTTATTGAATACATTGAAAATGATGTAAAAGAACTTTATAAAAAATATTTAAAATATCAAGTACCATTGAAAGATTTGTCACAGAATTGAGTATGAAAATTCTAGCATTTACTACATATGTGAAAAACCTTTTTCAAAAGGAAATTTCATAAAGTGTAGAGATCATTGTCATATTACAGGTAAATATCGAGGAGCTGCTCACTCAATTTGTAATTTGCATTTTAAACCTCCAAAATATATTTAAATAGTATTGCATAATTTAAAAAACTATGATTCTCACCTATTTATGAAATCGCTTTGCTATAATAAAGAAAATATTAGTGTTATAACTCAAAATCAAGAAAAGTATATTTCTTTTAGTAAGGAAATTTTCGTCGACAGTTATGTGTCAGAAAAGTGGAAATCAGTTGCTTTGCGACTACGCTTTATAGATTCTTTTCAATTTCTCCCAGAGTCTTTAGAGTCGATATCATAAACTCTACAAGATTCACAATGTTTTGAAATTAAAAAGTTTTTCTCAAATGCTGATGAATTTCGATACATTAGACAAAAAGGGGTATTTCCATACTCTTAAATAGATTCCAACGAAAAATTAAATGAGAAATCTCTACCATCGATTAATAAATTTTATAATAACTTAACCAATGAAAATATCTCTCCTCAAGACTACAATAGTGCTGTAGAAGTGTGGAATCTATTTAAGTGTTCTACAATAGGGGCTTATTCTGATATTTACTTAAAATCTGATGTTTTACTTTTGGCTGATGTTTTTGAAAATTATAGATCCACATGTATTAAAACCTATAAGTTAGATCCTGTTAATTATGTCACTAGCCCTTCTATGGGCTGGGATGCAATGATGAAATTAACTAATGTAGAATTAGAATTATTAACGGAACCAGATATGCTTCATTTTTTCAAAAAAGGTGTTCGTGGTGGGGTTAGCACTTGTTCAAAACGCAAATCTGAAGCAAATAATCCATTCTTGGAAAATTTTAATCCTGAAAGACCTACAACATATATCACTTATTTAGATGCCACAAATTTGTATGGTTATGCTATGAAACAATATTTGCCTGAAAAAAATTTTGCTTGGGTACCTAAGCTCGAAACAGAAACTTTAAATATATCCGAACTTTCAGATACACATTTATAGGCTACATATTTGAAGTTGATTTAGAATATCCAAATTATTTACATGATAGTCATAATAATTTCCCATTTTGTCCTGAACAATATACATCGCCAATTCCAAACCACTCCAAATTGATTCCAAACTTACATAATAAATATAACATCATTCATTACCGATATCTGAAACAATGTCTACAATTTGGACTCAAGATCATAAAAATACACAGAGCAATTAAATTTACACAATCACCATGGTTAGCGGAATATATAGATTTAAATACAAATTTACGAAATTTATCTAAAAATAAATTTGATAAAAATTGTTATAAATTGACAGGGTAATAAACTCAATGCCGAAAAACTTATTTCTAAATCTCAATTAAAGGATTTTAAAATTTTCTCTGAAAATTTAGTTGCTCTTCAACTTCAACAGGTTTGCATTGAATACAATAAACCAATTTATGTTGGGATGAGTATCTTGGATATTGCAAAAACTGTGATGTATAATTTTTATTACGGGCATTTAAAAGTTAAATATGGTAATAATTTAAATTTATTATATACGGATACTGATTCCTTAATTCTTTCTCAAAACTTTTATGAAGATATGAAGCTAAATCTGGATAAATTTGATACTTCTAATTTTTCTGAACAAAATATTCATTGCATGCCTATTACAACATCAGTTGTTGGTAAATTTAAAGACGAGTACAAAGGGATTCCCATTGAAAGTTTTTATGGAACTGGTGCTAAAGCATATTGTATAAAATCGAAAAATAGTGTAGATAAAAAAGCAAAAGGTGTTGGTAAATCATGTATAAAAAATCAATTAACATTATCAGATTATAAAGATGTTGTTGAGAAAGGTGACAAAATATTCTGCACCATGTATGTATTCAAGTCAGATATGCATAACATATACACTAATTTGTTAAATAAATTGGCATTAACAACTCATGATGATAAAAGATATTGTATACCAAATTCCACAAAAACTCTTGCATGGGGACATAAGGATATTTTGAAAACAGATTTTTTTGATAAAGATATGAAAATGATGTATGATACTGCAACTTCTTTAAGTTCCGAAAACGAAAATGCCTCTAAAAATAAAAAAAACCGCGATTAGAATTAACTACACCTAGTAATTTTTCATCTTTATAAAGACATCATTTTATATGCTGATAATATATGTAAGTCGCTTTTGAAGCTTTAAAAGTTGGAGGGGGAACTGAATCCAAAGACATATATATATATATATATATATATATATATATATATATATATATATATATATATATATATATATATATATATATATATTGAATAGAAATACCATTATTTGTTAGTAATATTACAACAATGACTGCTGCATCTTTAATAGTTTTAGTTTCCCTTGTTGGAAATGTGCTATATGTAAATTACATTCCTAATGCAGTTAGGGCTGATATATGTATAAATGCCCTCAAAAATGAAACCGATTGCTACAAACAGATGAAAATGACATATCTTGTTGAAACTTCACACTTTTTTACCTATAATGTAACTGATTCTGCTTTTTTTATTTATTTATAAACATCAAAGCCCAACAACAATAATTAATAGGACCGTAATAAAATATAACAAACAAAAAAAACATCTATTACAAAATAACAAAAATAATATCATAATATCACGAAATAAAATATAACAAAAAAAACGTACTTATTACAAAATAACAGAAATAATATCACAATTGCAGTCCCAGAACTACAAAAATACTGAACAGGAACGTAAAAACTGGGTATAACTCCCACTCAGTTCACACGATTGCGACACCCTATTAAACACAGAACACATTCGATATATTGGCGACATACAATATACATTAGTCCTAGGTATCCTTAAATGAAAGTATACACCATGCCTGCTCGTCAATCGTGGCACATTAAAATTTAGCTCGCCCAAAAGCTGAGGACAAACAATCTGGCCGTTGACTAGCTTGTATAAAAATAAAACTGAATGTAAGTTACGTCTCATTTCAAGACTTTGCAAACTAAATTTATCCAGCAACAGTCGATTGTCTATCCCGACTGGTGGGTACACTCCCTCAGTTTTCAACCACAAATACTTCATAAGCTTGCGCTGAACGTTCTCCATAGCCAAAACATATTTATTATAAATTGGAGCCTAAACAAGTGAACAGTATTCAAGTTTACTTCTTACTAGTGCTATAAACAATAATTTTAGGCTTTTAATATTCTTAAATGATCTGCAGTTTCTAATAATTAAACCCATTATTTGATTAACTTCAGACACTATTCTGCTATAATGAAGGTTAAAGTTAAGTTTAGAATCCAATACAACACCCAAATCCTTAGCTGCATCAACTCTTTTAAGTAGGTCATTATTTATTTGATAACTATATAGAATTGGAGATATTTTACGAGTTATAGACATCACTGAACATTTGCTCACATTCAATAACAATTGATTACTCATACACCACCTCTGGACTGCACTAACACTATTTTGCAATCTATCACAATCCTCCTTCGACTGAACTTGGACGTACATTTTCAAATCATCAGCAAATAGTAGGAATTCAACATCAATTGATTCAGCGATATCATTTATAAAAATTAAAAACAAGAGAGGCCCCAAATTTGAGCCATGAGGTACCCCGAAGAGGCCGCAAAACACTTTGATTGAAAGCCATTATATTGGACATACTGAGACCTATTAAATAAATATGATTTAAAAAACCGCACAAATTGATCAGTACAACCAAACTTCGCAAGCTTTGTCAGAATCAAACTATAGCTCATCTTGTCAAAGGCCTTTGAGAAGTCGGTAAACACCACATCGACCTGGCCGCCCGCATCCGCTGTAAACTGCAGAAAAGACGCCAGATTAGTGGATGTTGACCTACCCCTCAAAAATCCATGCTGTTTTGTAGACAACAAATGTTCGACTTTGTTGATAATAAAGTTATACAGCAGCATCTCAAAGATCTTAGAAAAACCACATATCAGAGAGACAGGCCTGTAATTTTCCACTTCGGTTCTATTTTTGCTCTTAAATACGGGACATATTTTAGCTACCTTCCATCTCTTGGGATACACCAGCTGCTTAAGAGAGGCATTAAAAATTTTACATAGAGGGGCAGCTAAAACATTTATAGTGTCTTTAATAAGAAAACTTGGAACAAAATCTGGCCCGTTAGACATTTTAGGCTTAAGCCCTTTCGTAATTTTTATTATATCCTGTTCCGTAAAGACCGGAACTGCAACTGTATTATTACCCAAATCCCCCAGACTAACCTCTTCAGTAGACGATATTCCATTATAAACTCCCTTAAAATACTCGGCAAAAGCCTTAACAATATCATTAGGGTGATTGAAAGTTTTACCCTGATAAGACACTTTATCGGGAATAGCGCAGCAATTTTTTTTCTGTTGAACATACTTCCAAAATGATTTGGGGTCCTTTCCAATATCTCTCTCTATACGCTCAATGTAACGCTGATATGACGCCTTTATCATCTGATTGGTCCGCGTTCTCAGCAATTTAAATTTATTAAAATAAATGACACTTTTAGTTTTTCTATACTTTCTAAAAACGCTATTCTTACGTTTCAAACTACGAATAATATCCGCGTCATACCATACAGGAAAGGAGCGACCCTTATTTTTGAAGAGTGGCACGGATCTATCTAATATTTTATACAACATCTCATAAAACCGGTCGCAACACATGTTAACATCTGAGTACCGATCCAGCTCAGCCCAATCAGCGGACGCAAGGTCACCATAAAGAGCACTAAAATTAGCTTTTTTAAAATTGTAGCACTTAAATTTACTGCTACTATTCACGAGGAACCCCCTCCGCCGAATCGGGCCAAGCTCCAACTCAACCGCCAGCGATGGGTGATGAACATCCTCCAAGATCATTGGACCTTCATCTCTCCGCACAACACAATTAAAATTAGCAAATATTAAGTCTAAATATCTATTGTTGGCATTAACAATACTGTTCTATTGGTTTAGGGAGAAAAAATCCATAAAGTTGTAAGCCAACTCACTTTTAGGATCATTACCATATCTGTAATTGTCAAATTTAGGGATGTTAAAATCACCCATCACCAGAAAGTTCCTATCATAAAGATATTCCAAAGATTCAATAAACTCTAACAATGCCACATAATCAGCCACGACACAAGACGGAGGTATGTAGATTAAAATTAAAACAAATTGAAC
Source organism: Diaprepes abbreviatus (assembly GCA_034092305.1). Taxonomy (NCBI): domain Eukaryota; kingdom Metazoa; phylum Arthropoda; class Insecta; order Coleoptera; family Curculionidae; genus Diaprepes; species Diaprepes abbreviatus. Next base: position 7,160,282 of record JASJET010000032.1, on the reverse strand, counting down.
AGAGTCCACAACAATCCGGCAGCCAACCATATCCACACTCGGGACCACTTCAGAGAATCCACCGATATCCAGCGGAGAAGTGTCTATAGATTTTTTCACTGCAACAGCAACACCTCCCCCTCTTGATGTCACCCTATCACACCGAAACACAATATATTCATCCAGAAAAAGTTCTTACACAATCTGTCAGCCAAGTTTCTGTAAGACACAAAATGTCATACTCGCAGTTAGAAGAAGCACAATAAAAATCTTCAATTTTGGTATTCAGACCACGTACGTTTTGGTAGTAGAGCAGGGGATGGGTTAAGCTCAGGCTACTGGCTGAGCCTGAGATGCTCCGTTTTTTGATAGTCTCGACTTAACAATTCTTGGTTCACCCTGTAGAAAACGTATAGCCAAATCATTCTCCCCATTTTCCTTTCTAACAGCCAACTCCTGATACATTTTCCTTAAATGAGCTCTCTGAGCAATGGTCATATCAGCCGATATACGAACATCAGAATGAGACTCCACCAAAGCTCGCCGCTGCCTCAGGCATTCCCTGACCACTTGAGAATTACGAAACACTACCCTCAATGGTCGAGCATTTCCCGAAGGGCGACCTAATCTAATGGTCTTAAAATTCTCAGAAGTCACACTCACGGACGCCAGTACATCCATCACCATCTGGTTGTCATGCTGTATTCTCTCGTGAACATCATCAGAATTTGACTCAGGGACATTGTGCAAAATAATATTATTCTCTCTCGTCGCTCTATCTCTAACTTCCTTAAGTACAGATTCGGAAGCATCCCGAACAGCTTCCGTGCTCTGAACATTCATATGAGTGCCACGTTCCTCCTTAAGAGATGCTATCTCATCCCTAAGTTCATTGACATTCCTTTCTAACTCTTCTATTTTTGTGTTGTTGATTTGTAGGGATTTTAACTCGGTCAATAAATTTTCCATTGTTTTGCTTTGCTCCAGAATCACATTATGTAACTGTGTTATAACTAGCACCGCATCTTTCATACCAAATTGTTTTTTCTCTAGAAGGGCCTTGATATTCACTCCATGATTGCCGGAAACAGAACCAATCTCCAAACGGTCCGGCACCGCACTTGGAGCCGCAACCTGGCAGCTGTTGCCAGATATCGACACCCTCGTAGCACTAGTCGGAATGCGACGCTCAGATCGCAGATAACTTATCGACGGACGATTCCCGCCAAAATCTGGCCTCGCAACCTTACAAACCGAACAAACCCAGGAATGACTACCGGATTTCTTAAACTCTGCAGAAATTCTATTGAAGTCCTTCGTTGACAGGCTGATACACCCCTTATGATACCATGAAAAACACTTACTGCACGATATTAAGGCTGAATTCCTCTTAATGTCATTTTCACACTGGGAGCAGACACAAACTTTGTTTACTTGATCCGCCATATTTTATAACTATAGATTGTTTTATGTGAAAATACATTCATAAAAATTAAATATTCCATGACAAACAAACCATTACAATATTCATATTGGATTCCTTTTAACAATAAAAAAGAAGAATCCTGTCATTGTGTCTGTTGTTATATATTTGTTATTATATTTGCAGCAGCAATATTTATTTGTACATGTCCACTTCAGAGGAGAGGGAAAATGTATAAAATTTAGGAGCAAATGGATAGATAGTTAGTTTTTTGAGAGCAAACAGATAGCTAGTTAGTTTTTGAAATACATCATTCAAGATGTTCAGTGATCAGAGTAAAAATATATTTGAAATTTCACCATTAAAAAAGAAATAATAAAAAAACAATTATAAATCCTACAAAATATAATTTAAATATGCTGCTATTGGTTTGTTGGTGGAAAGAGATTTTTTACCTTGCATTGAACTTAGTGCTAAAAATGGTCAATCTGTGATATTAACTGAAGATGATTGGAAGAACTTATTGCAACATCAAGGAGTTATAACAAATTATATGTTTTCACCTTATGTTTTCAATGAACCGATATATTTGCAAAATTTATCTATTCATTTTGAAAAGATTGGTGAATTACCAATAGTGAAGATTGCGAAAAGCTGTGAATTTATTTACTATGGAAATGAAACTGTCTGCAGACTATGGGAACAAATTCCGCTAATAGAATATAGACTAAATGTTTTACAAAAACAAAACTTTCGACGTTATTTCAACGTTTTTAGAAATAACAGTTTCTACGACGGAGATTCTTTTGACAAAATATATAATGTTCTTTCTCCAAAACAAAACCTAAATAGTGAAAATGTGTGTTCCATGTTGGAACTGCTTTTGAATCATCCCGAAGAACTGGAACAAAAATTAAAGTCTAAGAACTATTATGAAGAAGACACTATCTATTGAAGAATCAAGAAACCAAATTCATCTGGTGGTTGCTTGGAACTTCGCCTACAGAAAAGCTCGTATGACTTCTGAAGAGTTTATAAATCAAAAACATTTTAGAAGAAGGATTAAATTGACTGAAGAAATTTTAAATCCCATATTAGACTCTGATTATAGGAATATTGTATTTAAAAAAATGTTTATGTAATAAGCTTATTTTTAAATAAAACAAATATATATATAAATTCATTTTTTTTATTACAAACATCAATTGTTATTACAGCATTAATTACTATTACATCGCATCTCTCTTGAAGATCCAAGAGTTATAAGATTTATCTAATCCTAACCATTTTACAAATACTTTGTTTCTTTTCTTTCTTAACACTTTTTCCACCAGATATACATTTGGGTGTCTTACTTTTTGAAGTTCTTCCTCATAGAAACCTCCTTGAATATCTATCCCGTTTCCATCTTGAATCAAATACGTTGTTAGATTAGTAAGCTGGATTTTTTTTATTTGAAAAATTTCGTTTGACAAGTTGGGTGTGTAACCTTTAGAAAATTGTTCGCGAATCTTGCTTATTCGTACTCTATCACTGACACGAAATTTTGGTGATCTGGGATCCACAGTTTTCCTATGGGTATAAGCTGATTTCAAGATTTCCATTTCATTTTTTTGTTAACTTCGTTTGGGTTTTTTCCGATTGTTGAATGCTTAGTATTATTGTATTCTGTAATTATTTCTTTAAGAAAGCTGATCCATTTATAATTACCTAATAAACTAAACTTTTTCCACATTTTGTTTTTTATAGTTCTATTTACTCTCTCTACAATACTAGCTTTCATATTAGAAAATGTGTTGTAGTGATTAATGTTGAACTGCTCCATAAGTTTCTGAAAGTCTTGATTAAAGAATTCTTTACCCTGGTCAGTATTCAGATTTTTTGGGGGAGTTTTTAAAGTTAATAGAATTTTTTTCATTGCAGCTGTTACATCTTTACCAGTTTTGGATTTTACAGGTTCTGCCCATACAAATTTAGAAAACACATTTATTACCATCAAAATATATCTTAAACTCCTATTAAATTTCGCATATGGCTGCATTTCTATCAGATCAGCATAAAATAGATCATTAAGCCCTTTTACAATTATTCATCTCCTTCTATATCGCCTTCTCGCTGGTTTATGTAATTCATTTACAACGTCTTGCTTAATTTTACTCATTATTAATTTATACCTTACTCTCGAAAATAAATCCCATAAATAATTTTACCTCCTTCTAAACCGTTTATAAAAGCCCTTTATCGCTGACTGTGTAAAATATAAAAAAGTCATCTCAGTTTTTTTTAGTAACTTCTTTAATTTTATTTTCCATGGCTTCAAATGATTTTTTATTTTCATTTCTAATTTCAGTTGGTCATTTTAGAAATGTTTAAAAGTATCTATTATGTTCTTTTATATAATAATATTCGCTTCTCTTAGTTCTTCAATAATGGAAATAATTTCATTGTTATGACCAGTGTGTCCCGCAAGCATGGATGCTACCAATAGTCGAAATCTCTCAACAAGTTCGTTTACATTATCCCAATATATGTAATCTGTATTAGGTTTATTAACTTTTAAAGTTATACCAAATCCGGTTTTTTTTAAGACATTCGACTTTCTCTATATGGAGCTTTGCGTCTTTCAAAAAATCCCTGGACTACTTGTGATTCGGGATTTAGAGTTTTAGTTTTTGTAATTCCTTTGCTTTGCAAATAAGGTCCTATTATAGAAATATATTTATGTGGTCCATTATTTCTACGGTATGCATTGATTATTTTTAAAATATCCATATAATTTTCCAAATCTTGTTTTTTATACCCTATTGGTTCTTTTTTAAATAATAACTCATATAAACCTGGTATACCTGTATAGGTTATTCAATCTTGATGTTTTTACCAAAAATTTCGACAGGTTTTTTAGTTAAACCCAAAAAGAATTTCTCGGTTTCCAAATCATGAACTATTTATTCCATCTTTGTGATCAAACTCATGTTCAACATCTTTTACACCACCATTAATATATTGGCGAGGTAATTCATCAGATCCTGATAAATATTCTTTATATAAATCTGTATCAACAAATGTTCGAATTGTTTGCCGTGTTTGTTCTAGTATATCTGAAAGATTTCCTATTATGGAATGTGAACCTGAAGAAGGGGGAGTTTCTGCAATAATACTTGTTTGTTGTATAGATGGCATTTGACTTGCTGAAGCTAAACTCGCGTCCCAGTCAATAATCGATGGTATTTCTGTAGGAAGGAGTGGAGTTTTTACAGTCTTTCTTTTTTCTGGTGTTGATGTTCCATATTGTAATTTTCTCTTTCGTGTTAGTATTTGAATTGATATTTTTTGTGGTCTTTTATAAAATTTTTTAATTGGTGTCTGTAGCTCTTCCTTTATTTCAACAGGTTCAATTTTACCAATCGTTGAAATTAATTCTTGTAAGGGTTGAGTTATCGGTTTATATGTTTCCTCCAATTTAGTTTGCGCCTCAAATTTCGCATTTTTTAAACTCTGATATTTTTGTTTTACAGCTTTTCTTGATTTAACTAGCTCTCTTGCTAAACGTTCGTCCATGATTGGTATAATTTACCATCAAACGTTTATTTTTATAAGTAAATATATGAATCAAATCCTTTTCGATATCGGCCAGAATTCACATTAGAGTCTTTGTCTATTACCAAAAATCCAAATTTATCTTTCCAACATATTAAGCACAACTCATTAAATTGGTTGAATGACATATCAACATTAACATGATCATCATAAATATGTTTCAAGTTTGTTCGATCTTGTTGAAATATAACAATTAAATTTGCATTGTCACGAATTAATTGTTTCGGAATAGAAGAATATGTTTGACATAAATAAAAACAATCAGTATTTTTATGTCTTCCGAAACAAAAATAGTCTTTTACAACATTCTGATTACAACACACTATATCATCAAATATTATTATAGAGTTTGGTTTAACTTGTTTTGGTGAAACAATTGTTTCTTCATTTTTAGATTCATAGTATCCAATTTCTTCCAAAGGTTTAAAAAGTGTTCTCAAATATTTGTACTTTGGTTGATATAAGGATTTTGAATAAACATACAGATTTTCAAATCGCAAACCATTCGGATCTTCAATCAAACTAATAATAAAATTGATTTTGTCACAGCCTGACGGGCCAATAATTAGCCCTCTTTTACTATTTCCCTCAAACAGTTTTCCATGTTTTCTAAAACCATTCACTGAACTTTCATGATCCTTATTTGTTATAGAGTATGGTTGTTGCTCAACTCTCATTTTATATATAAAATAAACTATTAATATTCAGTATTGTGATGTAACTGGTTAGTTATCAATAGGTTTGCGACTATATATAATGTTTCCATCACATAATAAACGAATCATTTACAAGACAAACAGCAAAAGAAAAGGAAATGGTTTAGTAAACTCATTAATAAATAAATTACTCTTTGAATTGCATATTCCTGGACCTGGAACAAAATTGGAAAAACGATTGTCAAGAGGTGAAAAAGGTATAAATTTATTGGATGAGGCTTATAAAGAACACGATATTGCTTACTCACAATCAAATGATATAAAAAGAAGGCATTTAGCTGATAAAGTATTAGCTGACAAAGCTTTATCAAGGTTCAAAGCTATAGATTCTAGTTTTGGGGAAAAAACTGCTGCACTAGGAATTACTGGTGCTATGAAAATTAAAAGAAAATTAGGTATGGGACTTCGAACGAGAAGAAAGTTCAAGCGAAAAACTCGAAAAGGACGAGGACTATCATTATCTCAGGTAATTTCAAAAGCTAGAAAAGGAATTAAGGGGAAACATTTTAAAGACCTAAATGAAAGTATTCAAACAGCTTTAAAAGCTATTTAAAAAACAGGTAAAGTGTTACCTCCAAAGAAAAGGGTAATTCCAATCCCAAAGACTGGCGGATTTCTTCCACTTATACCTTTATTTGGTGGTTTGTCTGCTCTTGGTGCTCTTGGAGGAGGGGCTGCAGGTATTGCTAAAGCAGTAAATGATGCAAAAGCAGCCAAAACGAAATTAGAAGAATCTAAACGACACAATCAAATGATGGAGTCCATTGCGGTAGGAAAAAAAAGAAGCGGACTTTATTTAAAACCCTATAAAATAGGATGTGGATTATACTTGAAACCTTATTCAAAAAACTGCTAAAACATATACCTCGAAAAGCACTTACAAATTACGATTTACTTAAATACGTTAAATATTTACAAATTCCCACTTTTCGTGGTATTTTTATGAGGGATAAATTACCAGAAAAGATAAAGATAATTGGAAGTGCAATTGTCAATCTAGATAATCATAGTGGTGATGGTACTCACTGGATAGCATATACAAAAAAAGGAAAAAACTTAATATATTTTGATACTTATGGTAATTTGCGACCCCCTTCTGAATTAATTCAATATTTTTATAGCGACCAAAATAATAATATTGTTAATTATAATTATAACAGTTATCAAAACTTTAACAAAACAAATTGTGGTCAATTGTGTCTAAAATTTCTTTTTAACCATATATAACACCTAATTTTAGTTTATTATTAAACACATTTTTAAAGTAAAATGTCATAGTTTTGTTCTTAGCGGCAATTCCGCTATTTTAACATCAGAATTACATCCTCCAATATATCTAGATGAAGATGTTGAATATGTTATCGGTCTTGTAAATTTCGAAACATTTAATGCAATTCCCAATATTTATGTTGGGAATAAAGCATTAATTCATGATGAAAATTTAGAAATAGCCATACGCCCAGGTAGCTATGAATTAGAAGACATAACAGATTTAAAAAAAAAAACACTTGGATGAGGATAAAATTAGTTTTAGTCTTTATGCAAATAATAATACTTTACGTATACACCTTAAATGTTCAGCCCTATAACTTTTCGTGAAAGAACTATTGGTAAATTATTAGGGTTTAAAAATGGGCGATTGGAAGCTAACATTGAACATATATCAGATTTTCCCGCTGAAATAATTAAAGTAAATTCAATAAATATAGACTGCAGTATTGCAGAGAGATCATATTTAAACGGAAAACCTGTTCATATAATACACCAATTTTTCCCGAGCGTTGCTCCAGGGTTCAAAATAATGGAGTTGCCTCAAAACGTCATATATTTCCCAGTCACCGTTGGTAAAATAGCCATTAAAATAATAGATCAGAAAGGTGGTCTGGTTAATTTTAGAGAAGAAACCATAACCATCAGACTACATCTTAAAAAAGTAGATCAAAGATGGTAATATTATATAACAATAAATCTGCAAACTTTACTAGAAAATTTAATAATAAAAACATTAATAAGACAAGAAAGAAACCAACTTCTTTTAGTAGGAAATCAAACTTCCAAAGGTTAACACCTTCTAATAGAAAATTTTTTCAAAGTTTGGGTTTTAAACTTAAATAATATGGATTATTTAAATGTAAGAGAAAATGTATTAGTTGATGAATCAATATTAAGCTGGGAAATTCTTTCTTTCGATCCTTTTAATCCTACAAAAGTCGGACAAAATGATGAAATCAGAATTGCTTTGCAACAAACGGGAAAATATCCTTTACCTTGCAAAAGTGAAATTTATGTGGAATTGCAAGAAACTAAAGAAGATGATTCCTCTTTAGCTAATATTGTTTTAATTAATAATGCTCCAGCATTTTTTTTTAAAGAATTACGCTATATTTTAAATGGTGTTACTATTGACTCTTAAGGGATATACTTCATCTAATCAAAATGAAAGTGCTAAATTGGAAAATGCCGGTTGGTATCCGAAAACAAAATCTAAAGAAAAAATTATGATTGATGATAAAGGTAATGTATACCATTAAAGATGTATTCAGGATTTTTTGAAGATTATAATAAAATTATTCTTAATTCACAACAAGAACTTATTCTGATAAGAGGTAATGATGATACAAATGCATTATTATCCAGTAATGAAGATGAAAAACCCAGAATTAAAATTACAAAGTTGTGTTGGAGAGTTCCTTATCTTACTGTAGCTATTCCGCAAGAATTAGCACTTATTAAAATTATTGACAAAAATAGTGCTATACTAATAACCTTCCGAAGCTGGGAATTAATTGAATATCCAGAGTTATTGGGAACTACTAGGCACAACTGGCCCGTAAAAACATCTACAAAGTCGAAGAAAGATATCCTTACAATGATCTTCAACTTGATTTTGAAAATAATAAATTTGCTACTCTGTATGAAATGTTTACAGACTTTCGTCAAGGGTATTATATCTCTCCAGTGGAACCAATTTGTAATCCGAAAGAATTTAAAGGAAATGCTCCTATAGTTTACATTAGTTGTTCACATTAAAGATATTTACTACAAACCGGTCCAGTAACCATGAGAATTGAATTTGAAACCAAGGAAAAAATACCCCCTAAAACAGCGGCACATTGTGTTATAATTCATGATAAAGTTTTTAGTTACAACCCATTAACAAAAGTTGTGAAACAACTGTAATACCATTTCCTTAATATAAAAAAACTCCTTTTAAACAAACCGCTACTTATGCGTAAGAACGCATGCGTCAGTTTTGATATTTATTAACGTACCCAAACCAGAATTCTTCATTTATATAATGTCTTACGAGATTTCAATTCGAGTATTAGATTTTCAACTAAAGTCGCAGAAATTAAAAAAACCAATAAGTGAATATCAATTAAAAGTAGAAATGATCAAGAAATTCAAATATTTGAAAATATGAAACTTATACTAGATCTTCAAGGATTCAAAATTGAAAATAATAAATTTACTGTAAAAGAATTAGCTGCTTACGATGGGCAAAAGGCAAGTCATTTATTTTCAAAGCTCCATTTCCTATGAGTCATTTACGATCCTATTTACACAAACAAGCTCTGTGGTTAATAAAAAATTACCATTGCATTGAGTGGTGTGAAGGATATACACCATTACACAAATGTGGAGATATAAGAGATTTAAGCGCTAAGGTGGATTATGTTTATGTTAAAGGGGAAGAAAAGGCAGATTTCGTAAAGAAGTATTCCATGAAACCAGTTATCGAGATTGATGAACAACCGATCCTAAAGAAAATGAATCCTTGCTGCTTTTATCATCAAAAAATACCATGTGTATGTGCATTATCAAATGTTTATTACCTTTACAACAATTTTTTTATGTAATAAAAGACTTGATTATAAATTATGTGTTTTATTTCCTAACATTGTTCTAATACATGAAATATTATTATTTAATCCTAGTTCTTAAAGTTACATATTAAAATATATATATTTTTATCTTTTAAATATTCGCTACAACATTCAGCTGCTAGTAAACATAATTCTGCATGTTCCATATAATTTAAATACAATATAATATTCTGTGCTGCACTTTCTTGACCTTCATATGCATAAAACTAGGAACAGGCTGCGGATATCAAAAACTCTTCATACATTTCTCTTACTAACAATTCCATAATAAATCCTACACTAAAACCTCCCTGTTTTTCAATATTTTTTTATCTCTCTCTTCCTCTTCCACGATTTCTTTTAATATATCAGGATCTTCTATATAATCCTTCAATGTCCTTAAAAAGTAACTGCATCCTATTTCCTTTATTTCATGAACGAACTTTGACAAATTTTGTGTTTTTCTATAGTTTAAACAGGCTTCTGCAGCTAATTGGTATTGGAAAGCAGTCTCATAATATACCTGCGCTCACTCAGGTTGCCTCTGTCTTAGCATTGCATCCTTTAATTGGGAATTTTGAATCTTAGTAAACTGTTTATCTAATTTGGTAATTTCATTTTTCAAATCACTGTTCATAACTACCACTTATTTTTAATTTAACAATACTTTTCGTTATTGGTAGTGGATCATCTATATGAGTTTAAGACTAGTAGCGAATGAAGGTAACTCGCTCAGATTCAGTAATTTAAGATACCTGCTCCCCTCCAACTGCTGTGGTGGTTAGGAAGGAATTAGGAGGTGGAGTAAAAAGAGGTGGAGTTTACGTAACCAATCGAGATAGGGAGCGAACTTGGGCAGCCAATCAGAAACGAGGTCATTCTTGGCTGACCAATCAAAAAAGTGGTGGGGGGTCAACTGAAAGCCACCTATCTCCACTACTGGTCTTGATAATTGAATTTGGAGGTTATGGTCAGGTCATGACCTTCACATTCACAACTCGGCTTCCGTCCAAAAATTTTACTTTCTTAGAGGCTACTATTCTGATTATTTCTTTGCTGCTCTAACCTAGGTCCATTGCTCTTCCTGTTGTTTATAAATATTCTAGTTGATGAAATTAACGCATCTGAAGTACTATTGTTTGCTGATGATCTTAAATTATATATAAAAGTTAATAATTACAATGATTGTCAGGTCCTTCAACAAAATTTGGACGTATTATATCGATGGTCAATAAAACATAAATTACATTTTAATATTGCCAAGTGTTTTTTCCTTAGTTTTAGTAAGAAAAAACTGCATTGACTAGAGTTGATGAAATGCGGAATCTTGGGGTCACTTTTGACACTCGACTAACACTTAAAGATCATATTATATGTGATATAACTAGTAAAGCTTCTAAGATGTATGGGTATTAGTTAGAAACTGTAAAGAATTTAATGTTAAATGTATTAAGTTGTTGTATGTAGCCTATGTGAGGAGTATTTTGAAATATTGATCAATAGTATGGAGTCCATGTCATGAGAATCATATTTACAACATAGAAAAAATACAGAACAAATTCTTAAGATATATCCACTACAAAGAAACGGGCATTTATCAAATGCATATACCAAAAATAGATATTATGAACAATCATAACATTAAAACACTTGGAAGCAGAAGGAATGTATCATCTATCTATTTTTTATATAAATTGTTAAAGTATGATAAATGCTCCCGACTTATTAGCCCTAATTAACTTTTATGCTTCGCCATATAAACTAGAAATCCACTTATTTTTTTATCTTGATAATCCTCTTACTAACTAGTACAATAATTCACCTGTTATGGTAATGTGTAGGTTATATAACCAAATACGATCAAGATTTGATATTTGTGATATTAGCATATCAAATAGGCTCAAAGCATTGCTATATGATATAATGTAACTGATACAGTGGAATGTTAGTGTTTAGCAATGTTTATTTTGTTTTTATTATTAATATTGATGTTTTTAACCTAAGTCTGTTGTCCTGCTCTGTAATTGGATGTAAATCTGTATCAGTTTGTAAATAAAAAAATAAATAAAAAGTGCAGCAACCCCAGGACCTATGACCGTGCTTTCGTCCTCCAAAAACAATTCAGATGGCATACCGTTCGAGTGAAGTTTGTCATTCACAAAATTCCAGAATGACTTCAAACTTCAGCCGTTACCAGATTCTGTGTCACGAATATAATTATCATATCAAAGGCGCGACAGTCTCTTACATTCTGCACGCAAATCTGTAAGCATTTCAAAGTTGTTCCGAGAACCACTCGACATAAACTGTTTATGACGTATTTTTTTTGTATAGTTAACTGAATGAGCTCGTCGGAAAACCACCTAGGAAACTTTCTTGCGGAAACTCCTTTTACAGGCACAAATACCATGGCAGAATATAAATCATTGTAAAAATATTTAGCATATCATCAACACTACCCACAGAAGAAAAAAAATTCTCTCAGGGTACAGAGCACAAATAGTCATTTAATAAGACATTATCGCCGTGTTTAAAGTCGAAGTAAAAATTCCGTGCATGAGTGCTGCTGTCATGAGAACGAGAACACGAAGGCGTAATACTGAAGGCGGATGATTGTCGTCCACGCGAACTAGCGGTGGAACAGAGTCCACAGCGAGCCTCGCGTGACTCAAAACTAGATCTAAAATAACAATGTTAATAATTAAGTATAAAGTTGGGCCGGAATAAGTTACGGAGGGCGCAAAAGTCAGACGGCCATTGCAGAAATATCTTCATTGGTCTAGGCTGCCTTTGCTAAATTAAAATCACCAACTACGCAAAGTTCCGCTACAGAATAATGGCTTGTGATAGAGTCCAAGCGCCAAACACGATAAAGACCTGCTAAAGACTCAGAGCACATAATTTGTTTACACGGGATAGTGTCTCCGATTGCTACAAGGACACCTCCAAATGATTTTTTAGTACTTGTTAGGTGAGAACAGTCCTCACGGAAAATAGTAAAACCAAACAACACCAGTTCAGAGTCAGATATGTCACTAGATAAGTTAGTTTCTGTTAAAATTATTACATCATATTCGCTATTCACAACACTCACCACGAGCTCATCAAGTTTAGATCTCAGGCCACGAACGTTCTAATAATAGACACTATACCTCTAGACTTAATGGTGCGCCATCCGTCGAGATTCAGTTTTCCTCCACAATACATGGGATACCCCCTTTATACCGCAATTGAACCCTTTCTCCCCTGACCTTTCTTTTTTAAAACTCAAAATAGCCTTTTCAACATCCCTCTGTCTAGGGGTCAGATCTAAGTTGATGTAAACATTTTTATTGGGTCGGAATCTTGCATTTCATAAGAGATCCAAGAGCTTGATACATGTAAGGATTGTCGAGGGCCAGGAGGAGTTATTGGCTCCGAATAATAAAACTAGCAACATGGTAACCAATGGCTATGATGATTTTGATGTGTTGTATGTGTAGAAGGCTGGGGTATTCCAGGGTATAAGGAACAATTCATAAAGTTTAAAACATATTAATAATATTGGTAAAAATTTTTAAACAATAAGTCAAGACATGGGGGAGACCTAGCAAGTCTACGTATTTCATACCAGAATTGTCTCGGGATTAAAACAACTAGATACACTTAAATGTAATTTGTTAGTAAGTGATAGGGATATAGTAGTTTTAACTGAAATGTGGTTAAATATGTCTGTGTATTCATCTGAATTTAGTTCCAATAAGTGGAAAATTTATAGAAAAGACAGGGATCCTATTTTAGCTGGAAAGAGTCAAGAAGGTGGAGTGTTGATAGGTGCAAAACAATAAATATAACTTTATTGAGTGTAGTATTGTTGATGCTGATTTAGAAGCTTTGTGTATTACTGTTTCTTTAAATAATGTTAAGTCTTTGTATATTATTGCTGTATGCAATGCACCTAATTCTGACACATGTGCATATGAAATAATTTAAGAGAATTTCAGTGACAAAATGTTTATAGCTTTGGGAGATTTTAATATTTCTAGTTTTGTGGATGTTATGTTTTCCAGAGAGATATTGGTCAATTTAAAAGGTTTTTTAGCTATCAATAATTTGCAATAACTTAATACAATCCGTAATAAAAATGACGTAATTTTGAATTTAATTATATCTAACTTCGACAGTGTTGTGGACGATGATGACGATTCATTGTTACCTGAAGATCTGCATCATCCTGGGCTGCTTGTGTAAATTCGTAAAATATACACCCGTCATCGAGAATGTAATAGAGCACTTACGTATAATTATAATTTTAGAAAAGCTGATTTCACTAAAATGTATAATCTTTTTAAAGACCATATTTAATGAAATTATAAACAGTATTTTTAATCAGCGTGTACCAAAGTCAGTATCCAGCAATAAAAAGTATCCAATTTGGTTTACTAAAAATATAATCCGAACAATCAAATTAAAGGAAAAATATAAAGTTAAATATAGAAAAACCAAATCTCTATATTTTAAATGTAAATATGATCATACAGAAGGGACCCAAAACAGAAAATTAAGATGACCTATAGTATTTACTTGGAGAATATTCAAAATAGTTTAAAGTATAATCCAAAAAATTTTTGGGCTTTTCTCAAGACTCAAAAGGAAAGTCATGATCTAATTGATGAAATGGATCTAAATGATAATACATTTAAGGGTACTCAGAATATTATTGACGGTTTCGCTTCTTTTTTTAGTTCCGTTTTTGTGTGTGATGGTATGTGTTCTAGTACTAAAAGTGAAAAGAAGGCATACTTTTGCGAAAGTATTATTGCTAATTCAAAGATAGCTATGGCTATTGGAAAGCTTAAGGGAAATAAGGCAATAGGCTCTGATGGTATACCTGTATATATATTGAAGGGATGTAAAGATTTTATTTTGGAACCGTTAAATGTAATTTTTAATCTTAGCCTACAGACTTCACAGTATCCTGTTAAGTGGAAAACTAGTAAAGTTGTCCCTATTTTTAAGTGCATCCAAGACAAATATTAAAAATTACAGGCCAATTAGTATTTTGTGAGCAGTTTCTAAAGTATTTGAGACAGTTCTTTTTGAAAGTATTTATAAACTGGTGGCATCAAGTTTATCTGTTCGGCAGCACAGGTTTCTGCCAAAAAAATCAACTTTCACAAATTTGGCATCTTTTTGTCAATATGTTCATGAGTCACTTAAAACAAAATCACAGGTGGATGTTATATACACTGATATGGAGAAAGCTTTTGACACAGTTAGACACTGTCAAATTTTAAAAGGTTTAATTGACATTGATGTGCCTCAAATGTAAATCAGCGTCTTGAAATCATACTTGTGTAACCGTGAACAATATGTTGAAATTAAAGGGTATAAATCTGTAACCTACACCAATACGTCAGGAATTCCACAGGGCTCCACTTTGGGACCTTTACTTTTTATAGTAGCAATAAATGGTATTACAAATATCTCTGAAAAATGTGACGCTCTGTTATTTTCCGACGATTTTAAACTGTTTCTAGAGATTAACTCTGAAACCGACTGTGATACATTGCAATCTGACTTCTGTGATATAGCAGACTGGTGTGAAATTAACGGTTTTAAATTAAATGTTAGTAAGTGTTCCTGTATGTCTTTTACCTTGAATAGATGAATTATTCCATATAATTATAAAATTGGGAAACTTATTGTAACAATTTGAAATAAAGATTATTGTTATTATTATTAATGAACTTAAGCGAGTAAACAGCCAGCGTGATTTAGGAGTAATCTTTGATCCGACTCTATTTTTCTCTGATCATATTGTTACGATAGTCCAAAAGGCACAAAAAAACAATGGGTTTTGCCATCAGAAATATTTTAATATTGATGTTAGTTTTAGACTGTTTGATGCACTAGTTGCTCCTGTACTTGAATATGGTAGTATCATATGGTCACCATATTACAATATCTGGAAAGAACTTATTGAAAAAGTTCATAGAAAATTTTTAAAATATATGTGTTATAAAAAATATGAATATTACCCAGAAAGAGGATGTGACCAGACATACTTACTGCATATTTTTAGGAGAATGTCTTTTGAGAAAAGACAAATTCGCATATGTCTTTGCACTCTATTTAAGATTATCAAGGGCGCAATTGATGTCCCAGATATTCTTTCACAATTGCCTTTTGCAATCCAGAGGCAAAGCAGTCGAAACAGATCGACATTCTATTTGAATTTTCCAAAGACAAATTTGTATAGGAGCAGTTCGGTGTATAATATGTGTAACTTGCTTAATTTGTATGCCTCAGACACAGATATAGGATTAATTAACTTAAATAAGTTTAAGAAAATTATAAATAGCAAATTATTAGATAAGGCATATATTAATTGAATGGTATCTGTAAGTGGCTTAGGCTGTTGATGCTGTATGAAATAAATAAATAAATAAATTTCCCTTGAGTTTATGGCAGTTTTATATTAGATTCTGGGCATCATCAACAGTATTCATTATAACTCTAATAGCCCTGGACCCTCTAACATTACTTCTGC
Source organism: Diaprepes abbreviatus (assembly GCA_034092305.1). Lineage (NCBI taxonomy): Eukaryota > Metazoa > Arthropoda > Insecta > Coleoptera > Curculionidae > Diaprepes > Diaprepes abbreviatus. The sequence continues at coordinate 7,144,169 of JASJET010000032.1, read as the reverse complement.
CCACTCTAGCAAAATGAGCAACAGGCAGAGAGTGTCAGTATTGTGGAAATATGAATGTTTCTATAGTAAATTTAAATGAAGGTTTTATTTATTTATTTATTCAAATACAGTACACTACAGAATAAACTATTCCAAATGGTACAAAAAAAAAAACAAATGACATTGTAAATGCCACAAAGCTTACAAACAAAATCAAACAAATATAAACATAGTCATTGCAAAATAAAATGATATTAACAGTTATTAACACTTGTTACATAACAGGCACAAAATTATCACATATTACCCAAAATTAAGCGTTTGTTTTAATTTATACAAAGTCATACAAAACAAATCAATATGCTGAAAGTTTGAGTTGTAGTTCATTAAAAGGTTCTCCACAACATTGTTCTTGCCGTAATTAGTTCGGTGGGCTCTTATAGAGAAGAGTTGTACGTTTCTCGTATTTCTTTGAGGAACCCGAATTGATACCAAGCTAAGAATATCCTGACAGTCTATAATATCATTAATTAGTTTGTATAAAAATATAAGCATAGCATTTTCTCTACGAGTTTTAAGAGACTTTAAACCACACAATAACAGTCTAGTGTTATAGTTGATGTTTCTGGATGGAAAACGGTGCTTAAAAAGTAGATACTTTAAAAATCTGTTTTGAACTTTTTCCAGACGATCTATGTAGCATTGATAAAACGGACTCCATATTACAGAGCCATACTCAAGCACACTGCGGACCAAAGAGCAGAACAATGTTGTAATGGCCTTAATATCTCTTATATATTTGGTGTTTCGCTTAATGAATCCTATCAATTTACAACTTTTTAAGACAATACTATTTATATGCTTATCGAACGATAGGTTGCTTTGAAAAATAACACCCAAATCCTTAAATTGAGTTACAGCATCGAGAGGGACATTATGTACATGATATTGAGAGAACAAAGGATTTGAGATTTTATAAAAACTTAACGATTTACACTTATTAACGTTTAAGGATAACAAATTTCTTTTACACCACTCCACTACACGATCTAGATCAGGTTGCAAATTTAAGGAACCACTTATACTATTATAAAACTTTAGATCGTCTGCATATAGAAGAAAAGAGGATAACCGGAAACAAGTCCCAATGTCATTGATAAATAGAGAAAATAATACAGGTCCAAGATGAGATCCTTGTGGGATTCCAGATTTCACTGTTATGATTTTTGAGGTAACACCATTCATTCTAACAACTTGTGTCCTTCCCCTCAGGTATGATCCGAGCCATGACAGGTAAACACCGGACACACCCATCACAGATAACTTTTTTAACAATAGAGAGTGACAAACACTATCGAATGCCTTGCTTAAATCCGTGTAGATGACGTCAACCTGTTGTTTGTTTTCCACTGCGTTAACTACGTAGTTGTAAAAAGTGACTAGATTGGTAGTAGTTGATCTTCCTTTATAAAAACCATGTTGCTGTTTGACTATTTTTCTTTTAAATGTTTCAAAAATTTCGTCCGTTATAATAGCTTCAAATAACTTGGGGAGGGCGGATATGATAGAAATGCCTCTGTAGTTGGCGATATTGGTTTTGTCTCCAGACTTAAAGATTGGAATCATAGAGGATTCTTTCCAAATTTTTGGGAATTGTCCAGTGTTAAAGGATAGCTGAAAAAGGTTACGTAGGGGAGCAACTAATGAGTTGCAGCAATGTTTGATAAAAGCATTAGGTATGCCATCCAATCCGGCATTTTTGTGCACATCAAGACCTTTTATTTTGTTCAGAATTTCGTCCGTGGTAAAAGTGTGGTTGCAGAGGTTTGCAATGAATTCAACCTTTGACGTGTCAACCTGAGATAGATCTAAATTGGAGTGATCAGCGAAACAGGTCTGAAAATAGTCAGCGAAAGCATCGGCGACTGTTTTTGGTGTCGAAAACGATTTATCTTCATAATTCATTTCACAGGGAATTCCGGCATTCTTGTTTAAAGAATGTATATAAGACCAAAAATGTTTAATACTTTCCGGAATCATAAGTTCAGTTTTCGATGTGAAAAGCAAATAGTTGAGATCGATTTGCAGCTTACATTCTTTGCGCAGGAATGAATATTCATCATAATTCTCTTTACACTGGTTTCTTTTATATCTTCTGAGGGCCTTATTTTTCCTAGCTAAAAGCTTACGTAGATTATAATCGAACCAACTAGGATATTTGTTATCTTTTACAGTTCTAGAAGGCACAAACTGCTCTATCGCCCGATATATAATGTTGTAGAACTTAATGAGAGCTTCATTTACATCCATACTCGTTTTTAAGAAGGACCAGTCAGTATTTACAAAATAATTATTTAAGGCGGCATAATCTGCTCTTTGAAAGTCGTGTACTTTTATCGCATTGTCAAGCCTTAATTTTGGAATTTGAGTTTTATTTACAGTAAATTTGAAATGAAGCGGAGGGTGTAAAGGATCAATAGTGCTAACATGGTCACACCTTTGAACCGACGGTGCTTCCATTGCGTCATCTATTAGGATGTAGTCCAGGATCCTGTCCATATTGTTCTTAACATTGTTTATTTGCTGCAATTCAAGATAATGCATCCCATCTATCAGCGTCTCAGCTGCAGCCGGCCAAACATTTACAGGAGTATAATGACCTTCGTCAAGAGACCATGCAACATGAGGACAGTTAAAATCGCCAGCGATTATGAATTTGGCATTTGGGTATCGGTTTCTTAGACTTTCACATGTGCGTAGAAATGATTCGTAGCAATTTACGTTACTGTTGGGGGGAAAGTAGACACCACAGATTATTACATCTTTGCCTTTAACTTGAGCTTTTATCCATATGTCTTCGAAGAATATATTACGCTCTGTTGCCATTATGCAGGCCTGTATGTCGCTAAGCAGGGCAATGAGAACACCACCGCCACATTTTTCATTCAATTGGTCGTACGCCCTATCCAGTCTGAATACCTGGTAACGTTCGTCAAAGTATTCGTTATTTGAAAAATTATCGTTTAGCCAAGTTTCGGTAATTATTAAAGCATCGTAATCAGACGACATTATACTGTTCTTAAAATAATGAGATTTTGTGCGTAGACCTCTTACATTTTGGTAGTAACACTGAACAATAGTTTGTGCTGTTTGAGTATTAGCGGAGACATCGTTTATTTGAGTGACGTTTGACTTTGGTTGTTGGGAAAATCCACATTATTATTAGGTTTAGAGCTATGATTTAATCCCTCTGGATAAGTTGCTAATGCTTCATTTGAGTTATTTAAATATGGAGACCTTTTAAGATTATTAAGAATTTCACTGCAGATATCCGTCACCATGTTAGTTTTGTCAAAATATGTGTTAAGTTCATATGACCAAAATCTTATGTTTTTGAGGTTCATATTATGTATGTAACCCTTGATCGATAGATTAATATTGTATATAAAATCATTTAGAACTGGTCTGTTATACTCTGCTGCAGGACCGACAATAATTAAATTAGTCTTCTCCGCTGTTGCTTTAAGCTGTTCCATACATGAAGGGCCAATACCTTTACCGGCAACAGCATTTTCCTTACCAACAAACACAATAATATAATCATCTTTATTAAAATCCTTCGATAAACTCAAGTAGTTATTAATCAAGTCATCAAAAAATAATTTGTGGCCATATTGGCAATTAATATCATATTTACCATGAAGATGTTTTTTAAACAGTAAGCCTGTACCAATCGCGTAGGTTTTATTGCCAAAAATTAGGATTTGAGGTTTGTGTATAGTGAATTTTTGTGTTGGCTGGTCAATTTTATTGACGTTAGATTCATTGAGAGCGTTGTCTGCTTGAGCTTGAGCACCATCCTCTAAATTACTTCTAAGAGTAAAGAGATCATTCTTTGCAGATTTTAGTTCCGAGCAATACACTTCATTGTCTTTTGAAAGAGTGTCAATGGATATTAACATATTCCCATTTAAACATTTTGATTCCTCTAATTCTTTTGTAAGGTTTTGTTTTTGAATATTAATTTCCTCTACTTTAGCCGACAATTCTTCGTTCTTTGTTTGTAACTTTAAAATTTCGTCATTTGGAAGGCTAGCATCGCTCCCTTGTTTTTGTAATTTCTCAGAATACTCTCTCTTTAGGTTTTTAATTTCTTCCTTATGTATACTCTCGAGCTTTAAAATCTTCTCCTCTTTCTTCTTCAACTCTTTCTTTGTCTTTTCTAGTGTTTTTTCCAAAGTTGTAATTAAATCTGTTAGCTTGGGAAGATCATTAAACTTAACTTTACAAATATCACAGTAAAAAATTATGCATCTCTGTGCTAGGGAAATGGCATGCGATTCAGTAGTGCTAATTCCTGCGCACTCCTTGCAAATGCTAACCCCGCAAGAATCGCAACACGAACCAAAAAGTTCATCATCTTTAGGTCGCGCCTTGAATACGCAATCTCTTTGACATTTTGAGCAGATCAGTTGTGTCATCGCTGAGAATTATTAATGCCAATACAAGTCCAAGAGAAAAAAAGAAAAAAAAAAAAGAATCTATACAAGCGCTATATGACGAAGACAAAAACTAAATTCAAATATTTCCGTCCATGTAATATGTCTCTGCCGTGATTGTTTTTATATTTCCGTCCATGCAATATGTCTCTGCCCCGATTGTTTGGTAGGTATAGGTACCATTTATCAACACATGGATGGTCGTTTTTTGTTGTCAAGCAAAAACACGAGAAACGAAAACACCCGTATTAACCACAATGCAGTATTCAAATCTAGATAATTGTACTTTAAAAACCGTATTACGGCACAATATGTTGGTTACATCGAGCTCAAAACATTATCATTAAAATGCCCGTTAAAAAACACACAAGTTCACACAAAACTCACTAATTATTTGTCAAAAATTCTCAACAAAAAGAAGAAATTTATGCGATGAGACAAAACGTGTGTGGTACAATGTTGAATCGCGAATAGAATAGGTTAAGAAAATAATTAAGTGATTGTATTTGGTTTACTTCAGTTTTGAGATTTTGTAGCTTAAGATTAGTTATATACACGTCTGTAATTCGCAATTTTGCTGTTGATGCATTGAGTAAATAATTAAATAAAATATAAAAAAAACTTACGGAATAAACTGTTGATTTGGGCTCGACTTGTCAATACAATTCACATACTGCATAAATTCATCAGCACAGGACTTCTTTATTTGCCTAAAGAAGTTTAGAGCGCAGTTAGTTACTGCTTTTCCTTCCTGTATACATTTTCTCGGGTCTTTTAACTCATCTCGGCATAAAACAAATTCCTTGAAATAACAAAAATATAATTTTATAACTGATTAGATAATATATAACCTTACATTATTTTCATTTTCACAGCATTTGCCTAAGTAGAACGCTCCTGCTTTTAAAACTGGACCAGACAAATTTACTTCTTGAACAGTTAATTCGTCTTCGCTGGGTAAAAATGTTTCATCTGTAATGGTCATTTTGTAGTTTTTTATATTTTCTAATTTTTTTACACTTTTAGGGCGAGTCCAAACCTTCAAGCATAAAAACAACGTTGCCAAATTGTTAGGTTTGTTATCACTCTGAGAGTGAGTCCACACGATAACAAAAATTTCGGCGTAGGCGTATTACGCCCATTTATGTTAAAAATGTCTCGTCCACACGGGGAACTTTCATCGTGCAGTCGTGCAGTCGTAAAGTGTTGTGTATGTTTTTTTTGTGGTAACCTAACTTTTTTCTGATTTTTTGATAATATTTATTTATGTATAAATTAAAGTGAAAGAAAATAAAAAAATAATTGCAGCAATGTTGTTATAAAGAAAAAGAAAACTAAAGAAAAAACTACAAAAGATAAGGACATTATTAATATACTCTTTATTAAAAAAAAAAACGGAAAAGTCGTCGCTACTAGGTCCGGTCTGTTTTTGAGAAAAACATTGGAGAAAGGCTTGGACATACTAATGATTTAATTCAAGAAATGCGAGAAAATGATCCTGATTTTTTTAAAATATTTTCCTGTTACTCTTGGTGAGTTTGAAAAGCTGTTGTTGGGCCAAAAATAGGAAACACGCTATGGAAATGTGTACAGTCTATATCCTTATTACTAGGTTTGAAAAAACATTGTGATATTTAGCTGATGAAATCAGCATGTGAAAGCAACAGTGCGAATTCCGAGTCGGTAAACAGTGTTTTTGAAATTAGTCATGTTACTTGTGCGATAATATGACACTCTTTAAAACAAGTTTTATTTCCGAAGTTGGCCACTTCTACCTGGTAAAGAATTGCCAAGGAGTTCAAAGACGAGAGTTTCAATATAAAGTGTCATTTTAACAATCGTTTTAATAATTACAATTGTTTGTAGTTTTTAGAAGAATACATTACGTATGACACTAATTGGATTTCTGTTATTAAATTTCCATCAATGTTAATTTTTACTTTTTAATTATTTATAATAGGTTTATATAAAATTTGCTAAGGGTAGGATTACCAGACGACAGGAATTTTCCTGACATGTCTGAAATTTTAGCCCCTTGTTAGGAAGAAACAGGAAAAAACTGCAGTTGTCAGTATTTTTTTGAAATTAAAAGAGGAAAATATAAGTAATGAAAAAATATTTATTAATCATTCTAGTGAGAAAAAATAAATTGATTAAACGTTAACAAAATGGGTGAATTGTTAATTTAGTATATTAATAAATTTAGTTTCATACTTTTTATTGCTTGATGTTTCTTTTGGCAATTGCTGGACTTTTATAATCATTTCATGACATTCTTCACATGATATGTTCTTTAAGTTAAATTGTGTCTAGAGTAGAACCTTAACACAAGACATTGTTGTAAACCAACTATTACTACAAATTATTAATAATTAAATTACTATATATATTTTTAAGTTACTCTTATGGATTAATAGATAATTATAGTCTAATATTTAATACTCCCGTAAGAAACAGTTATATCTTAAGTAAATTTATGTTCTAATAGGCTCAAACAAAAGCATGCCTTAATCTCCGAAACTCTAAAACTTTACTTTTTACAGAGACCATTAGTTTTGTTCATATTGTCATCGTCCCATAAATACACACTTTTTCATTTCAGTAATCATGTAAATAAATAGTTATAAGTTATATTTGTTAGTACGCCTATCACTGTAAAATATATAATTTAGATACAGAATAGAATGTAACTAGGACATGAACATTGAGACGAGAGGAACTAAAATCAAAAAACAACAATAGTAACATTAAATTAGTAAGTAAGAAGAAAAACTGTTGTTACCTCATGATTTAGTGAACATTATAATAAAATATTAAAAAAGTAATAGAAGATTTATTTGAATTCATCGAAACCAGTGATAAACTAAAAGCAGAACTAGCAAAGTTATAAAATTGGTGGCAGCGAAAGGCAAAACTTATAACAATATAGACAGTCTATGTCTCTCCTTAGTCCACTACGCTCCCATTAATGAGAAGACTCACTCGATATTGGCATTTAACGCTTTGATTGCAAAAATTTTAAAAATCTCACTGCCTTAACATACAACATTCAGATAAAATGTCCGGATATTTACAGAAACATTAGGGATATTTTCAGGGAATCTCTTTGTTTGATCTGGTAACCATAGCTAAGGGCATGTCTGTGGATTAGCGTCTCGATATCACAGATTGTCGTTGAGTAGAAATTGTATTATATGATGGCCTTTATTTCATAAGCTTTAATTTATATAACGAACACCTGTATTATTGCAATTGTTATAAAATTAATAAAAAAAATAAACAAAAATCGTTTTTTTTTTGAGGACCAAGCAGTAATGATCTTCGGTAACAACCATTTTTAATAAATTAAATCAATTTAACATAACTCATAAATATCCATTATTTCAAAACTCGCTAAATAAAATATATAAATAAAACAACAAAGTTTAAAAAAAACATAGGTTATGTTTTCATACAAAATATTGAAAATAAACAGTTTTCACCATTTTTAAAGCAGTCCGCTGAAAAGTTCAACATCATTTGGCGTAATGACCTTGGAAAAGGCGGCTTTAGGCGGGAAATCTTCGGTCTTTGTCTTTTTTTAAATCTAACAAATCACAACGCTTGAAATTTGACATATGGCTTATTACGCTACGCTGCCGCCGAAATTTTTCTTATCGTGTGGACTCACTCTCAGAGTTAGCGCAACATTGGGGTCACGTGACTCTTGCCAGGCAATTTCAGAATTGCCAACAGCACAGACAAAATAATTTGTTTATGCTCATAAGTTAGTTGTTGTTTTTCTCTTTTTAATGGCCGCTATAAAGAGAAACAAAACTATAATCGGAGTGGCACTGAGAATTTTTATTATATATCAAATTATGTTGGTATGCATTTCGTCCATAACCTAGTTTTGTAGAGGTAAGTAGTAGCTTCATATTATGATTTTACTTCAGGTTTTACTTATTTTCACTAATTTTTTATTTAACACATGTGTTTTTCTGTTACAGATAAGATATTTGATCAATTTATTATATAGTTTTATTAATAAATCACCGCAATTTAAAAAAAAAAGTCAAATAGTTGCTTGGCGTCATCTAAATTATTGGCGTCAAAATTACAGCCACATTAAGAGGGGTGAAAATGGTAAAATTCTTATAAGTAAATAGTAAAATAGACTAAAATCATAGAATTCTAAAGTTCTATTAAAGTTGTGCATCAAGTAGCTAAAGAACAACAAATGTTTTCCCCTCTGAAAGCACGAAATAAATATGTATCTTTATTATTTAATCGTTCAGGTTTTTTTTTTTAATATGTTATACATTTTTTGGCAAAAATATGTATATTTTTTAACTCTTAAACAATATATATGTTAAAAAAAAAGAATGTATCAAGTTGCTCATGTACCCATTTACAGAGGGAAACCATATTCAAAACCTTGTGGAAGTATCATGATTAAATACCACATACATTTTGAAGGAATTTTATTGTAATATTATATACATTATCACCTTGGTTGTGATTTTCATAAGTGACAGGGTATTTATTGAATATAATTATTTTAGGTCAGCTGTTGAAGACATCCAGGATATATAGGTTGAAACTAATATTGGAGAAATAGGCAGGAGACCAACACATTGTGTGTCTCGCCAATCGCCAAAAGTAGTAAAACAAGCTATATACTTTTCCCTATTTCGCCCCCATTTGACTTGTGCTCTAATGGCTTGGGGACGTGCAAGTGGTGCTCTGCAGGTCTTTTCAATGCACAAGAGGACAGTCAGAATAGTAGGGGGCCTGAACTATCGAGATGACTGCAAGTCTTTATCACTAACCATATTTTAACATTACCTTCAGAGTACATACTACAAAATGTTATGTATGTTAAAGAACACAGTGATCGATATACCTGTTTTCCTGATGTGCACAATCACAATCCAAGGAATAGACACGATTTCAGAGCTATCTACCATAGATTGCAAAGATGCCAAATGATCTGGGGTATCATGCTGTAAAACTGTATAACAAGCTACCTGAAGGGGTAAGGAACCTAAGCCAAACTGTTTAAAAAAAAATTAAAAACTTTCTAATTGATATTGCCTTCTATTCCCTTCAGGAGTACTACAATTCCACTCTCAGTTGGAATGACAATAAAATAATATGTGTTTTACATAATAAATAGTAATAAAGCTTTAAAAAATTGATGTAGCATAATGTTGTAGCCTTTTGTTGATTATAACTGGTAACTGTGTAAATGTTGAGTGTAATTGTTAATGTGAAGACTTATTCCAGATTTTATATAATTTTAATTAGTACCTAGGTAATTCTACAAAGTTTAGTCATATTTTAAACATGTATAATTTAGATAAAACTAATAGAACTTGTAGATGTTTAAATTAAATGATTGTTATTTTAACATGAAAGGTACGTTTATGAAAATGAAGGTGTCAGTTGCTGCTCGTCAATTAAGCCATACCATGGCAGCAGCTATTGAAAGTTTTCATTGTTTTGGATACATTTCTGAAGTCGAGTCCTTTCATACTGCTGAATTTATTCATACTATAGATAACCTTTTTGACTCTTTAAATAGTAACCATTTTTATCTGATGGGTCTCCCCACCTAGAGTTTTGGTCAGAAATGTCAAAGTTAAATAAATGGAACATTCGGGACAATAAAGGTGGGAAAATTAGAAATGATTTTCATTTTGTTGAAGGGTGGCAAATTACAATCAGGGCTGTCATGCTACTTTGGGAAAATTTAAAAGAAAAGAGTTTTAAATTTCTTTGGTTAAAAAATTTAAATCAAGATCCACTAGAAAATTTTTTTGGTCAATTTCCTCAACATGGCATTACTAATACTAATCCAACCTGTTTTCAGTTTAAAGCTGCTCTTAAAACACTAGTAATAACCAACTTTAGTTCGCCCCTGCCTAAAAATAGTAATTATGAGGAAGATTTTTGTAGCACTCTAGGGGATTTCAGTAAATTTTTAGAAGAATTCAATAATAATGTGGATAAAAACGAGTCTTTAAAACAAACCAATGGTATTAGTGAAAACCTTGACTCTAGTTTGGAAGATCGGTCATTTATAGAAACCAATCTCGCCAATGCTCATGTTGTAGGATATCTTTTAAAAAAGTAAATCCCAATATAGAATGTGACAGTTGTAAGCAATTTTTTACACCAGATGTATCTAATAAACATCTTTTTGTAAGCTCTAAAGAGTATGATCCTCAGACAGGTTTAAAGTATGTTAATGAAAATGTTATTAATCTACTAGAGGCAGTAGATAGTAGGTTATTTGACTTTTTAGAAGAGTTTGGGACAGTTGACAATTCGGAAAATAAATTTAAATAAAGATATTCTAAATGTTTTGAAAAATATGAAGTCTGTCAAATGCATAATCATTTGGATAATATTATTAATAAAGCTATTCGTTTACGTATTTTTAAATATGTTAAAAAATCTTTTCAAAATTCAAAGTATAATCAAGATTTAAGTCGAGGCTATAAAAGCAATGTTAAAAAATTTAAGACTGTTTAAATTTTATATTCTAGCATTTTAACTTTTTGTCTGTGGTATTATCCCTCCTAAAATATTTAGTACCTGAGTAAGACCCTAAGTGTCCCTTTATTATAAAGTAGATAGATAATAAATAGATGTACCTGATTTGTGATAATGTATTATAATAACCAAAGACATAATGTTCCTTATTGGTGACAAAAACCTGATCTGTGATAATGTACTGATTTATGACGATAACTTTTATATGGAAATGTACTAACCAATTTTTCTTTTTCCATGATTTAAAATTGAGAACATGCACCTATTTGGGAAAAGATAAAACCAACAACTATAGATCCAGTTGCCTACCAAAAGCTAGCAAGCAGCAAGTTTTTAGAATATTAGTTTTATTTTAGTTTTTTGTCCAAGGAGTAATATTTAAGTTGTTTAGCGTCGTAACCTAACCCAATATTCACTTGATAAGTAACATACACATAGTTAAACATAAATTGACAGTTATTGTAGAAAAATACCTAAAGTATTATCAACATTTCTTTCTATAGTTTATAGATATTACTGATTGTAATAGCCACTAGTCCGTGTAGGAAATATTATTAATTTGGTATATAGTACTAAAGCCTAGATCAAATTACATGTGTTACTGATAGCTAGGTTTAGTGCCTGGATCTGAAAATACCCTCTCTTATTTAATAACACCTATATAACTTTGTTCGAAAATTGGTGAAATTGTACGTGTCCATTTTAAAGGTAAAAATTATTAACGTACTTTTAGCAGTAGCAGTTATGTGACTTTCATGGAAACAAGTAGTGTTTTTGAAACTATTATTAATATTAAGATTTGTTCGTACTTTAAAAATATAGTTTTCAAAGAAACCATGGTTACTAGTTCCATAGAAGTTAACTAGCTGTGAGTACCAACAGGACTATACGAATTCTGGCCTAAGGTAGTTGTATTAATATAGAGTGACAAATTCCTGCTATTACAAAAAGGAACTCGTAATACCTTTCGAAACTAAATTTTAGTTTATTTCTTCAAAATAAACTTATTTATTTATTTATGCCTGTTCCTTTATGGTTTTCATTTATTTTTTTATTTGAGAAATTTATAACTACCTTTTTTTTTCTAATAAAACTGTTTAAATCTTTAATTTTTGATGTTTTATTTTTGCTTTCACATCTTTTTAAAATATTTGTTTTAAAGTGGTATATAAAACTCAAGAGTCTATTTAAAATTTTGATATTTAGCTTATATACTTGAACTAAATTCGAAGTTTTAAACAGATTTTTGTGTTTATTACCACTTTGTGGTATCAGAAATAAGAAAAAAATAAAAAGAATTAATTAACAATTGGAAAACCTCTCCAAATGGTGTATTCTTTTATTTCTAATGTAGAGGTTGTCCTTGTTTGGTTAATGTAGTTAGAAAAGGATATATTTCACTCTGAGAGCAAGATTGGAGTAGTTCAGGAGTGCCAGGCATAATGGCGGTTTGACAAATGTCATGCGTGTTGTGTTTGTTTAACACGGGGTTACCCTTCTTTCCATCTGTGTAAAGTGAAACTGATAATTTCATGTTCTTTTGAATATGCATTTACTTGTCATTGGGTCGAAATGATCATGATTACTTCAAGTAAAAGAACTGAAAGTGATATTAGGGCTATTCTTTTGAGTCATTATCACTTTCACTTCTATCACTTGAAGTAATCATGATCACTTCAGGCCAATGACAAGTAAATGCATATTCAAAAGAAGATGAAGTTATCAGTTTCACTTTGATCAATTGATAATTACTCAAAAGAATATAGCCAAATATTCAAAAGAATATACCTATTACTGCCCTCGATTCAAGAGTTTTAAGCTCAGGTGCATCAAACCCTGAGTAGCTCCGAGCAAATCTGAATAAAGCGGTAAAAATATTAATTGGAACAGTATATAATCTACAAATTATTTTTTTTTCAGAATTTGTGTTTTTAATACACATAGCGAAACATATTGAAAACAAAAAGGTAAAAATATTACATTATTACTTATTAGTTTTGAATTTTGTCGGGTGTCATGGCATTTTAGGCCATAAATATTTCGCAATTCGTTAAAAAAACTATGAAGGTAAGTTCGATATTTTGTGAAATAATCTTATTTTTGTGTCTCCATTTCATGTATAAAATGTTTTTTTACCCAAAAATAGCATCTAAAAATGATAACGGATAGCTTTTAGGGCTTTATACATCAAATATTTTTTTTGGTGCTTGAGGGGTAAGGGGAAAGCAGATCTGACAAGCGCCGAGGCTTAATGCACTACTTGAATAAAGCGAGGGTTTCTTGCACCTGTACAGCTCCGAGCTGTTCATGCTAATGAATCGAGGGCAGGATATAATGCCTGCATAAGGGTGAGTCCAGACCTCGAGAAAACTGCGTAGCGTAATAAGACATATGTCAAATTTCTAGCATTGTGATTTGTTAAATTAAAAAAAAAAACAAAGACAAATGTTTCCCGACTAAAGCCGCCGTTTCCAATGTCAAACAAACTATTTATTTTCAGTATTTTGCATGAACGTAACCTACGATTTTTTTTATTTTGCCAGTTTTGAGATAATGGATGTTTACGAGATATATTAAATTGTTTTCATTCATTAAAAATGATTGTTACCGAAGATCATTCGGAAAAAAATAATTCTTGTTCATTTTTTTTTGTATTAATCAATTGCAACAGTTGCAAGAATACATTTGTTTATTATTATAGTAATAAGTAATAAAGACCGTTATATAATGAAATTTTTATTCAGTGACAGTCTCTAATGTCGGGATGCTATTTTAAACCACGAAAGAGATTAGCCTCCGCTAGGGTAGCTATTATCGTTCTTGAGAGAACGATCATCTTGATGGAAAGTGGGCGTGGTTCTCACGAAAAAGTAAGAAACCGTATTCTGAATACGGTTTCTTACTTTTTTGTGAGAACCACGGTCACTTTCCATCAAGATGGTCATTCTCTCGAGAACGAGAAAAGCTACCCAGAATAGGGTTTCTTACTTTTTCGTGAGAACCAGGCCCACTTTCCATCAAGTGATCGTTCTCTCAAGAACGAGAATAGGTACCCAGGTCGATTTTGCCGTCGGAAAAGATTGATTTAGAACGTAAAAACCGTATCTAATTTTGTTCTACCTTATTGAACCGCAACGCAGGGGGTGCTGTGAGAATCCCACCAAAACCGCCCGACTAGACTGGAAGCTCTAGCCGCCTCACCTTTCTTCTCGCTCACCGGGGCAGAGGGAATTGATGATAATTTATTTTGATTTCTTCCACTTTACTTCGGAAATTGATGAAAGGTTTACTTCCAAAAATAAGCATGTGTCGGCTATGCATGAATGCATAATGTTGAGCTTGACATGTTCCAAGATTAAGATCATAAAAGATCAAGTACCGGTTAAACTAAGTATTACGGTGAATAATATTTAGCTCAGGGATTACTTGCAAGTTTGTGTGTTTATAGACCTTTTTTGTTATTGTGATTTTCCGCAAAAAAATGAAATGGAATTTATAATAAAAATTTCCGCAAGAAGGATCAGTTGTACAACTTTCTGTGTGAAAATGAATATTTATTTAGGAATGATTTATCGCGATTAAGGAATTATTGTGATGTTATTGGAATATAACGTGACGCCCAAGGATTGATGAAATGATATATCATATTCCGCAATAAATTGTCGCAATGAATGGTGGCATTATTTTACCCATTGTTTATATACGCGCGGTGCATTTTCCTATAACTAACTGTACAGATTGTATCTTCTCGTAATCTATTCCGTAACGTTTAACTATCGCAAGGGATACATCTTATCACGAAGATACGCCAGAAGCTGCTGTGATGCCCCGGGACTAATTTTATTTTTCATATAAGTTAATAAATTAAAAATATTTCACAAGCAAAAATTTATCTAAGTTTTTTATAAAAGGAAAAGTCGAATTAAAAATCTGTTTTAAATAGTACAAGTATTTACTTAAAAATTCAACAATAGAAAAAAACTTTATTAAATTTAAAATAATTTAATTTAAAAATTGAAGTTTAAAACTCAAAAATAAAATAATAAAAAGTTCTAAAATATCAAAATAAATAAAATGTTAAGTTACTCCCATTTTGTTGTACTGAACCGGATTAAATAAAATTCAAACACTTTTAGAATCAGCATCTGAAAAAAAATCGAATATTTTTTTAAGTTAAATTTTTAATAACAGAAATCGACCGACCGCTGGTTCTCGCATTTGTAAAATAAAAGAATTTAAAACATTCCGGTGAGGAGTCTCCGAATTCCGTGCCTTTGACGTCAATAGAATTCGCGTGATCCGCAGCTGCTCTTGCTTATGTTGCATTCGAGAGATTCTAAGTATGCAAATTTAGGATGGTAGCCGATGAAATTGTTTACACATTCCTTCACGAAATTCTCTATTCTTATATTATTTATTGTTGTTTTTCGCCGAGATTTCTAGCCAAAAGTCACGTTCCAACTATAAAGCAAATTCTTAAGCTGCCAGATTTTAATTAAAAAAATATTGATTTATGTATATTTTTCGCAAAAGCAGCTAGCCAAGGCACGTACACAGAAAAAAGTCCCGTAGATTGCGACGTCACTAGGTGATATAAATACAGCCCGAATTTCTTGCAAAAGGCAGTGTGATTTCAATCTTAGAAAGAGTTAGTTCAAAAAGTACTTAGACAGTGCCAGTAGAGTGTTTTGCAGTACGGTGAAAAAATGTTTTAAATACGGTTTTACATATAATTCTCACAGTAAAATTTCGAGTGTGTTTTGTAGCCCAGTAAACAGTTTATGCTGAGTTTTAAAATGGGTTAAACTAAACTTTTAGCTCGCCTTGCGTAGCCGCGACGTGTGGGTAAGAGAAATGCGGACTATAAAATATAATAACTAGTAGGAAAGTGAGCGTTTTTTCTAATTTTGATTTTGTTAAAAATAAAATAGAAGAAACTTTATAGTTGCTCCCTAATTAAGTTAAATTATCGTTGATTTCTTTTTGTAAGCTAGTGCCGCTCGTACATAATTTTAATAAAACTTAATCTAAAATGGATATCAGTGTTTTAATGGTAAGAAATAATTTATAAAGAAGTTAAAAGCAGAAGTAAGTACTCTAGGACCTCGTCCCGCTCTCCCTTATTAAGAGAAAACACTGTAGCCCCTCGGGAAGTTGGAAAAACTATATATGAAAAAAGAGATAACAGAGGGGCCCAGGCGTTACACTGCTTTTAATTCTCACAGTTAAATTCGCTGAGGAGGGCTTGAAGATATCAGGGCCCCTATCCTCGAAAGTGTGATGTGAATGGCGATGTGAACTTTTTGACAGTAAAAGCCGTATTATTGAAAAGCCAATGTTGCCAGATATGAACGTGCTAAACCCCGAGAATTTCAAAAAATAAAATGGATGACAGATTGAATTGAGCTGTCAGACCGAAAATGTCCGTAGTATGTTTTGTTGCCATTTTAGGCAAAAAGTAGTTTTGGTACATTAAATTAATCGTGAAAAGTAAAAAAATAGTGCTGTTGTTATTTTTGGGAAGTTATTGATTGCCATTACAATATTTGTACTTTGCCTGGATTAAATCTATCTTAAATTGACACTCTAGAACTGTTAAACAAAAATGCATACAAAGAGCAAGTACTTTAAGATTCCAATATATAAAGAAAAAGGGATATCAAGAAAAACAGTAATCATATCCCGGTCTGGAAAATCCAGAACAGAAACTCGACGTTTCTCAAGTATGATAAAGAAAATACTATATTATTCAGCAAATCAGAATGAGACAGAAGATAAGCATCGTAGCATCGACATACGTGTAAATTACCAGGTTGGCCCTCGGATGAGGGGTAATACAATGCAGACGTGGTGAGAGCGGGAGGCAGCATACGCCACGCCTTAGCACAACAAGAGGATTCCAAGTTATTTGCTTTCATTCAGGCCGTCGAAGTGTAAGTACCGAATATTGGTATTTCCGTGTTTCGAGTCAAATTTTTTTATTTAAAATGGTAGTTTATTCCACGGAACAAAAAGTACAGGTTATTAAGTGGTATTATTCTGGTAAAAGTATACATGAGATAATCGGCAGATTTGCATTTACGTACGAAAGTCATCATATTCCTTCAAAATCTAGAATTTCAAAAATTATGAAAAAATTTGAGACCGGTTGTCTAAAAATTTGTAAAAAATGCACTGATAACAATGAGGAGCAACCGGCTCCTCAAATTACTGAAGAACGAGCAAATCGGGAGACTGACGTATGTAGTTTAGCGGAAATTAATTTTCCTTGCAATATTACCGCAATTGCGGAAGAACTTGATATGAACGCTCGAACGGTTCGAAATATTTTAAAGCGTAACAAATATCGCTGTTACAAATTGTGAAAAACTCAAGAGATTTTTCCGGAAGACCAGGAAAAATGTATGGTGTTTTGTGGGGACATGATGGAAAGGGCTAATAGGGACGAGAGATTCATCAGCAACATTTTGTTAACGGATGAATCTTCATTCTCCTTGCACGGCCGTCACAATCCTTCTATTGCCATAGGATACTCTAAAGAGAATCAACATCTCAATATTCCTCAGAGAACTCAATACCCGCAAAAGGTTAATGTATGGGCTGGTATGTTAGGGGATTTTATCATAGTACCCTTTTATATTAATGGGAACCTAACTGCCAATAAATACTTGGACCTTTTGTGAAATCACGTCATTCCAGCTGTTCGAGCAATGAATATTAATTTTCAAGGAATTTTGTTTCAGCAGGATAGTTGCCCTGCTCATAATGCGAGAGAAGTGCAACAGTTTTTGCACACTATATTTCCTGAGCGCCTCATAAGCACAAGGGGAACCATTCAAATGCCACCCAGGTCTCCCGATTTGGCCCCAAACGATTTTTTTCTTTGCGATCATGTTTCCCAAAAAATTTATCGGGACATATATGATCGTGCTATGAATTTGGATAAATTGACACAAAAAATTAATGAAGTTATTATAAATATAACACCTGAAGTTTTGGCAAATACGCGAACCGGATTTTACAATAGATTGGATTATTGTCTCGCTCAAAGTGGAGGCCTGTTTGAACACCTCTTGTAGAATTTTAGATGTTTTTATTTACTTAAATATAATTTAATTATTTGTTTATTTATTTACAACTACTGAATATGTTACTTTTATTTTTTACCCGAATCAAAGTTTATTTTTGAGAATGATTTTTTTAATGTGGTTTATCAACTTATTTACTTAGAAACTACCGTTATTTTTATTAGAATCAATGTTTATTTTGTAACAGAAATACCAGTTTTCTTTACGCCCAACGGCCAGAAAAAAATAATTTTTTTGTATTTCGACTATTTGATGCATTTAAAACAATAAATGTATCAAATAGTCATTAAATATTCCAAATTCCGTCGATTACATTATAAGTTTAGATAAAAGCAATACACCCTCCTATTTGTTTCCAGCTACTGATGGTTGACTGTTCGTTTTTCGTGTCGCACGGAAATTAGAGGGGGTTATATGTCGTGTGGGTGTTCCCCGACAACGTCTGTCCCGAACTAATCCGAAAGGCTTAGTGGGTCACAATTAAGAAAACGTGGCCAAAATAAAAAAAATTTCTAGTTAGGAAATTTAAACTAGAAGTTTGGCTATAGTACTGTTTCTATTAAATCTCGGTAATATGAGCGGCCAGGCTCCTTCAGGAGGTGGGCACTTAATTAAAAATAGCTATTTATTTATTTTTTTAACTTTTATACGAAAAATTAAGCAAATTATCCTAAAATGCAATGACAATTGAAGTATAGGTTACGCCTTCTACATAATTCCGCAGAATATCCAGTTTTTTCCGAACTTGCTTAATGCCAATGAAGGTGCCGCTCTTCTATTTGACATTGGATTGTCAAGAGACAAATATGGTGTGTAAAATACAAAAAAAAAAAGCATGGTATTCAATGACAATTATCGAACCTCTACTAAATCAAAAGCCGAGGATAAATTACAAGCCTGACTGGATCACACAGTAGATCGAATTATATTGCTTCAATTAGACGTCATTGAACAAATCGATAAATTAGATTTGTAAATATGAGTTTCATTTGCAAATGGGGCTTCGATGGAACGTCAGATCAGAGCCAGTATAAAATGAAATTTACTGATCCGATTATTTCTGATACAAACTTATTCCTCACCTCTCTTATTCCACTTCAATTAGCAGGTGTTAACACGGAAACTCAACAGAAATCGAACAAGTCTTTAAAGAAAAAAGAAAATTATGAACTAAACAACTTGCACCATATAAAAGAGTTCCCTTTGCCACCCCACCTTCAGTACAGTACAACTTATCTTTGACGATGATAGACGGCTAGGTGAATGCTGTGGCTGGAACGAAATCGGTCCAACGTTGTTACCTCTGCCAAACAACATCTCAGTTCAACAACATTGATACTGTGTTCCAGTAAATACAGAGTATTTCAAGCTACAACTGTTAACTCTACACGCATGTATTCGATTCTTCGAGTGCTGCTTGTATTTGTCGTATCAACGTGACACACAGAAGTAGCAAACCCGTAAGCAGAAAGACAAAGAGGTGAAAGCACAGACAAAGGCTACCATCCAATAGGCCTTTAAGGAGAGAGATTAGGACTTCTCGTTAACATGCCAAAGAAAGGGTAAGAAGCACTAAAGATGACAACACGGCTCGACGTTTCTTCGAGAACAGTGATGAGTCAGCTATTATAACAAGAGTAAAGCGAAAACTGATCTTCCGGTTTCCCGTCATTTTGTAACCTATTGGAAGCGGATATTAAACTGCAATAGAGAAGATTAGGGAATACACATTTCAAACAACAAGATTGTTCTTCAAAGAATAATATTCGTACAACATGCCAACAGGAATCTACAAATTACTTACTTCATTGACCAGACATCATAGCATTTGTAATATTACCGATAGCTAAACAGTCGAAAGATGCACAAAAATCAACAGACAAGTTGATAAGAAACTATCACCTAGACTTTGCACGAAAATCTTCTCGAGAAAGAAATATGAAGGATCTGTTCCAAAACTTTTAGCGTCGACGGATCCTTACACTGTTTTTTGACATCGTAATGATTCGGATAATAATTCGTACGTATTGGGACATGAGAAAATAGTTGTTAATAAAAAAGGCAATGATTAAAATGTTCTTTTTATTATTTTTATTACAGTCGTATTATTTATTCATTTATGTTAATCAATAAATATTATATTACTTACAAATTATTTGCATTGGTATTTGTTAAGAAGTCCTAAGCATACAGGAAAAAGTACTTTCGCATTTTTAAAGAGTATCGATATCCATGTATTTATTATTATAGTATTATATTTAAAATGTACTTTGAAGTCAAGCGCAATATTTTATTCATGGAAACACAATTATTCTTTTTATTTTATTTTTAAAGCGTTGAACCACATTAGACGTTTTTCGAATTTATTTTCATGATTTTAAAGTTTCAGTCTGCTGTTGTTGGATCTGATTTTTATTTTTAATATCAAATCCGTGCTTTCCACCCACTGTGTTTTGACGACCCGAAACCAGTGAAAGGTCCTTGCCCGACGCCATTTTTACTGAAAACCAGGAAGCAAGCTACAATACAACAGTATGCTTTATTTCACCTGTTCAACATGGCTAAACGGATTGTCCGTCGCTTTTTGTTACGTTCCCTTTTTTTAAGAGGTTCTGTTCTTGATTTTTCACACCTTTATACAAATTAATATTCTGACAGTAATTGCAGAAAGCCAGCACTGATAAACCTTGAAACGGTGGAAATTACAACTCTACGTAGTATGACTAGCCATCATCCCAATCCATTACGAAAACTATCCAATCAGTTATTTATTGTATGAGTTCACAAAATATCCAGCCTCTTACTGCAAGATGTTCTGTCCTGACAACTAAATTGGAAAAAAAATCTGAAATTTGAACAATGATAGAGAAACTGTTTATTACTAGGGATGAAAACCAAAGGCCAGACAGAAGACGTCCATTAGATACTGGTGGATCACACATTCAACGTTTAATATATATTTTTTTATTTTATAAAGATTTTTAGAGGCTTGAGGATCAAATGTACCATAAATAAGGTTTTTATGCTGAAGGACATTCGTTGGTCTGGAGGGTTCATATTGATATGTCCCGATAAATTATAATCATAATATTTATTTAAATGTAGTATCGTATAGTGTTTAACACAGTCTAATTAAGTTAAGGGCTGTAGTTAATATAATTTAAATATAAAATTTGTTACTTATATAAATAAAAGTTTCAGATAGCTTACAAATTGTGATTTCCCAAATTTATTATAAGTTGTGTCGTGAAAAGAATTATGTTAGATTGAACTGTTTAAAACTAAGATACTCGGCTGTTATGGACATAAGTATTTATGTTAAATCCATAAGCAAAACTGGCCCTAGAAAAACATTTTTAAATAGCACGGTCATACAGTTTAGTTATGAACAAAATCTCCTGTAATAATTTTATATGTCAGTAATTTCAAATTTACTTAATATTTGGGAGAAATATTCAACTTTCTAAGGATATTTTATTAAAAAATTTGAAAGTATTAAAATTATCGGGTTCCATCTAATTAACGTTTCAATTGTTTATTCAAAAAATAAAACGTCTTAAAGAAACGGTTCATCAGCATATTATTTTTTTTAATGACGAGATATTTTGAAGAACCAAAAATAAAATAAAAATTTTTAATAATATTTTATTTTTTGAAATCTGTGCGTTAAATATGTCATTTAGTGGCTGACATTTGATTTGCGCATGTTTCACCGTTCGCTTGCCTTCCACCGGGCGAACGAGGATATGAGTGATGAACATTTCAAAAATACGCGTTCGCCACCTTTTCACCGTTCACTTCACGTTCCCCAGTTCGAGGATAAGGCCCCAGAGGGCCCCTATCCTCGAAAGTGTGATGTGAAAGATGATGTGAATGGCGATGTGAACTTTTTGACAGTAAAAGATCGAGGATACGGCCCCAGAGATATTATATCAAAACCAATCTTATTTTTGAGTATTCCAACACCAAAAATCCAGAAAACAAGGCAGTTTCATGGTTTGAAATATCTCCGATAAGTGACTGGATTTTTACGCACGGTCACGCACCAAAAACCAGTAAGGGCAATAAGAACAGATTAAAAAAAGTTTGTTGGCAAGATTGAAGAACAGTACTAGTAACTGTGGACTTGGAAAAATTTTATAAATTTTTCGTAAGTGAAGGGCTGAATATAATATTACAATAATATTTTTATAAAAAAATTGAACCGACTTCTAGAAGTGCGCTAAAAAGTGAAAAATATAAATTTTCATATGAAATTGAAATTTTTGAAGTCGGCCCCAAACTAGTACCTGACGAAATGTGATCCGCATAAACACATTAAAAATACTTTATTTATAATTGCTTTCTTATCATAACTTGTATATCTCAGTAATTATTTATTTCATTTAGAAATAATGTGGCGCCGACTTCAAAAATTTCAATTTCATATAAACATTAATAGTTATTTTTCACTTTTTACCGCAGTTTTAGAAATCGGTTCAATTTTTTTATAAAAATATAATTTTTAGATTTCTAGTTTTGAATTCATTATGATATCCACAAATTATTTGAACTAAGTACTAATCGAGATTACCCCGCAATGACTCCAAGGTGGCAAAAAAGTATCCATTTTTGTCCAAAGTTGTAAATCACCAGATTAAAGGTTCTACATTTTTTTAAAAATAATTTCTGATTGGTAATGTGCAATCCCAAAAACTCCCCCATATCAATTTTGAATAAAATTGGACAAAATTAATTCTTTATCCGCCATATTGGATATGCCATATTGAATTTTTTAAAAATAATTTCAGATTCGTTATGTGCCACCCCGAAAACTCCCCCATACCAATTTTTTAGGAAAATCAGACAAAGTTGATTTTTTCGTCCGCGATATTGAATTTTTTTAAAATAATTTTAAATTCGTTATGTGCGACCCTGCAAACTGTCCCATACCAATTTTGGAAAAAATTAGACAAAATTGATTTTTTTGTCCAACATATTGGGACCGCCATATTGAATTTTTTAAAAACATTTTGGATTCGTTATGTGCGATCCCGTAAACTTCTCCATACCAATTATGGAGAAAATCGGACAAAATTAAATTTTTTTGCCCGCCATATTGGACTTGCCATATTGAATTTTTTAAAAATAATTTCAGATTTGTTGTGTACGACCCCGAAAATTCTCCTATACCAATTTTCGAGAAAGTCGGAATAAAATTTTTTTTGGTCGCCATATTGTCAGCGCCATCTTGGATTTTACTGCACCAATTTCATCCAGAAAAATATGTTGTTTAATTTTAAAAATTGGAGACATCTGAATATTCTCCGAAGACTACGCTGCCTTCAAAAAGATAGTCGTGGTTGATGTTTTGAAGTACTGAAACTGAAATGTGCATACGGTCGTTGCCTGCGACTCCCAAATAGAAGAGTGTTCTTCAAATAGTTAAGTCCTTCAAAAATGGAAGAGGTAGATGTTTGTGCGTGTGTTATTTTTATAGTGACTTTTAGGACAACACTTTTAAAGTCTGAATCCACGAATAAGAATCAGGAATTTGGTTCCATAGGCTCTAATTCATTATGAAATATGTGGTTTTTCAAGAAACTCATGTTTTGATTGTTGTGAAGTTATATTTATCACTTAGAGTGTGATCTCTAGTGATAAAATAATTGTTTATTATTTCGAGTATTGCAAACAGATATTTGCAACAACAATCAAACACTTTTGTCAAACTTGGGACGATTTGATTGGTTGGAATTAAGGATTAGGGAGATCTTTAATAAGTAAATATATAACAACAATTATACATTTCCAATGCTGTGAGATTATGCATAGATTGATTATCTAACGATTTCAGCAAAAATCTCGTCAAAAGAACGAAAAGAAGCAAGGTGATTGGTTATTTCGAGCATAGTTTGGTCCAACTTAGCGTAGTTGGGTAAAACTATAAATTGATTGACAAAACGAGTCAGATTTCAGTATCGACTTGGTTAGAAAGAAGAAAATATTGGAAAACATCAGTTGTGAAGCAAGAAGACCATCAGTTTTGAAGAAAGAAGTCATCAGTTCTGAAGAAAGAAAAAAGAAGCGTTAAATTTCGTCTCAAAAGTTGCTGTTCTCACAGCAAAACGATTTTGGTTCGAAATTTCTATCATGATAACGAAAAAATTCAGAAAATAGCACTCACTTAAATACGGTGTCTGAGGATTCCCTAGGTATAAACTAGAGTGAATCAGGACAGGTAGTATATGCTTACGAACACCTGAAGTAAGTTTCCGAACTAGCAGGCTCTCAGACACTACAGTTCGAAAGTCGGGTGCTATTCGAGACTCTTTACGCGAACTGGTGTTGCAGTAGCGGATCACCGACATAAAGATCGCGAAACAGCTTTTATAACATTTGGAATTTCCCTTACTCCCAAGTCTCAAACCAGGGGCTTGCCATAAGCCCTAAAAAAACCAAGAAAAAACCGATCATTGTCCTATAAAAAAATCCTTTTTCTAGGAAATCACGCCCTTTTTTCTTCTAAATTTCTCGACGAAAACATCATTTTTGGTTCATTCAAATCCGCGATTTAAAACAAAATAGTCCTCCAAGAACATTTCCCTCAATCCCTCGCATGAAACAAAAAATCCGTCAACCGGAAAAGACCACAAATTTTTGGTAACATTTCGCATACATTTTTTAACAAATTTGCGTATTCTTTTCCAATACAAAAAGACTGACAAAAATACGATTTTTGATTGACTTTTTCGGATAACTTAACATACAAAAAACTCATTCAAACAATTCATAGTTACAACGAAAAATGCCAATTTTTTCCAAAACAAATTAGCAAACCCTGTTATCTTTTTGCACAAAGACACGTAGAGCTATTCTCGCTCACTTTCCATGCGCATTCTTTGTATTAAATTGACCCTTTTTTATTTTTGGCAATACAAAAAACAATTTTCAAACTTTTCAAAATTTAAGAGCATAGCTCCACCACAAGTGCCCAATTCAAAAAAAAACAAGAAAGGTGAGCCGGCTTGGCTTTCAGCCGGGTCGGAAGGTTATGGTGGGTCCTCTCCGGCACCCCCTGCTGAGTGCCCTTTTTTCACAACGACACAAAATGCAAACGATTTGTTGAATAATGTTCAGCAAAATCTTTTATCTTTCGACGACCCTGCTACATATGACGTTCGTCCCCGCAGACTCGTCTCTTATGACTTCGAAAACGAAATCGCGACACGATTCGACGTTTCGCCAACGATTTCAACCCTGTCTTCTTCTTCCCTTCACAACACATTACCCTCTTTTATCCCTGGGTTACGACCTTTAGATAAAATAAGCCAATATGCCGCGCTCTGAGGATTAAAACTACACAACGACGATCCGTACGCACAGTATTTGGATTCGAGTTCGGAAAGCTCTCAATCAACAACACCAGCAAAATTTCAATACAGAAGTTTTGACACAACAGATCATTTCGACGCTGAACGGTTCGTTGCAAGCCATGGCTACCGTGCAGATGAGCTTAAAAGTGACGAAACCGTGAACGCAAAAATAAGAGGGCGGTCTTACGTCCGATATGACAGATGCGAAAAATTTAGCAGTCTTGTGTTAGATTTCGTACGGATCGTGTCGCAATTGTTCAGTCCTCCGAACGGAAAGCTCGATTAGTGACAAATTCATTGCGGAAGTGCTTTTTAGCATTTTGGTGGCTCGGAAAGAGTAGCAAAGTGCTAGAAAACGGAAGTGGCGGTTAGTTTGCCTTTTTTAAGGCAAATTAAGGTCAAAAGCGATCACGAGTGAGGTGAATGAGTGATGAAGAAAGAAGCAAATTCTGATAAGTAAATTTTTCTTTATTAAGTGAAGTGAAGTGTGGAAATGCCAGGAAAAGCAAACAAGATCGAGCTTGCTTCGTTGCAAACAAAGTTGAAAAGGTTAAGAATGACCGGCTCGAACTACAAAGGAAAGTAACTTCCCTTGAGAAGTTGCTTAAAGCGTAAGCCGAAACATTGGCCAAATTCGAGGAGCGGTTCAACGCTTCCTCAAAAGAAAAGGCGGTAGCTACCGAAAAGGCGCGTAAGGTGTCCGCTCCGGGACCCTCGACGGGGCCTAAGGAAGTTATCGAAGTAAAAAAGGCGACAAAATCAGAGAAGAAAAAACGCAAGCAAGTTGAAGAGATAGGAGGAGGCAAAAAGGAGAAATCCCGAATGCGGGAAAATGATGATGACAATTCAAGTAAAATTGAAGTAGACATGAAGAGCGACCAAGGAAACGAATATATGGATATGGAGGAAGCTGCTGAGATGAATGCAGCGACGCCTAAATGCTACGCTCGTGCAGCAGCGACCATACCGCCAGTGATTGTAGGCACTGACAGATGGTCCGACCTGCAAAATAGAATGAAAAATGAGAAGATTGACTTCACACCAAAGCGGTGAGGGATGGTATCAAAATCATTCCTAAAACCAGTGAAGATTATCGCAAGCTTAGAGCGATCCTTCAAGCGAACAAGGAAGCTGTTTTTTTACATACCAGCTTCATGAAGATAAGAAGCTCCAAATCGTAGTAAGGGGTATTCCTACTTGGAATGGTAGAGTTTGCACCAGATGCGTTAGCTGTCCAGAAAACCAGGCTTAACAACTACAATAGAATGACCTTCCCAAACTACAACATGTACATATATGATAGGCCAATGACAGGCGGGGACGTAGCGTTGTTGGTTAAGAAAAATATAAGTCATCATGTCATCGGAGTAAGGGACTTAGAACTGGATGCAGTTAGTGTCGTAATTAACATTCATCGTGGGGCTCTAGAGGTCACTTCGGCCTATAAAAGACCCAAAGATAGACTAGTTCAAGAAGATATAGATGACCTACTTCAAGAAAATTCCTCGAAAATCACAATTTAAGACCTGAACTACAAACTTCGTGATTGGAACTGTAGGGTCAATAACGCAGACGGATAGAAGTTAGAAGAGCCTACGGACCAGTTCGGAGCTATAGTGATAGCACCACCTGAGCCAACGTACTGCAAGGCTGGACAACTACCTGATATTTAGGATATTGCCATCTTGCACAATGTAAGAGACGATTTCGAAATTAAGAATATGGTCGACGACTCATCAGATCATGACCCGATCATAGTGAAAATAGGAAACGATGAAAAAATAGAAGACATTGAAATCAAAAAGAAAACACACTGGGCACTGTTTAAAGATAAGGTTTTCTGAGAATCTTGATGCAACTCGGTAGAGAGTCTAGAGAGAGCGATCACGTCAGCCTACCAAGAGACGACTCAAGAACAGAGGATCGCGGTGCATAGGTACCCTTATGGACCGACTCCACCTAGGATCAAAAGAATGATCGCTAATAGAAGACGTCTCAAGAGAAGGTACAGAGCGACTCGGTCAGAAGAGGACAGGATAGCTCTGAACAGAGCTTCTGCCCTGCTTAAGACAGAACTAAGCAACCTAAGTACCAAAAGATGGAAATAAAAGTTGCAAGAACTAAATCCTGAGGATCTTTCTTTGTGGAATATGCAAAGAGTTCTCAGAAGGAAAAAGAAATAATACCACCATTGCATGGTAGAAATGGAATAGTTTACACTCATAGAGAGAAAGCTGAAGCATTCGCCGACGCGCTCGAGCATGAATGCAGACTGAACAATCATCCGGAGGAAGACGACATACACGAACAAGAGGTGACCAGAGTAGCCAGAGGAGTCAGAGCCAGAGATCGGCAAGACAACATTCTTCCTGAGCCAACATCGCCAGCTGAAGTCCAAGCTGTCATTAGGAGACAGAAAAATAGGAAAGCTCCAGGAGTAGATGGAATATCAAACAGCATGCTGAAACTTTTGCCCAGAAAGGGTATAGTAGCGGTAACCAACATCATAAATGCAATGCTAAGACTAAGGCATTTCTCAAATTCCTGGAAAAAAGCGCAGGTAGTGATGTTGCCCAAACCGGGTAAGAATCACACCTTCCCTTAGAACTGCAGGCCTATCAATCTGTTACCTTCATTGAGCAAGGTAGTAGAAAGGATAATACTGAAAAGACTAAAAGAAGAGACAGAGGCAAATAAAGTTATCCCACAGGAGCAATTCGGATTCGCGGAAAGGCGATCTACAGACTGCTGCATGGTGCTGAATATGCAACAGAAGGATTCAATAGGAACTAGTCAACAGGAGTGATCCTGCTAGACGTAGCTTGAGCGTTTGATAGAGTATGGCACGCGGACCTAATCTACAAACTCCGGAAATCTTACTACCCGGCGTGGATCTGCGAAATTGTATATTCATATCTGCAAGGACGTGAGTTCATAGTCAAGGTAGAGCAGGAAACATCACAACCAAGAAGACCAGAGGCAGGAGTATCACAGGGGTCCGTACTCTCACCGTACCTCTATAACATCTTTACTCACGATATCCCCAGGACTAGAAATACGAACATGGCCCTATTCGCAGATGATACAGCAATTAGGGTGAGATCTACCCATCCAATGATGGTAAGTAGATACCTGCAGGAAGAAATGGACCTAGTCAACGACTGGTTCATTTCTTGAAAAATAGCAGTAAACGCCGAAAAAAGTCACGGGCTCTGCCTGACGAAGAGAAGGAGACCACCGGGCGAGACGATTGGTATTGATGGCGAGGAAGTCGAATGGACTAATCAAGCCAAATATCTTGGAGTGACACTAGACAAAAGATTGTGTTGGGAAAAACACATCACTGCTGCAATAAAGAAGTTTAAACTTGCGAGAAAAGAACTCTATCCTTTGCTGAATAGAAGAAGCAAAATGAGTCTAAAAAATAAGTTGACGTTAATGAAGATCGTGCTGAGGCCAGTGCTAACCTACGGCTCAGCAGCGTCGGGCTACGCTGCTGAATCACATATTAAAAGGCTTGAAGCTCAAGAAAGCATAGTACTGAGGATGGCCTTAGACGCCCCGTGGTTCGTTAGGAACGAACAAATACGCAGAGACATGAGATGGACCCCTCTGCGAGAGGTCTTGAGACAAAAGGCTATTAAAGTCTTTTAGAAAGCAGAAGAGCATGATAATACACTGATTAGACAAGCAGTGGATTACAATCCAGAAGAGGTAAGAAAACGTAAAAGACCTAGATTGCAACTCTAGGCAAATAAAGCAAGAGAAGGCGAGAATCAAATATCAGGTAGAAGAGAGAAGAAAGAAAAAGAAGAGAGAAGTAGATGAGCGAAGAAGAACTCCGAAGTAGGAATAAGACCGACCAGCAAGCAGATCCCGTGGAGGAATCCCAAGGACCGCGCCGAAGAATAAGGGAACAAAAGCCCAGGTCAAATTTTTAGGTAAAGTGAGATAAATGAATGAGAGCGTGGACCAAACTTACATTGAATGCGAAATGTAAGGCCGTGCGATACAATAGGTGCAACGGCACCTGGAGCGGAAACATTAATGTGTAATGACCGGAGGTTTACAAGGCTACGGCCTGGAAACCAAAGGGATACTCACGCGCTTGTGTAGGCTATGGCTTCACCATAGTCAACCGAAGTAGTTCGTGGGGACCTTCAGTCCAGGGGGGATCTTCGCCTGTAGGGATCCGGCACTAACTTCACAATTCGTGTTGGTGTCTATGCAAGATTTCCCCTCCTCGAAAAAAAATAGCAGATTCTGATCTATAGTTCTTGAGAAGTGCCGGCTAACCTCGAATATTACCAGTCAGTGAATCAATATTCAAATCGGATGCGAAATTCTCCGCCGTTACTCAGTAGTCTACCACTTGCACTATGGTAGAGAAAGGTATGGGAAATTTTCAATAAGAAGGCCATCGTTTCGGTAATTTCGCAAGAAGAATTCGGGCCAATTATCAACACGTAAATAGGGATTTAAAATTTTAGAGGTTATCCTGGATCAGCCCTTTCAGCTTCAAGGGGACCTCTAAGCTGTTTACGCTAGGGCAACGTGGGAGGCCGCTCTGTAACGACAGCTTAAGAGGAACTTAGGGTCTTTGATTGTCTTTAGGAGACGATCAAAGATTCAAAGAGAAAAAATTCGATCAAGAAAAGAAGATTTGAGAAGATTGCGCAATAGAAAGGCCAAGAAACCTCGTTTGTTAGACGGTATATTCATTGGTGGCGAACTCTGGTATTCGAGAGGACTCTGTGCCAGGGGTGGAACCACACTTAGCACTCTTCAGTCATATAAAGATCGCGTATTCAGATCTGAATTTTCGAATCCGTTAACCGTGTACGCGAGTACTTCACGTCCAACCGTTTCTCTACACAGGTACCTGGAAACGTGAACAGATGACGCGAAAAAATTTCACTTCAACGGATAGTGTCGACAATTCTAAATCGCAAGAAAGACTGTATAGCTTGTCGCGCGTTTAGAAGACACGAAACGACTTGCTGTTTCCTGAAATTGACAGATAGGATTTTTTCTTGCAATTTTCGCAAACCAATAACGGAAAAATTGGGACGAAGCCATCAAAAAGGACCAAAGATGACTCCAAATTTTAAAAATAATCTTTTTCCAACTAACTTATTTCAAAGTTAGCCCTCCGTGAAGTTTATTATTAAACTTATAGCCAAGTCTTAATCATATCCGATTAAGCATAGCCCATCCATATCCCAAAAATATACTCTGTTTAATCTATTGCCATTGATTTACAGACATACACAGAAAATTCCACCGTACTTAGATATTTCTTGTTAAATCATTTCTAAGAAAAATAAAAAAATACGTATCAATCTTTCGCGAGTAATCTCATTCCCAAAACTCCCACTTCATTCCCCAAGTCAAATGAGACGGGCGGCAATTCTTGCAACCCTAGTGGTTTTGGCGGGATCTCTGCAATCCCTCCAGGGATTGCGCCTGACTTGACTCAGCTACAATGTAAAAAGAATCATACTGAAACTTCCAGAAGTATCCAGTACATCTGTCAGAGATTTCATAAAAATCTTCCCCTGGTAGGAAGAACTCACTAAGGGACGTAAAGAAGCAGAAGAATTCGAACATAGTAGTAATACGTAGTCTATCAGCGTGTTTTCTACGTACAACTCTGATGCTGAACGTGAACGCCGCGCAGCGTATCGGCCAGCTAGCGGCCCATTATATCACAGTTTCGGGATCAGCAGCAGGGAAATCGTAGATTTTCAAGATTATCGATTCAAAATCAGAAATTGTGATACGGCAAACGTACGAAGACAGCAATAGTCGGGTATGTACCCCCGAAAATCCTTGACTATTGTTTCACTTTGTCACTTGTATGACAATATTTACAATTATTTAGAGCCATTATTATTGTATATAATCTTTTCTGTCAACCACAACCCTTCCGTAGCTAGCCCGCCCATACATCCCCAGCCCGAAAATGAAACGCGACGTAAACAGAGATTGTAGGAATCATCTCTCACTCCCCTTGGACTTCGCATAACTTCCCCCAGCAGCTCAGTGCCACTCCTATTACATATTCAGCCCAAACAACTGTTTTACCGACCTTTACCTCGCCCCAGCCCTGTTTGGCCTCGCCCTTGACCATGATATTCGACCTTGCGTTGGCATGGCTTTGACCTTAAAAAATATTGTGTTCAAGGGTGTGTGCGACCTTGACCTTGACCACGTTCAAGGTCACCTTGACTTTGCTGGAGGTCATGTGACCTTAAAGTAGTTATTTGTGCATTGTAATGGTGAGGGATGATCTTGAAATGGTATGGATCTTGCAAATTCTTCTATAAAATTATATGAGTCTATTTATATTCATTCAGTGTGAAATGTCAGATACAGAACTATCTAAAGAAAAAATTATAGAGCAAGTCGGCAGAGTAATTTGTTTATATCAAAGTAATTTAAAAAGTTACCCTGTTACATTCACTATGAACAAGTATATCGTCATTATATGGATGGGCCATCACCAGCAATCAAAAAGTGTCGTGAGTGTAAAAATAAGTGAAAAATATGAATAGTGATTTGCAAGAGACAATAAAAAAATTGGATGATGAGTTCACTGAAACGGCAAATAATTACTTCTATGATGCAATGAAAAGTCGACCAGAATGGGCGTCGCGCTATGGTAATTTGGCTTTTGAATATGAAAAAGCTGCCATGCATGTCATAAATACTGCAGCAAAACATTCAATTTACTAGAGTTCATTTGTGAAATAAAAAAGTTGGGATTTAGTGACTGTTTGAAAAACTGATTAGTTTCATTGCAGATCCGGTTGTGTTAAATGAAATTAGAGTGAAGGACTTAAGTTTAACGTATTAGTAGTTAATATGGAAAGTTTAGCGAGAGAAATGTAAAAAGATTTTTTAATTTCTGCAGCCTGTTCGGAATTTTACGGATATGAAATGCAAAATTCGGAAGCTCAGGATTTTAGTATATTTTTTAAGTATATGGACCATGTTGAAGTGTGTATTTTCGCGAGTAGAGTTTCTAAGGATTTTTTAATAAATAAAAACGACAAATTTTATTAATTATTAAACAAGTTGAGAAATTTAGGTTTAAACGATTATGTTACACGTATAAAAGAACGACAGAAAAATGTCAATCAATAAAGTACACAAAATTTAGTTATTTGTTTCATTATATTTTGACCTTGAAGTTCTCCTTATATCATTTTAAACGTGTGAAGTAATTTGACCTTGAAGACTCCCCCCACTGTTTCTGGTGTTTCTACCGTTAAGCCACCCCCACTATTGTTATAATTTGACCTTGAAAATTCGCTATTAAGGTTAGTGGGAAAAGAAGTGGCTTCAAACAGTCGCAGATATCAGTGGCATAAACATCAAATATTGTGTTCGTGTAGTGTTCTAAAAGTGCTTTTGTATTCACGGTAATTTTTGGATTTATGCCATTTTTTCAAATAATGAGTCTTGCAAAAGAAACTCAAGATGAAATTAAGGAAATGTTCAGCAAAGGTTTCGAGGCTTTAGAGAGAAATAATGTTGTAATTGTAAAAATGCTTTCAATGACTACACGATTTGGTAAAACTCTTCTAGTGACTTTACACGATGACGGTGATAATAGCACATTCGAGACTTTTTTGCCAAAACCTGTGGCCGAAACACTGTCAGACGATATTGTAGATATTATGAGTAAACTAAAGGGAAATACACTCTAACTTATTTGGGGCAGGGCACTAGAGTTTTTAGAAACAATACTCGAACATTATTACGTTTTGACTCATTGGAGTAAATTGTATGTAAATTGTTTGAAAAAAAGGATGTAATTAAATTTCAAATATAGTTGCACATGTCAGAATACTTACGCGTTTTCATTATTTCTGTTAAAGTTGTCTGCTGATACGACGACGACCGTCAACGAATGTGTAGATAGATACATATTTTGGTTGGAAAGAGAATTAAGAAATATGGCTCACGATATGTTAGATAGCGCAAATGATTGGCCGCATATTGAGGCAACCAAAGATCAATATAAGAACGAGATCAGGGATGCAATCAATTTTATGGCTGGGGCACACTTGTGCGACAAATTTTTATATGTTTCCATAGACATGGATACATTTTGTGCTGAAATGGTTGAAAAAGAATTAAAAGAATACCTCGTCAATATTCCACATTTACCTGGTGAGCTTGCTGCAAAATATGAATTGGTTCCTGCAACAGCAACAGCCCAAGATGTTGACGATCGAAATAGTGTCGGATGGGATAGCATTTTGAACAACGAAAATGAAGACGTAGAAAATTAATTTTTTATAATTTTTGTATTTGTACAATTAAATAACTGTAAACAAATATTTGTTACAATCACAGTTTTGTTTTATTTCTTTTATAAATATACCAACCCAGTAGATAATAATCAGTGTTTCTTTTCCTCAGCTGAAATATTTAGTATAAATAGAGTAAATAAAAATAAAATAGTTTAGTTAAGATTAAAAATGAGTCGAAGAAACAACACAATTGATAAATTTGATCGTCAAATATATAGTGAAAAAAACCATATATTACCCGGGCCACCAGGGACTGGTGGAACTTACAGCGGATGGGCAGTATGATATGGGTGGTACATAACTAACTTAGGCGAACCTAAAGATGATGACGATGCTGTGACAAAAAACTTTCTTAATAGATTGTTTTACAATTTTGCAGTTGTAATATGTGAAATATTTAACAACGATGTCTTCCCCCTTATATACAAAAATAATAGTGAGTTTAAAACAAAAATTGAAGTTATTCAGAAAATACTCTATCATCAGCCTTTAAATAACTCATTTAGCGCTATGTCGTACGTCACGGGTATAATCGTCGGGAAAGAAGGTTATCTTTGTTTAATTTGGGAAATTAAGGGATTATCGGGTGTTATTTTAGTGGGGAATTTCGCGATTTTCATACGGTTCGATTAAGTAATATAAATAGTTGTTTTTCGCGTTTTATTTCTTTTTTTTTTGTTTAGTATTTTATTGAGCTATTTATACGTGTTTTTTTCAAAATTGGGTATTACGTTTTTGGTTAAAATAAAGGCCGAAAAGAGCAATTATGTTAGTTTTTTTTTTCGTAATTGTTATTAGTTTTAAGTTTCTCATTGTAGATAGTTCGTTTTTATTCTATTTATTTTGTTAATAGACTAAGTTGTTCTGAGAAACTTGTTTTATTCAATTTAATTAAAACCTTCACGCGAATTAACTCGCGGGCGCCCTGTTGCGAGACCTACAAAACAAGAGAAGTCTACTGACCAATTAACTAGCAGCCTTTCCTGAGTCCTGAAGATCTGAGTCATGGTTGTGGTAAGCTTTAATAACCGTAGTGTTTGGTACTAAAGCTGCAAGAGAGAAGTTGAACGACCAGACTTCCAGAGTGTCTTTATTATTATGAAATTTAATTGTAGGTTATTAAAATAGTTACTAATTAATATGGGGCAAAAAATGATTATAGATAAAATGATTAATGCTACCTCAATATGTCATTGGCCAGAGTCTGTAATCAAATTCTGTCACATAAAATTTGGTGGCAGCGGTGGGATATTAATAAAAGTTAATTTTTGCTTTAAAGATTTTGGTAGATAAAAAGTGCGTAATTGCAAGATTAATATTTTAACAAAAAGAACCAACGCGTAGTAGCTATTTTTTTTTAATCAGTAATTTTGATTTGAAAAATTACTTATTTTTTTAAATTTTTATTTGTTTTGAAACGTTCATGACTAGTGAATTTATAGCTTTGAAAACTTCATTAATCGGATTCTCTTTTGACGCGGAAAATATGAAAAATGTAGTGGACTGTAATTTTGAATTGGTATTAAAAAAAAATGAAAAACTTGCACAAATCGCTTACCTTTCCGTACGGTCTATAGGGCACATAATCTTGATCCTGAGGGTACCCTCTTGCTGATGTTCGCAAGGCTACTCAATTCACCTTTAGTTTCTTCCCGCACTTTAAGGTTCGCAGAAATTGTCTCTAAAATTAATTGCTTATTTTGCCACGATGCCAACCGGAAGAACGATACCATACTCGACCCTACTTAGAGCGTGAGTTGATTGTATATGACCAATTCGCTTGGATTGGCTATGCGACTTGCGCGCAGCAAAAAAGTTAAGAAAAAATATAATAAAAAAAATATATTGAAAATAAGAGTGTTTATGATAAAGGCGACATAAATTGAAGTGTAATTTTAAACTACATTATTATGTCACATGGTCTCTAATTGGAATAATTAAATAATTTATTGCCCAAAATATAAATAACTTAGATTCCTGAACATTCACCCCACCAAAAACGAATGTTTTTAAACCTAGTAAAATAGAGGAAAATAAAACAGTTATGAAAAAATCATTTTAATATACCTTAAAGCAAAAAGAAAATAAAAATAATGTTGCATTGCAAAAATAAGATTTTAGTTGCCAGGTAATGAACAAATTTTGACCACAGGTCGTTGCATAACACCGTGGATCGTTTTAAGCGTAACTACGCGAACCACACCGTCTTGTCCCGGATGTAATTTAAGTATTCTACCCATTTCCCATCGAAGGGGTGGATTTTGCTCATTTTTAATTAGGACAAGAGCGCCCTCATTAATAGGAGGAGATGGCATAGTCCATTTGTGCCTCTCTTGGAGAGAATGGATATACTCTTGAGACCACCGTTTCCAAAAATCATCCTGGAGGCGCTGAATAAGCTGCCAACGATTAAGCCTATTTAAATTTATAGAGCTTAGATCTGGATCAGGGATAGAACTGTTTAAAGGCTCTTGAATAAGATGTCCGAAAACACATCTCGTTGAACACGTTTTATACTAACTCGCAGGGAAGCTTCAATCTCGAAAGGTGACAAATGACCTTTAACTTTAGGTTTTGACCTTGAATTAGAAATAAAGCGAAGAGTATATGCAATGATCCGTTGTATCTTAGGTAATGAAGAAAATCGATCTAGTAAAATAAGAAAATCATCGCAAGGAAGCAAAACGTTCAAAACTATTTGTTTTTCTTCCTTGGATATCTCTAAACCAGATTGACCCGCAAAATTGGGCTGTGTCGGCCAGAAAATTCGATTCTTAGATAAGAATTCTGGGCCAGATCACCAGATGGGAGTATCCAAAAGTTGCTGAGGAGTTTGACCACGGCTAGCACAGTCTGCTGGATTATGCTTGGAGGGGACGTGGTGCCAAGATGAAATAGGTAAAATTTCCTGAATGTGGCTTACTCGATTGGCAACAAATGTCTTCCATTTATGAGGAGAAGAAGACAACCAAGCAAGTGTGACCATGGAATCTGTCCAAGTATGTATAGCGTCAAAAATAACAAGATCAGCATAACTTTCCTTGACAAATGCCACCAGATCTGCGAGCAAAACTGCTGCAAGAAGCTCAAGTCTTGCTATTGATACAATCTTCAATGGTGCAACACGACACTTAGCGCAAATAAGAAAAGTTTTGATATTGTTTAATGTGTCTTCTACACGAAAGTAAACAACACCAGCGTATCCGACCTGCGAAGCATCGCAGAATCCATGTAGTTCAGTTCGAGATATCGAATTAGAGCCTACATAGCGAGATATTTTGATATCAGCAAGCTTGGGCAATTCGGCTTTGAATTTGGTCCAAGTTTCGAGAATATCGTCGGACGGAAACTCATCCCAAGAAACCTTGGATTCCCATAAACGTGGCAAAAGACGTTTTGCAAGTAACAAGCAAGGAGAAACAAAACCGAGGGGATCAAATATTCTACTAATCTCAGATAGAATATTGCGTTTAGTACAGGGGCGTTCCATGGGAACATAATAATAGGAAAAAATGTCTGAATTGGGATCCCACTTTAAACCTAATATTTTAATAAAAGAAAGATCATCTTTATCAAAACTGCAAGACTCCTGGATATCTGAAGGAGATATATGAGCTAAAAGAGCAGGATCGTTACTTGTCCATTTACTTAATTCAAATCCTCCTTTCTTCATAAGTTCAATGAGCTCAAGCTGAAGTGACAACGCAGATTTTAAATCGTGGCTACCGATTAATCCGTCATCTATATAAAACTGGCGACGAAGAACTTGAGCTGCCCTAGGGAATGAAGATTCCTCTTGAACCGCTAGCTCTTGCAGAGTACGTAAGGCAAGTATGGCGAAGATGAAACTCCGTAAACAACAGTACGTAGAAAATATTCCTGAAGAGGTTCAGAAGGTGAGAAACGCCATAAAATGCGTTGATAATCCCAGAATTCCGGCTGAACGTTTATTTGCCTGTACATTTGTTTTATGTCGCAAACAAAAACGTAAGGAAAAAATCGAAAATTTAAAAGTAAAGCAGAAATATCACGTTGGAGCTTTGGGCCAACGAGAAGAGTATCATTAAGAGAGACACCCTGTTTAAAAACAGCATGATGGGGGATGTAATAAGCAGACGGACACCTGTATTGACTTTGTGGCACTAAGGACATGTGACCACTGTTGAGATAATCTTGCATGAAATCTGTATATTTTCTAGATAATTCAGAATTTTTGGAAAAACCTCGTTCCAACATACAAAAGCGACGATATGCTTGAGAGTAAGTATCAACAAAATTTGGTTTTGATTGACGAAAAGGTAAAGGTACCGAGAACCGTCCAGAAGTTTCTCTGAAGACTAAATTTTTAAATATTTCCTCGTACTTCTTGTCTTCAGTGGACCAAGAAGGGATTTTAGTAATTTGTTCGACCTCCCAGAATTTACGTAACTGAATATCGATACAGTCATCCAAAGAAGCGAGACAATTTAAGAAAGAGCCAGGATTCCTGAAAGAAACTGAACAGCTAGTTTTACCCTGCAAAACATAGTCTCTAAAGCTACAGGTTGATCGGAATTGCCGACAATACGGCCTGATTTTAAAAATAAAGGTACCAATTTAGCACCAATAAGCATGTCTATTGGTCCTGGTATATGAAACCGACTGTCTGCAAGCTTCAAATTTCGAATATGTTCCATTTCGGAAATATTAATGTGAATTTTTGGTTGATTAGAACAAACTTTGGGCATGATAATAGCTTCAAAAGAAAAAACCGGATCCAATTGACCACAGGGTTTGATGATGCATTGAACAAGACTGCTGTTGGTAGAAGTTGACATTCCATTTAAACCCTCAATTGGAATAGAAAATTTTTTACGATGGAGACCCAGTCACCTAGCGCACGACTCAGACATAAAATTTGCCATAGAGCCCGTATCCAAAAGTACACGGATTTTCTGAAAATGTCCTCGAATGTCCTTGATATCTATTTCACACGTGGATAATAAAATAGTATGTTGCGGAACAGACAAAGTGTTTGCAATACAGTGAGTATTCGTGACGGTGAAATTAGACTGATCATCATTAGAATAATGGGCGACAGCCGTAACAGTGTCTGAATTAGACTTAGGCAAGTTATTATCATTAAAAGGCACGAAAGAAGAAGAATTTTTGTTAAAATGTAGAGTTGTATGATGTGGAAATTTGCATATTTTACATCTATGAGAAGAACCACAATTTTTAATAGAGTGGGGAGACACTAAACAGTTGACGCATAATTTGTGTTGTTTAGCATAAGAAAATCTTTCTTGTGGCGTTTTAGCCAAGAATAATTTACATTTAAATAATGCGTGAGAAGCAGAACATAAAGTACACATAGGTTCGCTTTTTTGTGAAAGCGGATTCGTTACAAAATTGGATGTAGATCTCTTATTGTTCAATGCATGATAATTAGAAGATTTAAAATTTGACTTATCAGAACTCACTGAAGAAGTATATTGAACAGACTCTAAAGCTATACATTGTCTTTCTAAGAAGGTAATTAATTGTCTGTAGGTAGGTAATTCTTGATTTAGACTATTTTCAAGCTCAAAACTGGTTCTGGTTTTAGAATCAAGTTTATTTAGTAACATATTAAACAACAAGAAATTCCATTGCTCTACAGGAAGTTTTAAAGCTCTTAAGGCTGCCACGTTTTCAGAAAAAACATTTAAAAGATGTCTAAGATCCTTAGAAGTAACCTTTTGAATAGATTCTGCATAAAATATTTCATTATAATATTGTGTAGCCAAAATGCGCTTATTTTGGTATCGTTTTTCAAGCGTTTCAAAGGCAATAATATAATTTGCTTCTGTAAGAGGGATACCCTTAACTAAAGCTAAAGGTTCTTTATCTAAAGAAGTAAGTAAGTATTGAAATTTCTCAACATTAGATAAGTCTGCGTTATTGTGGATGAGACTTTTAAATAAATCAAAAAAACTTGGCCAATCTTTGTAATTACCATTGAAAGTTGGTAAATTAAGTTTTGGAAGTTTAGCTACAATTTTGGAAATTGTAGGCACATTTAAATTAGGATTAATTGAAATACTAGCTATTTGAGAAGCGGAATCGCTTAATAAGAAATCATGTTTAAAGGATTTAATACCATAGTAGGCCTCATCTGCAGCAATACGCATCCCATCGTAATTTGCAAAATCTTTATCGTCAATTAAAGAAATTATAGTATTATGAGCCGATTGAAATTCGTTATATATGTTGTCAATAGCATCTGCACGAGCTAAAAATGTAGATTTTAAAGAGTCGTTATTAGAAGCTTTGATTCCGGCTTCGTGAGTCTCTTGTAGGCGTTTAAAAGCCGTAGTACGTTTTAAATTAGCTTTAGTTAATTTATCCGCCATTACAAAAATCAGAAAAATATGAAGAAAATTAATGTAAATAAATGTATTTTGCACCCTTATGGAAAGCAGAGCGAAAAAAAAAATAACAGATTGAATGATACAATGTTAAACGAACTGGCTAAGTAAAAAATTGTTTATAAAAATTCGCAAAATATGCACCATCCAATGCTAATAAATGAAAGTAATTTGATAAAAAGGTACAAACGTTTTTTATACCGTAGATATCACAAAATGGAGCAGATAAATATTTCAATAAAGCTGAAATTTTATTTAATATGAAAAAGAGAGAAAGAAAGATAGTGTGGTACGGTAGTACGATCCACGTGTTAAATTGCGCACAGCGGTTTTAATGGTCGCTGAAATCTTGTGCGCGAGAATACAAGTTTTAAGGTACAGATTTATAGGTACTAAAGGTTCCAGTTTTGCAGCCAAACCTGGATGCCTAATAATAAGACTCAAAGTTAAATTACTCTGGAGTTTATACCTATTATATGCAAGTGACCTTAAGTACATGAAAAAGAAAATGGTGGTTTGTGACAAAATAATGCAATTCAATTTATAAATATTAAAATTTTGGAAATTTTTAGAAAATAACTAAAAAACGGTTTTTCATCCGGCAGTAGAAGGACCATAAATGACTCGGAAAATATGAAAAATGTAATGGACTGTATTTTTGAATTGGTAGAAAAAAGAAATGAAAAACTTGCACAAATCGCTTACCTTTCCGTACGGTCAATAGGGCACATAATCTTGATCCTGAGGGTACCCTCTTGCTGATGTTCGCAAGGCTACTCAATTCACCTTTAGTTTCTTCCCGCACTTTAAGGTTCGCAGAAATTGTCTCTAAAATTAATTGCTTATTTTGCCACGATGCCAACCGGAAGAACGATACCGTACTCGACCCTACTTAGAGCGTGAGTTGATTGTATATGACCAATTCGCTTGGATTGGCTATGCGACTTGTGCGCAGCAAAAAAGTTAAGAAAAAATATAATAAAAAAAATATATTGAAAATAAGAGTGTTTATGATAAAGGCGACATAAATTGAAGTGTAATTTTAAATTACATTATTATGTCACATGGTCCCTAATTGGAATATTTAAATAATTTATTGCCTAAAAAATAAATAACTTAGATTCCTGAACATCTTTTCTCTATATTCAATTTAATTAAAAATGTTAATGTTTCAAGTAAAAATATTTAAAATCTTGGTTAGAAAGTTGCTAGGAAATTTAGGGTTTTCAGGTTAGATAAAGACACAAAACCACAACAGATTCAGAACATCAGTTGCACGTACCTGCATACTAATTACTTTTGTCACTTGTTGGGAAATTATTATTATTATTTTATCGAAGTATAAATGTTGCGTATTTTGTTTAAAAAAAAAATTCGGGCTAAAGCTAGATATTATTAGAAATAAAATACATTTATTTTGGTGATTACTTTGATGTTTAATTATTTTTACTGTGAATACAAGAAATGCCTAATAACGTTGCATATAAAATACCAATTTATTTTAAAATTAAAAGGATTAAAAAGTAGTTTCGATTTGGTATTATTAATTCTGGGAATTAATAACTACAAGTGTCAAGTTTTAAGTAGTTTTTGGAGACTAACGATATTTCAGATTGTAGCTCCGTGGTTTTGTGCAGAAGCCACGTTAATATAGCTTTGTAGTCACAACAATTTATTTCTTCCAAATTTGTTTTTACTTTGTGTAATGTTAAGATTTACAATCGGTACTGAGAAGTGCAAGTGAATTTAAAAATCGTTGTTTATATATTGTTTATTTTAGCGAGGAATCTTAGATAAACTCCTGTATTTCAAGAAATGTTTGTCTTAAAGGGTAATTATTAATTATCCTAACGGGTTAAAATTTAGAAAGAGATGGAAGAAAATTTTTCTGGCTAGTAGTATACATATATAGGATTGTTACGAAGTTGGATTTTTATTTTATTTTATAAACATATGAAGAAAGGTTTAAAGTTAAACCTGTTTAAGTATGAATTTATGCAAATTGAATTATAATAGCGATTTATAAATAATATTTTATTTTCAGCGTTTGATATATGAAGTAATATGTTAAATTTTTCCTTTTCAGGCATTTTTAAAGATCATTCTATTATCATAAAAGGTGGCAGCATTTGTATTTAGCAAAGTTTTGTAATAATTTGCTTGTTAATTATGTTTTATATGGTTAGCAGTTTTAGGAACAATTTTAGGAGGACAATGAGATTTATTGACGCAGATTTTCAGTTTCTGATTCAGAGACTGGCGATCAGTTTTTTAAGTTTTTATATTTTTTCTTTCAGGAACGACAAGAGAGTTTACAGGTCGTAGTGTGTATTTTTTCGTCTTTACAGGTGCAGTGTTGGTGTAGCTGAGTAAGAGGAAATCGTACGAAAATGTATAATCTATACAGTTGTTTTAAGTATCTTTCAGGTGTTATTTGCGAATTTAACAGGGCGTCATAAATCTATATTTTAGTAGTCGCGTATAATTGTGTACCTGGTATTGGTAACGTTTATCTGTTTATAGCAGAATAATTTTTGTGGTTGTTTTACAGTTTAATTCAAATTATTTTTTTTTTGTTTTTTGGGCAACAAAGGTAGGTTGCATACGAACTTTTATTTGCATTTGTATTTTATAAAATTTAGTAGATTCGTAACAATATCCTATATATTTTCTACACAAAAACCTTTTATTTTTTACCTGTATTGTAGGCTAGACAGAAGGGACACTTTATTTTTGGGTTTTTAATGCCGTAATGGATTACTGTTATATTTTACAACATTTATTTTGAGTGTTGCGGTAAACTTATAAACGTTAGAGTTAATTAAGCGATCCGGAGTGATTATTACTGGCGTAATAACTTTTACTCGTTGAGAGTATTTCGAATTTTGAATTTACATATATAATTCTGTCTAGCATTTCACTTACACAATTAACATCGTTTTATCATGAGGAATTTCTGATTTTTTTTCTGTTTTAAGAGAAATTAGTGTATGAAATTTTAGAATCGCTGTCAGAAGTCCGAAGTTACACTCTCGGTAATCGGAAACTGTGACCGAGATTTGGGAGAATATAGATTGAGAATTTGACCTGCAGAAAGATGGTTTAAAAGGGTATAAGATAATATTTTGCTAGCTGTGATCGAGATAATAGCTAAACATTTTTTTTTATTGTTTGGGGCGTGTATAACATTAAAACCCGGTTAAAGTATTTGTCGATTTATAAAGCGGATAGGCCCAAAACAGTTGATGAAATGATTATTTGGATAAGACGAGTATTTGGTACTCACGTATCTCAATTAGAAGGGAGGAAAGAGCTGGTACATTGCGTCAAAAAACCAGACGAAGCTTTGGGTGCTTACGCCCAACGATTACGAAAACTATCGTTAATGGCGTTTCCTGACGAAAATGCTAATATAGCTCAGGTGACGTACAGGAACAAAGTTTTAGTAGAACAGTTTATACAGGGCATTGACATTCGTCTGACCAATAAAATAATTGAGAATGGCGACTTTTATACTTTAGATGAAGTCCTAGAAGTAGCAGAGAAATACGAGACAACTATTTCCAGGCAGCTACTTAGTAATTTATATCAGGAACGGTACTCATCATCTGTGCGATATGTAGATGGAACTTTAGGTGTTATACCTAAGCAGTTTTTGCCAAATAATCAACAATCCATCGAAGATAACGGTAGATTGAAAAGAAATGGAGAGACAACAAAGAAAGGTCAGAAAAATGAATCTTTTCATAAATACCGTAGAGAAGCAATGCTCAGAAATTACGATCAAAATCATAAGAAATTAGCAAACATCTCAGAAAGAAGATGTTTTAACTGTCAACAAGTAGGTCATATGGCGAATAACTGTC
Organism: Diaprepes abbreviatus; assembly: GCA_034092305.1. Classification (NCBI taxonomy): domain Eukaryota; kingdom Metazoa; phylum Arthropoda; class Insecta; order Coleoptera; family Curculionidae; genus Diaprepes; species Diaprepes abbreviatus. The sequence goes on along the minus strand of JASJET010000032.1, from coordinate 7,100,129 downwards.
CATCTCCGCTTACTTGTTTTAACTGCAAAAATAAAGGGCATTTCTTTAAACAATGTTCTTTAAAAGGCAAGACAATATCAAAGAAACCTCCTAAATAGGCTCATTCCCAATCATTTGTAGAAAATCTAACATAGTACTCGCCATCAAGGGAGAGTAGTTTGGTTTATCTTGCTTAAGATTAAACTTGGCGAATCGGTAAGTTTTCTAACAAATTGCATCACAACGGAGTCATTAATTTATTTGGTAAAGAAAATGCTTAACCGTAGCATTTTTATTTTATTTTTAACACTACGAACGATTGCCGAAAGAATGATTAATTTTGGAAAAACTGAAGTTTGATTTTCAGCGGGAAAGTTTCCATCTAGAAAGAATATAGAGCGCTTATCTATTGCCTATAATAACAACTTAAATTTTCCAATTTTAGAATGCAGTTTTTGAAAAAATTCAAGCCTGTAATTATTTTCTGTCTAAAGAAATCGGAGTTGCGGAGATATAGCTTGATCTTGCTGAATGGCTATCTAGTGCGACCCTACCATACTGTCGTTCAAGACAGTAATGCTGGTGAACTAGACGCCTCTGAGTTTTGCACTTTGTTGCAGTTTTAGCACGACAGGCAGAAATGCTGGTGCTAGCGAGATGATCTAAGGGAGACAAGGCCTGATCGTGGAGTTTTTTTTAATACTAGTTAAAAGTGGTACCACGTATGAGTGGGGCATACAAGTCTAGTTCCCAGGTCTATCATCCGTAACATATTTCTAGGGAAACGTTCAGAGTTTAGAAAAAACTCTGAAGTTATCTAGAGATTAATCTGATATTCAATAATTTGGAAAAGTTTGAAGACAACCCTTGGTTTAACAATAATAAAATAATTCAGCAGTCTAATACTCCTGACTGGCCATCAGAGTAGAAAGAGCGGTAGTAACTCGAGGCAACCGACTCTTTCAGGACTGTTTGAATACTTGGAAATTTCACTCATTTCAGGGCTGTGATTATGGCGTTCGCGGACGCGTGGACACTATAATTATAAGCCATTAAATCATATAATTGTCGACATTTGCACGACTATCAATAATTTAATATCATTTATTAACAATCAAACAATTCAAAGTATAGTGTTCTCCTCATTCTTATTGTTTTCCAATACCCAGTCCATTAATAATTCTACATGCATTTAAAATTTGGTAGATGTAGTTAGTCTAGGTAGGGTGGAGTTTACAGCGATCTCTCACTAAGGCTGTTTTTGAGTTTTGAGTTGAGTCTATGTCTTGCCAGCATAGAGTACATTATGAGAATATATATTACCGTTTGCAAGATGCCGCAATAGTGGAATGTTACACTTCTTGGAGAATTACGGGACATCTTCACGAAGAAGATGCCGAAAGGTGTAAAATGTTACGTTTTTTTTTTACAGAGTTACGGGATATCTTCAAGGAGGAAGATAAGCGGAAGTAGTATGATGTTATAGTTTCAGAGAGTTATGGCCACATCTTCGAGATCGAAGATAAGCCATTAGAAACTACGGACGAAGGAGCGCCTTATCGAAATTCGTGTGAGTTTCGCGGAAAAATTAAAAATTAAATAGACCAATCTTAGTAGTTAGTTGACGGAATAGATCGATAGGAGAAGCCTAAGTTTTTTTTTTCACCGGGCATGACTAAAAGCTATTGGCGGGTTAAACTTGACCCAAGAATTAGAGAATAAATTGTATATTCAGTCCCTGGGGTCACTAGAAATGTAACTATATGTCTTTTAGACTAGCTAATTCTCCATTTACCTAGCAGTGATTAATGATGTGTGTAATTCACTATCTATTAGACTTACATTGTGATGTTTAATTTGGATGGCATAAAACTATTTATATAAAGCCATATTAAGCAGCCACTGCAAAATCACACACAGTTTAAAAAAAAACATATTCATCTATAACTCAATTCGGAAAGATCTACTTTTATGTAAATGAAAGTCCATGATTGGAATTATCTTTATATTAAAAGAAGGAGTCCGTCCCTGTTCGATTGTCAAGAGTTCTTAACAAAGACTCCAGGGTACCTATTCTCGTTCTTGAGAGAACGATCACTTGATGGAAAGTGGGCGTGGTTCTCACGAAAAAGTATGAAGCCGTATTCTGGCTAGAAAAAAAAAATGAAAAACTTGCACAAATCGCTTACCTTTCCGTACGGTCAATAGGGCACATAATCTTGATCCTGAGGGTACCCTAATAAAAAAAATATATTGAAAATAAGAGTGTTTATGATAAAGGCGACATAAATTGAAGTGTAATTTTAAACTACATTATTATGTCACATGGTCTCTAATTGGAATAATTAAATAATTTATTGCCCAAAATATAAATAACTTAGATTCCTGAACATTCACCCCACCAAAAACGAATGTTTTTAAACCTAGTAAAATAGAGGAAAATAAAACAGTTATGAAAAAATCATTTTAATATACCTTAAAGCAAAAAGAAAATAAAAATAATGTTGCATTGCAAAAATAAGATTTTAGTTGCCAGGTAATGAACAAATTTTGACCACAGGTCGTTGCATAACACCGTGGATCGTTTTAAGCGTAACTACGCGAACCACACCGTCTTGTCCCGGATGTAATTTAAGTATTCTACCCATTTCCCATCGAAGGGGTGGATTTTGCTCATTTTTAATTAGGACAAGAGCGCCCTCATTAATAGGAGGAGATGGCATAGTCCATTTGTGCCTCTCTTGGAGAGAATGGATATACTCTTGAGACCACCGTTTCCAAAAATCATCCTGGAGGCGCTGAATAAGCTGCCAACGATTAAGCCTATTTAAATTTATAGAGCTTAGATCTGGATCAGGGATAGAACTGTTTAAAGGCTCTTGAATAAGATGTCCGAAAACACATCTCGTTGAACACGTTTTATACTAACTCGCAGGGAAGCTTCAATCTCAAAAGGTGACAAATGACCTTTAACTTTAGGTTTTGACCTTGAATTAGAAATAAAGCGAAGAGTATATGCAATGATCCGTTGTATCTTAGGTAATGAAGAAAATCGATCTAGTAAAATAAGAAAATCATCGCAAGGAAGCAAAACGTTCAAAACTATTTGTTTTTCTTCCTTGGATATCTCTAAACCAGATTGACCCGCAAAATTGGGCTGTGTCGGCCAGAAAATTCGATTCTTAGATAAGAATTCTGGGCCAGATCACCAGATGGGAGTATCCAAAAGTTGCTGAGGAGTTTGACCACGGCTAGCACAGTCTGCTGGATTATGCTTGGAGGGGACGTGGTGCCAAGATGAAATAGGTAAAATTTCCTAAATGTGGCTTACTCGATTGGCAACAAATGTCTTCCATTTATGAGGAGAAGAAGACAACCAAGCAAGTGTGACCATGGAATCTGTCCAAGTATGTATAGCGTCAAAAATAACAAGATCAGCATAACTTTCCTTGACAAATGCCACCAGATCTGCGAGCAAAACTGCTGCAAGAAGCTCAAGTCTTGCTATTGATACAATCTTCAATGGTGCAACACGACACTTAGCGCAAATAAGAAAAGTTTTGATATTGTTTAATGTGTCTTCTACACGAAAGTAAACAACACCAGCGTATCCGACCTGCGAAGCATCGCAGAATCCATGTAGTTCAGTTCGAGATATCGAATTAGAGCCTACATAGCGAGATATTTTGATATCAGCAAGCTTGGGCAATTCGGCTTTGAATTTGGTCCAAGTTTCGAGAATATCGTCGGACGGAAACTCATCCCAAGAAACCTTGGATTCCCATAAACGTGGCAAAAGACGTTTTGCAAGTAACAAGCAAGGAGAAACAAAACCGAGGGGATCAAATATTCTACTAATCTCAGATAGAATATTGCGTTTAGTACAGGGGCGTTCCATGGGAACATAATAATAGGAAAAAATGTCTGAATTGGGATCCCACTTTAAACCTAATATTTTAATAAAAGAAAGATCATCTTTATCAAAACTGCAAGACTCCTGGATATCTGAAGGAGATATATGAGCTAAAAGAGCAGGATCGTTACTTGTCCATTTACTTAATTCAAATCCTCCTTTCTTCATAAGTTCAATGAGCTCAAGCTGAAGTGACAACGCAGATTTTAAATCGTGGCTACCGATTAATCCGTCATCTATATAAAACTGGCGACGAAGAACTTGAGCTGCCCTAGGGAATGAAGATTCCTCTTGAACCGCTAGCTCTTGCAGAGTACGTAAGGCAAGTATGGCGAAGATGAAACTCCGTAAACAACAGTACGTAGAAAATATTCCTGAAGAGGTTCAGAAGGTGAGAAACGCCATAAAATGCGTTGATAATCCCAGAATTCCGGCTGAACGTTTATTTGCCTGTACATTTGTTTTATGTCGCAAACAAAAACGTAAGGAAAAAATCGAAAATTTAAAAGTAAAGCAGAAATATCACGTTGGAGCTTTGGGCCAACGAGAAGAGTATCATTAAGAGAGACACCCTGTTTAAAAACAGCATGATGGGGGATGTAATAAGCAGACGGACACCTGTATTGACTTTGTGGCACTAAGGACATGTGACCACTGTTGAGATAATCTTGCATGAAATCTGTATATTTTCTAGATAATTCAGAATTTTTGGAAAAACCTCGTTCCAACATACAAAAGCGACGATATGCTTGAGAGTAAGTATCAACAAAATTTGGTTTTGATTGACGAAAAGGTAAAGGTACCGAGAACCGTCCAGAAGTTTCTCTGAAGACTAAATTTTTAAATATTTCCTCGTACTTCTTGTCTTCAGTGGACCAAGAAGGGATTTTAGTAATTTGTTCGACCTCCCAGAATTTACGTAACTGAATATCGATACAGTCATCCAAAGAAGCGAGACAATTTAAGAAAGAGCCAGGATTCCTGAAAGAAACTGAACAGCTAGTTTTACCCTGCAAAACATAGTCTCTAAAGCTACAGGTTGATCGGAATTGCCGACAATACGGCCTGATTTTAAAAATAAAGGTACCAATTTAGCACCAATAAGCATGTCTATTGGTCCTGGTATATGAAACCGACTGTCTGCAAGCTTCAAATTTCCAATATGTTCCATTTCGGAAATATTAATGTGAATTTTTGGTTGATTAGAACAAACTTTGGGCATGATAATAGCTTCAAAAGAAAAAACCGGATCCAATTGACCACAGGGTTTGATGATGCATTGAACAAGACTGCTGTTGGTAGAAGTTGACATTCCATTTAAACCCTCAATTGGAATAGAAAATTTTTTACGATGGAGACCCAGTCACCTAGCGCACGACTCAGACATAAAATTTGCCATAGAGCCCGTATCCAAAAGTACACGGATTTTCTGAAAATGTCCTCGAATGTCCTTGATATCTATTTCACACGTGGATAATAAAATAGTATGTTGCGGAACAGACAAAGTGTTTGCAATACAGTGAGTATTCGTGACGGTGAAATTAGACTGATCATCATTAGAATAATGGGCGACAGCCGTAACAGTGTCTGAATTAGACTTAGGCAAGTTATTGTCATTAAAAGGCACGAAAGAAGAAGAATTTTTGTTAAAATGTAGAGTTGTATGATGTGGAAATTTGCATATTTTACATCTATGAGAAGAACCACAATTTTTAATAGAGTGGGGAGACACTAAACAGTTGACGCATAATTTGTGTTGTTTAGCATAAGAAAATCTTTCTTGTGGCGTTTTAGCCAAGAATAATTTACATTTAAATAATGCGTGAGAAGCAGAACATAAAGTACACATAGGTTCGCTTTTTTGTGAAAGCGGATTCGTTACAAAATTGGATGTAGATCTCTTATTGTTCAATGCATGATAATTAGAAGATTTAAAATTTGACTTATCAGAACTCTCTGAAGAAGTATATTGAACAGACTCTAAAGCTATACATTGTCTTTCTAAGAAGGTAATTAATTGTCTGTAGGTAGGTAATTCTTGATTTAGACTATTTTCAAGCTCAAAACTGGTTCTGGTTTTAGAATCAAGTTTATTTAGTAACATATTAAACAACAAGAAATTCCATTGATCTACAGGAAGTTTTAAAGCTCTTAAGGCTGCCACGTTTTCAGAAAAAACATTTAAAAGATGTCTAAGATCCTTAGAAGTAACCTTTTGAATAGATTCTGCATAAAATATTTCATTATAATATTGTGTAGCCAAAATGCGCTTATTTTGGTATCGTTTTTCAAGCGTTTCAAAGGCAATAATATAATTTGCTTCTGTAAGAGGGATACCCTTAACTAAAGCTAAAGGTTCTTTATCTAAAGAAGTAAGTAAGTATTGAAATTTCTCAACATTAGATAAGTCTGCGTTATTGTGGATGAAACTTTTAAATAAATCAAAAAAACTTGGCCAATCTTTGTAATTACCATTGAAAGTTGGTAAATTAAGTTTTGGAAGTTTAGCTACAATTTTGGAAATTGTAGGCACATTTAAATTAGGATTAATTGAAATACTAGCTATTTGAGAAGCGGAATCGCTTAATAAGAAATCATGTTTAAAGGATTTAATACCATAGTAGGCCTCATCTGCAGCAATACGCATCCCATCGTAATTTGCAAAATCTTTATCGTCAATTAAAGAAATTATAGTATTATGAGCCGATTGAAATTCGTTATATATGTTGTCAATAGCATCTGCACGAGCTAAAAATGTAGATTTTAAAGAGTCGTTATTAGAAGCTTTGATTCCGGCTTCGTGAGTCTCTTGTAGGCGTTTAAAAGCCGTAGTACGTTTTAAATTAGCTTTAGTTAATTTATCCGCCATTACAAAAATCAGAAAAATATGAAGAAAATTAATGTAAATAAATGTATTTTGCACCCTTATGGAAAGCAGAGCGAAAAAAAAATAACAGATTGAATGATACAATGTTAAACGAACTGGCTAAGTAAAAAATTGTTTATAAAAATTCGCAAAATATGCACCATCCAATGCTAATAAATGAAAGTAATTTGATAAAAAGGTACAAACGTTTTTTATACCGTAGATATCACAAAATGGAGCAGATAAATATTTCAATAAAGCTGAAATTTTATTTAATATGAAAAAGAGAGAAAGAAAGATAGTGTGGTACGGTAGTACGATCCACGTGTTAAATTGCGCACAGCGGTTTTAATGGTCGCTGAAATCTTGTGCGCGAGAATACAAGTTTTAAGGTACAGATTTATAGGTACTAAAGGTTCCAGTTTTGCAGCCAAACCTGGATGCCTAATAATAAGACTCAAAGTTAAATTACTCTGGAGTTTATACCTATTATATGCAAGTGACCTTAAGTACATGAAAAAGAAAATGGTGGTTTGTGACAAAATAATGCAATTCAATTTATAAATATTAAAATTTTGGAAATTTTTAGAAAATAACTAAAAAACGGTTTTTCATCCGGCAGTAGAAGGACCATAAATGACTCGGAAAATATGAAAAATGTAATGGACTGTATTTTTGAATTGGTAGAAAAAAGAAATGAAAAACTTGCACAAATCGCTTACCTTTCCGTACGGTCAATAGGGCACATAATCTTGATCCTGAGGGTACCCTCTTGCTGATGTTCGCAAGGCTACTCAATTCACCTTTAGTTTCTTCCCGCACTTTAAGGTTCGCAGAAATTGTCTCTAAAATTAATTGCTTATTTTGCCACGATGCCAACCGGAAGAACGATACCGTACTCGACCCTACTTAGAGCGTGAGTTGATTGTATATGACCAATTCGCTTGGATTGGCTATGCGACTTGTGCGCAGCAAAAAAGTTAAGAAAAAATATAATAAAAAAAATATATTGAAAATAAGAGTGTTTATGATAAAGGCGACATAAATTGAAGTGTAATTTTAAATTACATTATTATGTCACATGGTCCCTAATTGGAATATTTAAATAATTTATTGCCTAAAAAATAAATAACTTAGATTCCTGAACATCTTTTCTCTATATTCAATTTAATTAAAAATGTTAATGTTTCAAGTAAAAATATTTAAAATCTTGGTTAGAAAGTTGCTAGGAAATTTAGGGTTTTCAGGTTAGATAAAGACACAAAACCACAACAGATTCAGAACATCAGTTGCACGTACCTGCATACTAATTACTTTTGTCACTTGTTGGGAAATTATTATTATTATTTTATCGAAGTATAAATGTTGCGTATTTTGTTTAAAAAAAAAATTCGGGCTAAAGCTAGATATTATTAGAAATAAAATACATTTATTTTGGTGATTACTTTGATGTTTAATTATTTTTACTGTGAATACAAGAAATGCCTAATAACGTTGCATATAAAATACCAATTTATTTTAAAATTAAAAGGATTAAAAAGTAGTTTCGATTTGGTATTATTAATTCTGGGAATTAATAACTACAAGTGTCAAGTTTTAAGTAGTTTTTGGAGACTAACGATATTTCAGATTGTAGCTCCGTGGTTTTGTGCAGAAGCCACGTTAATATAGCTTTGTAGTCACAACAATTTATTTCTTCCAAATTTGTTTTTACTTTGTGTAATGTTAAGATTTACAATCGGTACTGAGAAGTGCAAGTGAATTTAAAAATCGTTGTTTATATATTGTTTATTTTAGCGAGGAATCTTAGATAAACTCCTGTATTTCAAGAAATGTTTGTCTTAAAGGGTAATTATTAATTATCCTAACGGGTTAAAATTTAGAAAGAGATGGAAGAAAATTTTTCTGGCTAGTAGTATACATATATAGGATTGTTACGAAGTTGGATTTTTATTTTATTTTATAAACATATGAAGAAAGGTTTAAAGTTAAACCTGTTTAAGTATGAATTTATGCAAATTGAATTATAATAGCGATTTATAAATAATATTTTATTTTCAGCGTTTGATATATGAAGTAATATGTTAAATTTTTCCTTTTCAGGCATTTTTAAAGATCATTCTATTATCATAAAAGGTGGCAGCATTTGTATTTAGCAAAGTTTTGTAATAATTTGCTTGTTAATTATGTTTTATATGGTTAGCAGTTTTAGGAACAATTTTAGGAGGACAATGAGATTTATTGACGCAGATTTTCAGTTTCTGATTCAGAGACTGGCGATCAGTTTTTTAAGTTTTTATATTTTTTCTTTCAGGAACGACAAGAGAGTTTACAGGTCGTAGTGTGTATTTTTTCGTCTTTACAGGTGCAGTGTTGGTGTAGCTGAGTAAGAGGAAATCGTACGAAAATGTATAATCTATACAGTTGTTTTAAGTATCTTTCAGGTGTTATTTGCGAATTTAACAGGGCGTCATAAATCTATATTTTAGTAGTCGCGTATAATTGTGTACCTGGTATTGGTAACGTTTATCTGTTTATAGCAGAATAATTTTTGTGGTTGTTTTACAGTTTAATTCAAATTATTTTTTTTTTGTTTTTTGGGCAACAAAGGTAGGTTGCATACGAACTTTTATTTGCATTTGTATTTTATAAAATTTAGTAGATTCGTAACAATATCCTATATATTTTCTACACAAAAACCTTTTATTTTTTACCTGTATTGTAGGCTAGACAGAAGGGACACTTTATTTTTGGGTTTTTAATGCCGTAATGGATTACTGTTATATTTTACAACATTTATTTTGAGTGTTGCGGTAAACTTATAAACGTTAGAGTTAATTAAGCGATCCGGAGTGATTATTACTGGCGTAATAACTTTTACTCGTTGAGAGTATTTCGAATTTTGAATTTACATATATAATTCTGTCTAGCATTTCACTTACACAATTAACATCGTTTTATCATGAGGAATTTCTGATTTTTTTTCTGTTTTAAGAGAAATTAGTGTATGAAATTTTAGAATCGCTGTCAGAAGTCCGAAGTTACACTCTCGGTAATCGGAAACTGTGACCGAGATTTGGGAGAATATAGATTGAGAATTTGACCTGCAGAAAGATGGTTTAAAAGGGTATAAGATAATATTTTGCTAGCTGTGATCGAGATAATAGCTAAACATTTTTTTTTATTGTTTGGGGCGTGTATAACATTAAAACCCGGTTAAAGTATTTGTCGATTTATAAAGCGGATAGGCCCAAAACAGTTGATGAAATGATTATTTGGATAAGACGAGTATTTGGTACTCACGTATCTCAATTAGAAGGGAGGAAAGAGCTGGTACATTGCGTCAAAAAACCAGACGAAGCTTTGGGTGCTTACGCCCAACGATTACGAAAACTATCGTTAATGGCGTTTCCTAACGAAAATGCTAATATAGCTCAGGTGACGTACAGGAACAAAGTTTTAGTAGAACAGTTTATACAGGGCATTGACATTCGTCTGACCAATAAAATAATTGAGAATGGCGACTTTTATACTTTAGATGAAGTCCTAGAAGTAGCAGAGAAATACGAGACAACTATTTCCAGGCAGCTACTTAGTAATTTATATCAGGAACGGTACTCATCATCTGTGCGATATGTAGATGGAACTTTAGGTGTTATACCTAAGCAGTTTTTGCCAAATAATCAACAATCCATCGAAGATAACGGTAGATTGAAAAGAAATGGAGAGACAACAAAGAAAGGTCAGAAAAATGAATCTTTTCATAAATACCGTAGAGAAGCAATGCTCAGAAATTACGATCAAAATCATAAGAAATTAGCAAACATCTCAGAAAGAAGATGTTTTAACTGTCAACAAGTAGGTCATATGGCGAATAACTGTCCATCTCCGCTTACTTGTTTTAACTGCAAAAATAAAGGGCATTTCTTTAAACAATGTTCTTTAAAAGGCAAGACAATATCAAAGAAACCTCCTAAATAGGCTCATTCCCAATCATTTGTAGAAAATCTAACATAGTACTCGCCATCAAGGGAGAGTAGTTTGGTTTATCTTGCTTAAGATTAAACTTGGCGAATCGGTAAGTTTTCTAACAAATTGCATCACAACGGAGTCATTAATTTATTTGGTAAAGAAAATGCTTAACCGTAGCATTTTTATTTTATTTTTAACACTACGAACGATTGCCGAAAGAATGATTAATTTTGGAAAAACTGAAGTTTGATTTTCAGCGGGAAAGTTTCCATCTAGAAAGAATATAGAGCGCTTATCTATTGCCTATAATAACAACTTAAATTTTCCAATTTTAGAATGCAGTTTTTGAAAAAATTCAAGCCTGTAATTATTTTCTGTCTAAAGAAATCGGAGTTGCGGAGATATAGCTTGATCTTGCTGAATGGCTATCTAGTGCGACCCTACCATACTGTCGTTCAAGACAGTAATGCTGGTGAACTAGACGCCTCTGAGTTTTGCACTTTGTTGCAGTTTTAGCACGACAGGCAGAAATGCTGGTGCTAGCGAGATGATCTAAGGGAGACAAGGCCTGATCGTGGAGTTTTTTTTAATACTAGTTAAAAGTGGTACCACGTATGAGTGGGGCATACAAGTCTAGTTCCCAGGTCTATCATCCGTAACATATTTCTAGGGAAACGTTCAGAGTTTAGAAAAAACTCTGAAGTTATCTAGAGATTAATCTGATATTCAATAATTTGGAAAAGTTTGAAGACAACCCTTGGTTTAACAATAATAAAATAATTCAGCAGTCTAATACTCCTGACTGGCCATCAGAGTAGAAAGAGCGGTAGTAACTCGAGGCAACCGACTCTTTCAGGACTGTTTGAATACTTGGAAATTTCACTCATTTCAGGGCTGTGATTATGGCGTTCGCGGACGCGTGGACACTATAATTATAAGCCATTAAATCATATAATTGTCGACATTTGCACGACTATCAATAATTTAATATCATTTATTAACAATCAAACAATTCAAAGTATAGTGTTCTCCTCATTCTTATTGTTTTCCAATACCCAGTCCATTAATAATTCCACTTGCATTTAAAATTTGGTAGATGTAGTTAGTCTAGGTAGGGTGGAGTTTACAGCGATCTCTCACTAAGGCTGTTTTTGAGTTTTGAGTTGAGTCTATGTCTTGCCAGCATAGAGTACATTATGAGAATATATATTACCGTTTGCAAGATGCCGCAATAGTGGAATGTTACACTTCTTGGAGAATTACGGGACATCTTCACGAAGAAGATGCCGAAAGGTGTAAAATGTTACGTTTTTTTTTACAGAGTTACGGGATATCTTCAAGGAGGAAGATAAGCGGAAGTAGTATGATGTTATAGTTTCAGAGAGTTATGGCCACATCTTCGAGATCGAAGATAAGCCATTAGAAACTACGGACGAAGGAGCGCCTTATCGAAATTCGTGTGAGTTTCGCGGAAAAATTAAAAATTAAATAGACCAAATAGATTAATAAACCCTCTGTAACTCTTTGAAGTGTACCAGTGGTCCTAATAAGGAAGAAGTCAGGAACGAACCAAGGAATTTAGATGCTGTATTAAATTTTACTAACATAGTAAAATTATACTTTACTTTTGTTCTCCAATCTTAGTAGTTAGTTGACGGAATAGATCGATAGGAGAAGCCTAAGTTTTTTTTTTTCACCGGGCATGACTAAAAGCTATTGGCGGGTTAAACTTGACCCAAGAATTAGAGAATAAATTGTATATTCAGTCCCTGGGGTCACTAGAAATGTAACTATATGTCTTTTAGACTAGCTAATTCTCCATTTACCTAGCAGTGATTAATGATGTGTGTAATTCACTATCTATTAGACTTACATTGTGATGTTTAATTTGGATGGCATAAAACTATTTATATAAAGCCATATTAAGCAGCCACTGCAAAATCACACACAGTTTAAAAAAAAACATATTCATCTATAACTCAATTCGGAAAGATCTACTTTTATGTAAATGAAAGTCCATGATTGGAATTATCTTTATATTAAAAGAAGGAGTCCGTCCCTGTTCGATTGTCAAGAGTTCTTAACAAAGACTCCAGGGTACCTATTCTCGTTCTTGAGAGAACGATCACTTGATGGAAAGTGGGCGTGGTTCTCACGAAAAAGTATGAAGCCGTATTCTGGGTAGCTTTTCTCGTTCTCGAGAGAATGATCATCTTGATGGAAAGTGGCCGTGGTTCTCACGAAAAAGTAAGAAACCGTATTCTGAATACGTTTTCGTACTTTTTCGTGAGAACCACGCCCACTTTCCATCAAGATGATCGTTCTCTTAAGAACGAGAATAGGTACTCAGTAGACAATTCACACTATATATATATATATATATATATATATATATATATATATATATATATATATATATATGCATAGTAAAAGTATCACACTTCGAAAACGCAAATGTGTGGATTTCATTTAGGTAATTATACAGTTTAAGGGTTACTTTTGGGTCAATAAATTACAGTCAACAAAACTACACTGTAAGAGTTCAAGTTAGGACACTAAGTATCACGCAATCTAGGAACATAGGAGGATACAAAAGCAGCCGAGAAAAGCATAAGCCATAGCGAATTGTCGAATTAAGTGATGTAATGACAGATGTTAGAGAGATACATGGTACGGATGTAAAAGAAATTCGTGTACGGGGGTTTTAAAGAAAGTAAATACATATATAAATGGGTTTGGTTATTTTAGGGATTGAGTGATCAGTTAGCAAATAATATTATAAATAGCAGTTTATCGCAGCAAGAAATGTTTCCAAAGTACAGAGATGAGTGATACAGTAGAGCCAGGTAGCTAGAAGAAGATAGATGCCATTAAAGGTTATGCTTAATTAAAGAAGATACGTCACATTGTGTAATACATCAGGAGTATTTCTTTTTTGTTTTGTTTGTTTGTTTTAAGGGTGATGGTATTATTATTTATTTGTTTTTCTCCTGGAGTTTTAGGTATTTATATTTGTCGAGAATATTAGTAATGTCTTGGAGTTTTAGAGCAAGCAGTACTTTCTACCGTAGATAGCTAATGGTCTCGCTGAAATTGGGTCATCCAACTGCGTAGGCGATATTTGACGAACAAGTTCTCCCTCCTATGAAGCCATGACAGAGTCCAGGAACTTCAGTGAAAGCGACACAGCAGTAGTTAAATTTTCTGATTTCTAGAACACCGCAGGCGATATAATAGATAATGTGGTTGTTAATGCAGGTAATGGTACTTATTATTCGAGTTGTGTGTGTAATTGGCGTGTTAATTGTCAGTTTGATTTATTGCGGCACTCTAAGTGTGTGTTAGGCGTGTAATAAGTAGTTGTTCTACAGGGTGATCCAAAAAAGTAAGTAAATAAAATAAATTACAGTTCAGGAACTCCGCTTCTGGGGTGGCAGCTGGGGCGGGCGGTCTGTTGTGGGGTGCAGGGTTTTTTGTATGTTGTTGGTACTGTGTTGTGTATATTTGTAGAGAGAGATGTGAAATAATTGTGTATTTGTTTGTATTTTGATATTTATTTCTATGTGTATGAAAAGAGCCCGGACTATATAGAAATGCCCACGGACTATTGCAGAATTACGTGTGCGGTTGGTATTCCGCTGGAAGGCATTTATGCGAGTATGTAATTAATTTACATAATGTGATCTGGCTGGTTTATAATTTATGGGAGGTTTATCTGGTTTACTGAAGAAATAACTATAAAAATGTAGGTGTTAATGGATTTGTAGTAAGAATAGGTAATTGATATCTATAATGTGTAAAGCAATTCTAGAGGATGTTATAGAAAATACGGGGTGTGTGCGGTTTAGGTCTGTTTTTGGTAAATGGTAAATAGTAAATAATTATTTTATATATTGACAATTATTTATTTAAATAACTATATACATATACGAGGTATATTTAAAAATTATTCATATTCAAAAAAATTCAGTAATTTATAGAATTATCAACCTTTTAAGAATGCTAAATAATTGTATAAATAATAAACATTACTTAGTGCGCAGATGCATTTTTGATTTAAATGGTAAAAACATAGAGGTTCAGATGGTTTTAAACATGGTTGTTCTGGAAGTTCTGTAACAGGTTTAGAAGAGTATTTTCGAATGTAGTTTGCTTTTTCTTTTCCTTTGACAAATACGTGATTCGCTTTGGCTGTTAATTCTCTAATAATATTCGGGAGCTGGTGCAATGGAGTAAATCCTTCCGACCAATCGATACAATGATGATTTTTCATTAACCATAGAGCTTGTCGGTGCAGTTCATTTGTTAATAATTTAATGTGAAAGGGTTTTTTAAAAACATAATGACATACTTGTGATCCATCATAGGCGGCCAGTTCCTTTGGTACAAATTGGTTATTTTTAGTTTTGAACCCCTGAATGTCTATTACTAAATTCATGTTATTTTTGTACTGAGGGGTCTATGTGGTTTGAAGTAATATAAATAGCTTTTTATAGGCATGCGTATCAGACTAATTCACTTTTGTTAATCCACGAATTATGTCTATTATCAAATCCTAGCCATTTTACATAAACTTTATCACCCTTTCTTTTTAAGATGCGTTCAACAAGATACATTTCAGTATATTTCACTTTTTGAAGTTCGCTGGTATAGAACGTGCCTTGAATCTCATCGCTATTGTTATCCGTCAGAAGATAAACTCGAGGATTAGTTTCACGTATCTTGCTAATTTTGAAAATTTCATTTGACCAATTGGGTGTATATCCTTTTTCAAATACTTGGCGATATTTACTTATTCTTACAAAGTCCCCCACTTTAAATTTAGTAGGATTTGAATCAATGATTTTTATAGGGCTATATGTTTTTGATAAAATTTCTTTTTCATTTTTTTTTGTCACATCCCTCGGTTTAAGTCCGATAACAGAGTGTTTTGTATTATTGTAATTATATACAATTTTATCTAAATTATTTAACCATTTATAGTTTCCTTGTAAACTAAACTGCTTCCATAATTTGGTTTTCAAAGTTCGAATTACCCTTTCGACTATACTAGCTTTAAGGTTAGAAAATGTGCTATAATGGTTTATATTATATTCATCCATTAATTTTTTAAAATGTGGATTGTAGAATTCTCCACCCCTAAAATAAAAAAAAGTGGTATATTAGTAGACAATGAATAAATAATAATAAACTGAGATATTACCTATCAGATTGAAGATTTCGAGGAACGGCATTTTTCATTTTAAGTATTTTTTTCATGGCATTTGTAACAGTTTTACCTGTTTTATCTTTAATTGGTTCAACCCAAACATATTTTGAGAATGCGTCAATGGCTACCAAAACGTATTTGAAACCTCGATTAAATTTGGCATAAGGGATAAGTGAAATTAAATCTATTTGAAGAAGATCTTTAAGCCCCTTAATAATTGTCTTTCTTCGAGCATAATTTTTACGAGCTGGTTTATGCAATTCATTTACAATTATTTGTTTGATATTAGTCGTACTCATCGTTGGAAACAGCCACCTTTATGACTAACTCTATTATTCCGTCTCCTGTTTTTGGGGAATCCAAAGACCTTATTATCAAAATCTTATCTCCTTCCGATAAAGTTTCCCCTTCAAGGGTGTCAATAAGTTTGTGGTTTAATATAAACTTAATTTCTCGGTGAAATTTTCTACAAGTTTCAATGGTTCCAGAAGGTAAAGGATAAACCCAATTATAGCTTTTTTTATTAATTTTATAGGAAAAGACAGTAGTTGAAGTTCCTAACGTGAATTTGTTTTCTAAGTCACTAGCTAGTAATGGAATAAAACATTGATAATACACATTTTTATCAAAATTTTTGCTGGAAATGTGACTTCCGAATTTATCAATTGACATGATTAAACTATTGTAAATTGTTTGAAACGTTTACTTTTATTGAATTAATTTAGCCTCTCTTAACTCTTCGATTATAGAAATGATTTCGTTTGTATGGGAGGTGTGCCCTGCAGCTGAAGAAGACATCAATAATCGAAGTCTATCCACTAATTCATTCGGGTTATCCCAATACACATAATCAACATTTTGTTTGTTGGTTTTTAATGTTATTCCCTTCCCTAATTTGCCAGTTTTTGGTCGCATAGTTCTGGTAGGTGGAGGAGGTTTGACAAATTGTGATGACACAGATATATCACGAGCAATGTCACTTAAGATTTTCGATCCCTTTTTTGTTAATCCTTTTTTATGCAAATAAGGTAAAATAATTCGTCTAAATTTTGCATATCGATTTGAACTTGTAATTATATTTCCTGTTTCATCTTTATATGCATTTGTTCGTTCTAATATATCCATGTAGTTCTCTAAATCTTTTGATGTATACAATTTAGGTTCCTTTTTAAATAAAAGTTCGTATAATCCAACGGTGCCAGGGTACTTGATTGTTTTAACCTTTATATCTTTTCCAATAAAGTCTATAGGTGCTTGTGTTAAACCTAAGGTAAATTTATTTTCTTGAAAATCGTGAATAATTCCAAATTTATGATCAAACTCGTTTTCTGTGTCACGTATATTGGCATCAATGTATGATCTAGGTAATTCATCAAAATAGTCTAGATACTCATCATAACCAGGTTGACCTACATACTGTTGTATGCTTTGTCTAGTTTGATTAATTATATCCTCTAGAGTTGCTGTGGGTGTTAGGTCTTGTATTTCCTGCTCTGCGTCATCGGCTGTTGCAATTACACTAGTTTCTTGAAATGGTACTTCACGAGCAGTTTTATTTAACAAATTATCATATCTATTTTCATTAAAAAACGATGGCATCTCTGTAGGAACTTGTGGGGTTTCAGACATTTTCAATTTGGTTTTTTTTTTGGGTGTAGAAACATATGGAAAAACATAACGATCATAATCTTCTTCTTTAATTTCTTGTTTTGGTATAATTGATTCTGTGTGATCGATTTTTGTTATGAGTTGTTTTAGAGGTTGAATTATTGGCTTATAAGATTTTTCTAATTTAAATTCTGTCGCTGCCGTGTCAGATTTTAGTTTTTGATACTTTTCTTTAACGGCTTTTCGCGTTTTAACAAGTTGTTGGGATGTGTGTTTATCCATGTTAATTTTTTAGCGACTGATGGTGTTTCTAATAATTACTTTTAATTTATAGTGAAATAAATCTATCAAAACCCTTACGATACCTTCCTTTCGTCATTTCACAATCTTTATCAACAACTATAAACCCATATTTATCTTTCCAACAATTTTGGCATAATTCTTTGAACTGTTGATATGACATGTCAACACTAACATGATCATCGAAAACGTGTTTTAAATTTGTATTGTCTTGTCTAAACATTATTATTAAGTTTGCATTATCACGAATCAGTTGTTTAGGAATTGATGAATACGTTTGACATAAATAAAAACAATCTACATCTTTGTGACGTCCAAAAGAAAAGTAGTCTCTAATTATATCTTGATTACAAGAAGCAATGTCGTCAAATATTATTATCGAATTTGGACTAACTTCGGCTGGTGGTATAATGTCACCACCCTCTTCATATTCATTATAACCTATTTCTTTTATTGGTTTTATAAGCTGTCTTAGATACTCATATTTAGGTTGATGAAGAGATTTCGAGAAAAGATATATATTTTCAAATCTTAAACCGTTTGGGTGTTCAATTAAGGATATCATAACATTAGTTTTTCCTGATCCCGAGGCACCAACTAATAAACATCTTTTTGATTGCCCTCCAAATAAACCACCATGTTTTTGATATTTTTTTTATTTCAGTTTTAACATCAATGTTAGAAATGGGGAGCGTAATTTTAGATTTTCGAATCTTCATATAACTATGTTATTCTAAAAACTAACTTGTAAATATTTTAAAAGCATATTTATAGGTTAGTAATAATGGAAATTGGCTTAGTAGTTTTTAAGAGGTGCTATAAAATGATAGTTCATCAAGATCCTACTTTTATTCACAGCCGAGGTCGTGTGAAGAAAGGATCGGGTTTATTTGATAAAATTATCAGTAATCTACCTTTTGAAGTGCATATTCCAGGATATAGGTGAGTATACATAAAAAAATAGCACCGTTTATTTAAGTTATGTTAAGAAAGTGTTTTTAATTTGCAGATTTTGTGGTCCTGGAACCAAACTAGACAAGCGAATTAATCAAAAAGGAATAAATCCATTAGATAGTGCTTGTAAGGAGCACGATATTGCTTACTCACAGTATAAGGATTTAGAAGCCAGACATAAAGCTGATAAACTCTTGGCGGAAAAATCTTGGGAGCGTGTTATTGCCAAGGACTCTTCTATACCAGAACGACTATCAGCTTTAGGTGTTACAGGTGCAATGCGAATTAAACGAAAGCTAGGAATGGGTTTGAAAAAAAATGAACAGGCTTCAAGAATAGTGAACAAAAAGCGGGTTAAACGTGGGAAGGGGTTGAAGGGTAGAGCTAAGAGGAAACGTATAATTAAAACCCCAAAAAAGATAGGTGGTATTTTACCATTACTCTTTCCACTTTTGGGTGCGTTGGGGGCATTAGGGGGAGGTGCAGCAACAATAGCAAAAGCTGTCAATGATTCTAAGGCTGGAAAAAAACAACTTGAAGAGTCCCAAAGACACAATAAAGCAATGGAAACACTAGCAAAGGGCAAAGGGTTAAAAATTAAATCGAGTAAGAAAGGACGAGGAATGTTTTTGGCACCTTATAAAAAAAACTTCCAATAAGTCTTCCTCGGCATGCGTTATCTAATATCGATTTGAATAAAATTATTAAGACATTAGAAATACCTCATTTTAGAGGTGTCTTTATGAGAAATAATTTGCCTAGGAAGATTAGAAATTTTGAATGTGCTATCGTTAATCTAGACGATAAAGATGGCGAGGGATCTCACTGGACTGCCTATATTAAGAAACAAAAAGAAATTATTTATTTCGATCCTTTTGGAAACCTAAGGCCGCCCCTTGAACTGATTTATTATTTTAATAGTTCAGGGTATAATAGAATAAAATATAATTATGATAGTTTACAAACTTATGGTTCTTCTAAATGCGGACAACACTGTATTATGTTTTTATATAATAATTGTAAATAACAAAATTTTAACATTTAAATATAACCCGTTCGAGAGACAAAATGTCCACTACTTTCACAATTTCCGGAAATGAATCGGTTTTGAGTGCAAATTTTAATCCACCAATATATTTAGAAGATGACAAAGATTACTTTATTGGTTTGGCAGATTTTGAAACATTTTTCACAATACCAAATATAGAAAGGGGTTCTAATAAATTCTATGTGGGTACCAAAGTTATAACAATTCCAGAAGGTTCTTATGAAATTAACGATTTAGAAAGAACTATTAAAAGGGAAATGTACGAGAAATTTCCTATGGAAAAATTCGATTTATATATCAGGGGTAATACGAACACTCTAAAGACGATAATCAAGTGTTCTCATCCGATTGACTTTACTCACGAAGATTCCATTGGAAAATTGCTTGGTTTTGAAAAAAGGATTATTCCTGGTAAAAGGAGAATGGAATCCGATAATGTTATAGCAATTTTAAAAGTAAACGCCATTTGCATTGATTGTAATATAGTGACAGGTTCTTTCCACAATGGCAATCCTGTTCACATAATTCATCAATTTTTTCCATCTGTGCCCCCTGGTCATAAGATAGTAGAATCCCCACTACCCATTTTGTATTTTCCTGTTAGTGTTAAAACAATTAACAATATAACTATAAAAGTGGTTGATCAAGATTATAATTTAATTAATTTTAGAGGTGAAACTATTACTGTGAGACTCCATCTAACGAGAACACTAAAGAACAATGGTTATTAGATATAATAATAAATTGAAAGAAGTAAAACTTACAAAGCCTGAAACTGTTTATAAAAAAACAACTCAAAAAAACATTGTTAGTTCGAAATCAAACCTGAAACGATTGACAGCAAAAAATCGTCAATTTTTACGTACCTTAGGATTTAAAGTGTTTCCAAAATAATAATGGACCTTTTAAACATTACCGAAAAGCTTCTTGTTGACAATTCTATTTTAAGCTCGGAATTACACACGTATCAACCCTTTGTTACATCAAAATTTGAGTATAACGATGAAATTAGGATTCCTATTCAAGAACTTGATACTTACACATTACCTTGTGAGAGTCTTTTATATATTGAAGGAAAATTAACCAAGGATGATGGAACTAGGGCTACCAAACTTAAGTTTATTAATAACGGGGTGACTTTTCTATTTAGAGAAATTCGTTATGAATTAAACGGTGTAACGATTGATTCTATTCGAAATGTTGGTTTAACATCTACAATTAAAGGGTATCTATCCTATAATACCAATGAAAGTATCAAAATGCAAAATGCCGGGTGGTTTCCGAAATCTGATTCTAGTATGACCGTTACCGATAAGGGGGCATTCAATGTCTGTATACCTTTAAAAATGCTGATGGGATTCTTTGAAGATTATCAGAAGATTATAATGGGGATGAAACAAGAATTGGTTTTAATTCGTGCTAGCAACGATTTAGATGCAGTAATATGCGAAGACGAAAGTGAAAAGCCAAAAGTAGAATTTGAAAAATTGTGCTGGAAAGTGCCACATATTACAGTTGATATACCACAACAGTTAGCTCTAACTAAAATATTAGAGAAAAATATCGAAATTGTTATGGGTTTTAGAAGTTGGGAGTTGGTGGAGTATTCAGCGTTACCTTCAACTACACGACATACTTGGCCAGTTAAGACCGCCAACACTCTTGAAAGCCCTGCCCATTGTATATTATCATTATCGAAGGATAAAAGGGGCAAAATAAAGGAGGATATGAGCAAATTTGATCATTGCTTCCTAACTAATGTTCGAGTCTTTTTAAATTCTGAAAGATATCCGTACCACGACTTGTATCTAAACTTTGAAGAAAATAAATTTGCAACTCTTTATGAAATGTTTGCAAATTTCAGAACATCGTATTACGAAAAAACAACAGAACCAATTTTTACCCCTGAAGAATTTAAAAGCATATGCCCAATTGCATATATAGATTGTTCGCACCAAAAGATAAATATGCAAAGTGGTTCTGTTGTAATGCGTATTGAATTTGAAACTAGTAAAGAAACAGAAAAGGGTACTTCAGCCTATTGTCTTATTCTTCATGATAAAGTATTTAGCTACACTCCTCTTACAAAAATGGTTCGACAAGTTTAATTATATTGTTAAATATATTATTTTTTAAAATGTATAAAATAAAACTACAATAATTGAACAAAAATATTTGTTTTATTAAACCTTTGATTATAAATAAATAATCTATAATTTACATTTAATATACTATCTAAAATAGATTCGAGATTTTTTATTCTTCTTTGAAAATGGATCCTATTTGAGAAGGCTTCAAAGTCCCATTCTCTGGCCTTTCTGTACGCAAAGTTCCACACTACCATAAAGTACACTTGATTTTTCGATTCGTTAAATGTTACTGATTTCTTCATAATAGTAGGTGGGCTTCTTTATTTGATATTTCAACTTATACTCGAGTAAATCAGGGTGTTTTGTAAGTAATTCCAACATAGTGCTAATATTTTCATTGTTGGGGTTTTGTTTCGGCGACAGAATATTATAAACATTTGTGAGCAAATCACCTTGTTGCCTGTTTGCATCGTTTTTCAGCGTATTAAAGTATTTTTCAAATTGTTGGTTTTTTATCATGTTTAGTCGATATTCAATTACAGGTATTAAATCCCATAGTTTGTTGATGCTTTCACAACCAAAATAAATATAACGTTGATTGTCGTGTTTTACCTTCACCACATTATAATCATCAATTTGGTCAAAATAAATGGTAAAGTTGTTGAATCTAATAGGAACATCAAAATAACCAGTACAATAGAAATAACTTGTAATTGTACCTTGATGTTGTAGTAAACACTTCCAATCGTCCTCGTTCAGTAATACGGACCCATCAAATGCTTTACTGGCAGCAAGTTCTATGCATGGTAAAAATTCATCTCGAAGGTTTAATCCTATGTTCACATATTTCGTATTCGAATTGTTTAAATAATAAAGTTTGCCATTTAAAAGGCCACAACTTTCGTACTGGACTATATAATTTGGTATCGATCCTGTATTAGTACTGCTCGAAGCAAACGTATTCATCATTTTCTATTTGACGTACATACGCGCACACACTAGATTTTCACACTGCGGTTATCTTTTATATGTCAGTTGTCGAGGAGTTGAAAAATTAAAAAAGTGGGGACTCTACCTTAACTTTTTATAAAATATAAAAATTACAATGCTCGAGGCTATCAATATTGCACAACACAAACTGTAGCATAGAAAGTAATTACAGGAGATGTCGTGGCAAGAATTCTCATTGAAAGGTACCCACTCAGAATTAAATTTACTCCTGTTTGAATATGTGTAAATTATTTTGAAATACCTGAAATCACTTTTTTCCAACTCGAAGCTATCCATAGTATACGAAAAAACCGGCAAATCTTCATTAATTCTGGTAATCTTCATTGCTTTACAAGAACAACAGTCTATTTCGGTATTGTTACTTTTATTAAAACATATTTGAGACTCGGCAACTTTCGGTTGATAGTGAATATATAATATATTACTAGCTGTCAACCAATAGAGTAAAATAAATTTCATTTTGTTTGTTTTTAACTTTTTTTACAAAACACTGTTGGATCCACTAATAGCAGTAGTAATATAAGTATAAAAAAACAACTGTCCAATAATTCTTTTTCGATGTTAGTGCTTCCCTTTGATTATTATTATTAAACGTTTTACCCAACCATAAGATGTGCGCAAAACTACAATGTGATGCAATCTTATAGTGTTCCTCTATCGGACAATCTTCCTTTTCCCACTTAAAAATTTCAACTGAACAATAAGCACACTGGCAAATATCTAGGTATTGTGTAAAATAAAATCCTGCCTTTGCTAAGTTAATTGGGTTGACGGCACCCCTCCAATTTTTAAATGTCAAGAGTCTTTCTTCAAAACTCTTCCTAACTTTATCTGAATCTAAACTTTCCAAGCACATTCGGATATAACAACTAATAATTATCCTTTGTTCGCTACTTTAAATATACGTTTTTGTTAGAACTAAACTACCACACCCACCAGCCGTAGAAAAAATGCTTTAAACTTGTCGAGACTCGTTTTTACTAATGTTTTCATTCCCTTTAACCTTATACAAATGAATGTCTACTTATTTATTTTTTCGAGATTTTAATTTAGTATATATAGAGAAAAATAGTGGTGATGGTGGTGTTTAACAGATGTCTGGACCAAAATATGTAGCGCCCGCTCCCACCCCCGCACCAGCATCTATACGTTGATACAGGGTCTCTGATAAGCAGTAAAAGATCTAATTACGAGGTAAGATCGAATTGATGAAATTTTGTAGATTTTTTCCTTTTTTTATTCAATAACTTAATATATTGCACTTTATTAGTTGTTACCCTATTTCTTTGTTTTAAAGGAGAGGAAAAAGGAATATAAATAAAAACACAGACACTGAGAACAATAGGTTTTTATTTTTCATTAGAAACACACAATTCGGAACTGGGTTTATTCTTTATTCTTTTTCTTCTTCTTTTCGGGGTTTCGAAAGCCAAACGCCTGTTGGAAATTTTTCAGACTTCATCCGGTGTATCAATTCTTTTTTGATTGTAGGACGTATACACTGCCCCCAACCGACATGCTCCCCCGATTCAGTGTATACCCACTGGACATATTCCTTAACTTCTTGGGTATGTGGAACATCGTGAAAACAACGCGGGCATCGTTGAAATTGTACTTCGGGGAATTTATTCCCAAAATGTAAAGTTTTAATTTTAGTGCGAGTATACCCACACACAACACATGTTTGTCTTATTTCGTAACGTCTTAGTTTGGTGGTTCTTTGTTTCTTTGTCGGTAACGATGACATGGTTATTATATACACCCTACAGTGATTAAAATAAATTTATATAAATTTTTGTTTTAATATAATAACTAGGAAATTTAAAGTACAATATATCATTTAAAAGAGAAAAATACTAATATTCAAGACAAATGATGCTTTACAAATCATCTCGCAAAGAATAATGCCCATATGGTAAAGTTTTAATGTTACATTCACATATTTTCCGCTTATCATCTGACCTATCTAATACAATTTTATTTTGTTCAAAAGTATATACATTCTGACCCACCGATCTAATTAAATATTGTTCTTTTCTCAAGCGTTCACCACTCTGTAAACATTTTTTATAGTATTCTAAATTTAATGCCCTTATTGTTTGTGAAGGAGTCCCCTTTGCAACGCACTTACTTTCGCTTGTTTTGTGAACCTTAAATGAATACATTTTAGGTCTAAGACCAACAAATTCTTCTAGTATTTTACCACTCAACTCATCTTTCATTACACCCATTACTTTTTTATTCACTTGTGGAATACCATATGGGTTGTTAGATGGATAATCTGAAGTATCAAACCACTTAGTTAAATCACCCTTAATATCTTCATATACATCGCTAGTCTTAATTAAATAGATACCCGAATCAGTGTCAGAATAACATAATTTTAAACGGTCAAGAGGATATTTGTTCAACATATATTCATAATGAAATTTGTATAACCGAACCTTTGCTAAATCTAAAACTGTAAAACCGATAAATATGGGCTGATTAAAATATACTTTACATCTATTTAATTCAACAGCAACACACCCTTCATCGAAAATTACTCTGTCTTTAAAATTTGGTTTAGAAATATAATAATTTACCCCGTACGAACCCTCATATTTTGATATCAATTTGACATCTCTAAATTTTCTTACATTTTGCATCGATTTTCCAAAACAAGCATTATTATTTAATTTATAATAATGCACTTCAAACTCATTTACAGCCTGCGCTCTTAAGTGAGTGTTTAACGATATATAAGGCTCCATCCAGGCAGATTGCTGAAAACTTAAAACTCTATGAATGTTCTTTAATTTAAGACCATGTTTAAGACATTGTTGAAGCGCAATGTAATGTATTACATAATTTTTTTTGTCGTAAAGAGTAGCTAAAAGTTTCTTTTGTTTACCCCCCTCAGGTGCTAAACGTTGTGGGCAAAACGGTAAATCTGAGTGTAAATCGTGTAATTCAGTGGGGTATTCTAAATCAACCTCTAAAACAAAACCTACTGATGCATCAGATGGGACATTTTTTATTTCTAAATTTTTAATTTCATTGGGTTTTAACCATCGAAATTCACACAAGGGAAGAGTTTGGGACATCGCAAATCCATATTGATTGTTTATATCGAAATACATTAAAAATACATCCTCCAAGTTTTTATCATAATTCTCCATATATTTGTTATTAGCCCTAGCGTGTCTATGAATACATGTTGACAAACCACCTCTGATACCCCGTTCTATAAAATGTAACATGTCAATATCTGTAAGAAGCTCAATTTTTACTCTTGTGGTGTATAACATTAAAGACCAGGATAAACTCGGGGTTCCAATATAAAAAATAGGGTCAATTTTATAAGTTTTTATAGTAAGATCCCTAAACGACTCAAAAACATCTGCTAAAAGAAGAATGTCTGTTTTCATATATATATTCGAATAGTCTAAGATATTTTTACATTTGAAGGTTGACCAAACATTTTGAGCATGTTTATAGTCTATATCAGAAATATGTTTATTTTTTATTTTATCAAAAAATTTATCTTTTGGCGGTAATTGGGATTCATATAAGATTTCAAAAGAATTTACGTAGCTATAAGGGAAGACACCTTTCTTAAACAAAAGTCTAATATGTTCTATAGGCCAATTATGTAGCATATATTCACTAATTTCGTAGCTCGTTAAAAATGATGAAAGGCGTTCCAAACTAAATAATAAAAAATTTATGCTATCTATAAACTTTAAGTGTATAATTTTATAGTACTCACGGTTATCTTTTGAGATTTTCAATTTAAGTTTCTTTGTAAAACATTTATATTTTTCCTTATTATAAGGTAACACTGTAATAGGACCCTCCAAATCAGAACAAAGCTTTTGAATAAAAAATTTACTGTCAAAATTAGATAGATTGTGGAATACCACTGGAATGAAATTTGGAAGCTTATAATTCAAATTACAAGTATAATGCGCTGCACCTCTGAATTTCCCAGTTAGGTGACAATGATCTTTAACCTTAAAATCAGATTCAGAGAAAGCTTGCTCACAAATATGGCATACAGAGGATTCTTCAAAATTAACTAATTCCTGAGGGTTTAGTTTTCTCATGGGGATAATATTATCAAATGTTTTACAAACAAATTCAGCGACTTTATACAATTCACTTATAAACCAATCAATACAGTCTCGACCCGAATAAGATTCAAATTTCCATAGTGATTTGTCATAAGAACAGTGCAGAAAGTAACCTATATTATACGCAATATGTTTTTCTGTGGCTGTTATATAAGAACATTCAGGTGAAGGCATAGAATTTGCAATTGAAATTGGTAAAGTTTCTAAATCACAATACAGTGCAAAGGGGACCCTTTCCTTATGAGAAAAATTTTTAAAATATACAAACTTATTTTTTTCGTTGGGCATTACGCTTTTTACACTTTTAAATTCTGAACAGTAAGTACTGTGACTGTTTAACTTTTGTTCAGTGGAGAAAATTGATAGGCATCTGTAACAAATAAATTTTTTTGTTCCGCGTGTTTTGTATTGATTTCCGAGTAGTCTACTAAAATGTTTGATCCAACAAAAATGATAACGCGTTTCATTTTCATTTATCCTATCATTTCCCTCCTTAGTTTGTATTAATAACAAATTAATATGCTTTGGTTTAATAACATCTGAAACAATTATAGGTACTATTTCATATTTATCTTTTTGTGTTTCGGGTGTAACTTCATCATTGCTATCATTTTCGCTCTCACTTTCACTAATCAACGTAATTGTTTTCCCGACATAAAATTTATTTGATTTATTTTTTTCTTTAATGGTATATATATTTACAGTTAAGTTATTCTGTTTTTCAAATTTTGATAACTGATTAAGAGTAAATGGTTGACTTATTCCTTCTAGACTTAAAACTTCAGAATAATGTCTATATGAATTAACTCTATGAACATTATTTTTAGCCGGCTCCAATGCTGAAGTTACAGCCCAAGCAAAACATGCACCATCATTTGTTTGAATATTTACACAGCATTTTTTACGTTTAATTTCATCAGGTAAATCTCTGTAACAAGCCCCGACCGAAAAAATTGTGCATCTATTAATTTTGATATCTAATTTAATTATTTCTTTAAGAGTATACCCCGATCCCTGATCACTGAATTCTGATAATTTTCTTAAAATTACATCAAAAATATTCTCTTTATAAAATTTTTTTGCTAAATTAATATTATATAAAATTTCGTTTTTAGTACTTATAAATATATCTCTTTGATTTATATCTTCCCCCGCATCTGAATCATTTTCACCCCCTTTAGGAATAATAAATTTTCCCAACATAGTTACATTAATTTTACACGGAAAATGATTGACTCTTTTAACCAAGTCGGGGAATATTATTTCGATTTCCTGTAAAAATTTGATAGGATCTAAAAAACCTAAAGTATTTCTAATTTCTATAGTAAGTAATCTACATTTAAAAGCTGACTCCACGATTACTGGTTCTAGCTTTGTAACCCCCGACATTCTCACTCACTCAAAAATTCGAACTCAATGTCATTAATTTCGCGACCTGTTGATATCTTCCTTTTCCCCCTATAAATAAATAGGACTTTTTTACCCTTATTTATTGATTCTAGGTATTCATCTGACAAATCCTTAAAGCGTTCGGGTAACCATAGAGCCTTCCCCTCTTCGAAAACTATCAGAATTCTTCGGCCGTATACCGTGTCGACCGCTCTGAATTGTAAAATAGGTTTTTTTACATTTATAGGCACATCAGCAAATTTAATCACCTCATAGTCTAATTTTCCTAGAAAATTAAGAGTTTCAAGTGTATTCATGTTCTGCAAATAAAAATGAAGGGTGAGTTGTGTTTGAAGATTAATTTCTTACTTTTTGAGTGTGAAAATAAAATAAGCGAGGAAAATAAATTAATTTTATAAAGTGTTAGTGAATACCCCAAATGTTTCGTATATATTTTCTTTAGAAAAACCTATAATATTTTGAGCTGAAATTGAAATTAATTTAAAACATAATACAGAACAACAAATTTGACACCAGCTGATATTACCCCCAATTTCTTGTAAAAGAGATTCTTTAGAAATATCTTCTTTAAGTTTTATTTTTTTAAATTTTGCATAAGTTAAATTACATCTGGACCAAATAGACCAATAAACCCTCTTAAAACATTCGGGGCAACATATTATAACACACCCATACCAGCATATACTATAGCACCCCCAAATTATTTCATGTCTTATATAATCGTCGATAAAATCCAAAAAACTAACTGAATTAATTTCCCCATTGTGAAAACCACCCCATTTTTTATATAATCTTAAATAATATTCTGAAACACCCTCTTCAAACTGAAGTATAGAATTAATTAAAAAATTATTATTTTTTTCCTGTTCTAAATACACATTTTTAAATTGATTTAAAAGCTGGCTTTTTAATTGTGATGGTATAGGTAATGTTATAATACCTAATCCACTTGTTAATTTTCTCAAAATAGCTTTTGATGCAAAGGATTTTAGAGAAGGTACTTTTTTATTTTTTATTATATTTTCACACTCACTAAAATCAAAATCTTCAACGTCATTAAAATCAGACATTATAAAAAATAAAATGGAAAATCTACTTACGTTTCTTTTCTTTCTTTCTGACGATGGAAACTACTTGATTATTACAATATTTTTCCGTTTAAATTCTTCTATTTATATACGTTGCACATTCACCTTATTCGCCTTGATGGAAATAAAAAATCACAAACTAGGTGCGCAATTGCATATAAATACTGCATTTATTACCTAATGTTTGCAAACCGAAATCATTTACATTAGATACAAGACAAAGTAAAAGTGTAAGTAAAATGTTTTCGTCATATAAAAATAGTTTTATTCAAAATTATAATGGAAAAGAAAAGATATATAATCCTAAAAGTTTATTTATTATTTCTTTAGGAAATTGTTTCAAACCAGTATTTAGTATTCCTAATGGTTTTGTAAAACTATTAACAGGCAATCTCCAATTACCTTTTTCAGTTCAAAAACAACTTTTCAAAAATCGACATAGTCTTTGGAAAATCTATTTTGAAACTTTTAAATGTGATATATTTGACTGTATTAACCACATTAATTTAAATAGCGGATTAATTGAGCCATGTTGCCAAATATTTTTAAACAATATCGATAATTCTAGTTTAGGTAATTTTTCTATCAAAAAATATAAATATATAATTAGTGTAAATAATAAAGTATATGAAATTTGTAAAAATTGCTATAGTTATTAAAAAAAAAACCACCAAAAATTTGTTGTATATAAATACATTCATTATTTTAAAAAATACCATAAATGTACATTAATAATTAATAACTTTAAAGGTAATTATTGCCAAATTTGTAAAACCGGTTCATTTTTTTTCTCAAATTTGACATTTTTTCCTTTGTCGTGTGTATCTTTTGAAAATAACTCGGTGGAAATTGGTAGCTCCAATTCTGATTGTCTCGATATAGAAAGCTCCGATGATGACTTATAAAGGTAAGAATTTTTTTAATAATATAAATTTAACTTTTTATTATTTTTAATACATGTCTTCAATAAAATATATTAATCCACCAAGTTTGGAATTTCTTGCTATTCAAATAATTTAAATCCAAGATATAACAAATTTACCTCCCTCTTTTTAATGAAATTAACTCATATTGACGTTTTGAACCTTAACAGGATCATCACTAAAAACGGTATATGAAAAATGTAAGCGTTTCATAAAGTACCAATAGCTTTAATTTTTTCTAAATTATACTTAAACTTTTTGCACAAAAATTTATTTAACAAAAAAAACATTTCTCTAAAATTTTACAGATGACTACCCATAAATTTTAGAAAGAAACACCTGCTAACTAGGAGCAACCTCATATAGTGCAGAGCTCGACCTATATGACTTCGAAAATTGTCCCATCCTCCCCCAATGGAAAAAGCACTCTTTTCGACACTGGCCCGCTCACTCTGGATTTACATCTTTTTATTTGTAACATAAAAACCTTAGGGTAAATAATTAGATATAAAAAGACTTCAGATCCCTTGGTAAATAAGTTTACTACATTAATAAATTTCAATTAATTTTTGTTTAGTTTCTTTTATTTAAAAATATATCCAATCCTTAAAATTATAAACCAACCAGATTAGAATTGCTTTCCTCATTCTAGATATCAATTACCTACTATTAACGCTAACCCAATAACATTTACATTTTTTATAGTTATTTCTTCGCTAACCAGATAATATCGCCATAAATTAAATACACACTCGCATAAATGCCTTCGAGCGGAATACCAACACATAAATTATAAACCAGCCAGATCACATTATGTAAATTAATTACATACTCGCATAAATGCCTTCGAGCGGAATACCAACCGCACACGTAATTCTGCAATAGTCCGTGGGCATTTCTATATAGTCCGGGCTCTTTTCATACACATAGAAATAAATATCAAAATACAAACAAATACACAATTATTTCACATCTCTCTCTACAAATATACACAACACAGTACCAACAACATACAAAAAACCCTGCACCCCACAACAGACCGCCCGCCCCAGCTGCCACCCCAGAAGCGGAGTTCCTGAACTGTAATTTATTTTATTTACTTACTTTTTTGGATCACCCTGTAGAACAACTACTTATTACACGCCTAACACACACTTAGAGTGCCGCAATAAATCAAACTGACAATTAACACGCCAATTACACACACAACTCGAATAATAAGTACCATTACCTGCATTAACAACCACATTATCTATTATATCGCCTGCGGTGTTCTAGAAATCAGAAAATTTAACTACTCACAGCAAATAGATCCAGTTGGTCTGTAATTACAACAACCTATGACGCAAAGGACATTGGAAGAGACAGAAGCAGATGACGAACCTTCCACGACGGAACATTCGATTTTACTGGTTAACTCCAACGATGTGTTTGCTTGGAATGGACATGGAGAAGTGGAGTCAACATTGAATTCATTACCAAGGAAGCAGTACCAATTGACAGCAAGCAGATTTATGGGGTCCAACCACACTGATCCTCATCGATCGAGTTCATGCACTTTACATAAATCACAACAGAGGAAGCTTGAAACGATTCAATAATAGTGGATTTCATTACAAAATTATGAGTACAGAGACCATCTAACAAGCGTGCGAGCAGCCTTGCTTTTTGAACAACATGGCAATCAGGTAGCAGCATTCGCTGCAACGTTCGGGTCAACAAGAGGAGTCCAGAATACGAAGGGGACAATGCAAGGACTGGTTAAAGACTCAAAAGGACGTGACAGTGAATCGTGAAAAACGGTACTTTTTCAGACTAGTGGAAAAGTGTGTGTTCGTGGAAAAGTGAAACTCGATCGTAAAAGACTGCACTTAGCAGATGTATTTTAAGGGAACTTCTTGATGAAGAAAGAAGAGTGAAGAAGATTAGGTTAAGATTTATTGTATCAATCTACAAATTGATATTTTGCAGCGTAGTTGAGATTTGTATTCTTTTACTTTCCTTTTGTGGGAAAATCTTCAATCTAAGGGGGAGGGTAAAATGTAATGGAACAAATGTTAATTATTTTACACTGTTCAATGTGAACTATATTCAGTTAAAATGAATAATTAAATAATCACTCTGTGAATAGATTTTCCGTGGGAATAGGGTAGTTATATTTTTTTATCACTATCCACGAAAGTCTAAAGGAAAAATAAATCAGTTATCGAGCTTAACTTTTATGATCTTTGTCGTTTAAATGTTTTCTTAAAAAAATACATAAAGTCAGTTAATTTATGAAGACCTAAAAGACCCTATCTTAGAATTACCTATAAATCTGTCTAAGTAATCCTGCCCTGGTTAAGTAAATAAAACCAGACGTGATAAGGGTAGTTTTTAACATATGGTATATGAAATACCGTTAAAATGTATTAAAATATTGAACGATTTTCCCATTATTAGGAAACAAAAGAATAATCAAATAAACTCATTATACTGTAATATAACGTTTGACCTGTGTAAAGGATCTAATATGGCGATTGTTTTTCCTGATTGCAAGAAAGAACGAATTAAATAGCAGCAATATGAATAAAAGGGCACTCAGGTTTTTTCACAGACGTTATATTATCTTATTCCTTTAGTTGTAGAGAGAAATAGAATAGTTTTATCAATTGTGTTTATATAAAATTAAGCTTAAGATGCTCACAGGTCAATTCGTGAATCAAACATCCGGTATAGAATAGCTAACGCCCTCAGCATGTAACGATCGAAACCTTCGGACTTTAAGGGAAAGAAATTGACGTTTAACGGGTTCCATCTTGTAATATGGATACAAACGGAAAACAGAGGGAGAGGGGGTGTAAGATTCGAAGACACTCTTTTAAGGAATAGTAAATTTTAGTCACAATTTGAATGTCGGTTAGAATGGTACCGTGACTACCAGTGCCGTAGAATAATTACGTCACGGGTATAATCGCCGGGAAAGAAGGTTATCTTTGTTTAATTTGGGAAAATAAGGGATTATCGGATGTTATTTTAGTGGGGCATTTCGCGATTTTCATACGGTTCGATTAAGTAATATAAATAGTTGTTTTTCGCGTTTCATTTCTTTTTTTTGTTTAGTATTTTATTAAGCTATTTATACGTGTTTTTTTCAAAATTGGGCTTTACATTTTTGGTTAAAATAACGGCCGAAAAGAGCAATTATGTTAGTTTTTTTTTTTCGTAATTTATATTAGTTTTAAGTTTCTCATTGTAAATAGTTCGTTTTTATTCTATTTATTTTGTTAATAGACTAAGTTGTTTTGAGAAACTTGTTTTATTCAATTTAATTAAAACCTTCACGCGAATTAACTCGCGGGCGCGCTGTTGCGAGACCTACAAAACAAGAGAAGTCTACTGACCAATTAACTAGCAGCCTTTCCTGAGTCCTGAAAATCTGAGTCATGGTTGTGGTAAGCTTTAATAACCGTAGTGTTTGGTACTAAAGCTGCAAGAGAGAAGTTGAAAGACCAGACTTCCAGAGTGTCTTTATTACTATGAAATTTAATTGTAGGTTATTAAAATAGTTACTAATTAATATGGGGCAAAAAATGATTATAGATAAAATGATTAACGCTACCTCAATATGTCATTGGCCAGAGTCTGTAATCAAATTCTGTCACAATATTTTTTCATCAGGGCTTGAAAGTTACTATTATAGAACTCTTTTCCTTGATCACTTTACAGACTTGTTGATGTATATAATGCCTCTTCAATGATGCTTTTCATCGCACTAATAACTTCTATACCGGTCTTGTTTTTTATCGCTATGGTATTGACAAATTTAGAATAGCAATTTATACAGACCAAAATATAACGATAACAATCGTTTTCATTAGCATACTGTTGCATTTCAGTTAAATCAATTTGCAACAAATTTCTGTATCCTTTTATTATCGTATGACTCTTTATAAAATTTTTTCTAGCCGTTCTTTGTAGTTCTTTAACAATTTTGGTTTTTTCTAGACTGGGGTCTATATTATTAGTAATATTAAAGGTTTCAGATCGAAGGAAGAACTGAAAAATACCGTTAAATATTGAGCTTAATATATTATACCTTCTTCTCGTAATTCCTCTATGATTGACATAATTTCATTTTCATGTCCAGTGTGTCCGGCCACATTTGAACTCCACAACAAATGTAAACGATCTACCAACTCTTTAGCTTTATTCCAGTAGACATATTGAAATGTTTTCGAAGATAATTTCTTTTTTGTGGGTAACTGTAGTTTTTCGGAGAGATTTTTTCTTGTAACACCACCACCTAATTTTGTGTCCATCATAAGAGGTTTAATAATTCGTAAATATTTGTTCCATTTTGTCTCCAAGAAACCATCACTTTTTTATAATTTTTGTAGACAGCACTCGGGGATTCCAAAATGTCCTTGTACGTTGAAACTAAATAATCACTTAATTGTGGTTCCTTGCCTAAACTTGGGGGTGTTTTTAGAAATAACAAGTCATACAGTGGCGGTGGTCCATCGTATTCTGCAATATTTTTCCCCTTTTTGTATAAGACAATATTTCCATTTCGAAAACGCATCTCTAAATTACTAATAAAATTTTTGGTACGATCTGTTTTTGAACCAAAACGTACACCATATACATTATCGTATAGAGATGGTTTTAAACGTAATTCTTTCAGGTGTGCCTTTAAAGTATCGGAAGTTGCAGTATCAGTGGATGCTAGAGATGTATTAGTTGATGTCGAGGGTGTATCAAACACCGATTGGCTAATATCATCTTTTGAAATGCGATGCTGCTGCTGCTGTATAGGTGTAGAGGTTTGAAAGGAATGGGTAGGTTGGGGAAAACCTGATATTTGAGTCGACTGCACTGATGTACTGGGACTATGTGACTTTGTAGATGGATAATGTTGTTGTTGCTGTTGGCGTTACTTTACCACATCAGATATAGTTGTTAGGGCTTAGAAATGGGTTCATAAAATTTTTCCAATTCCACCACATTTAATTCTTTAGCCGCTTGAATTTGTTTAATTTTTTTTCTAACGGCATTGGTAGCTTCTACTAGTTTAAGTTTTAAGTCGATCGCATTATTCATGATGTTAACAAAGGACGTTTCAAGTATCAAATGAGGGTTTTCTCTTATTATTACAGTAATATTTAGCTATCAAATCCTTTGCGGTATCTTCCCGATTTCACATCACTCTCTTTATCAATTACTAAAAATCCATACTTATTATCCCAACATTTTGAGCACATTTCTTGAAATTGAGTAAAAGTTAGATCCGGTGAAACGTGGTCGGAAAATATGTGTTTCATATTCAACTCATCTTGTTTAAACATAATAATAAAATGGGAATTGTCTCGCACAAGCTGTTTAGGCACTCGCGAATATGTTTGCGCTAGGAAAAAGGATTCGATATTGTTATGACATCCCATGCTAAAGCACGATCTTATAACATCTTGTTTTTCACATATAACATCATCAAAGATAAATATAGAGTTTGGTTTTGCATAGAAAGGTTCCACAATATTACTGGAATCACTAAAAGCATAGTAGCCTAAACCTTTGATGTGTGCTAAAATTTTCCTTTAATACTCATATTTCTGTTGATACAGAAATTTCGAGTAAATATAGACATTTTCGAAACGTAGCCCAAGGGGGTGTGTAAGAAGCGAAATTATGACATTAGTTTTTCCACAATTAGACGGATCAATTAACAGACTACGAATAGAGGAAGGAAGTAGAGGACCGTGTCTCTTCATTATTTTCTTTTCAAATCTAAATCCTACTTTTTCATCGAGATTGTCAACAGGAAGTTTTTGTTTAAGATCGATAACGCGCTTCGTAGGAAAATTTGATATTTTATAGGCAAATAAATTACCATTCGAGGTACACATTCCCGGTTACCAATATTGCGGACCCGGAGCAAAAGTAATAAAATGTGTAACAAGAGGTGATCCGGGCATTATTTCATTGGATGCCGCATGCAAAAAATACGATTTAGCCTATTTACATAACAAAGACAACATAAGCGCGAGAAATCCAGCGGATTACGAGCTCGAATAAAGTGCTTGGAATACAGTAAAGTCGAAAGATTCCAGTTTAAGTGAAAAAACAGAAGCTTGGTTAGTTACAAACATTATGAAGGTAAAACAGCGTTCTGGTATGGGTGTACCATCATCATGATTACCAAAAAAAAAAACATCTAGAAAAAGGCACACATCGTACAAAAGGGAAAAGTGTAAATAAAAGTCGACATGTTCGGAAAGTCAGTTCCGGAACAGCTATTGGACAAGCAATTCGAAAGGAATTATTAAAAGCCGGAAGAAAAAATGTGCTGGAAAAAAATCTCATGAATGCATCTAAAATAGCTCTGTCGGCAGCGCGTAGATCGGTAAAAGCGGCAGGTGGCAAAAGGAAGGTTCGTACACCGAGAATAATACCGATTCCTAAAACTGGTGGAATATTACCATTAATACCAATTTTTGCCGGGTTATCAGCTTTGGGTTCATTAGCCGGTGGGGCAGCGGGAATTATACGTGTCGTAAAAGCTGCAAAAAAAGCTGTGAAGATAAAACAGGTGCCGGCCTGTATTTGAAATCGAAAGGAAATGGTTTGTTTCTGAAACCATATCGTATAAGTATAAGATTATTTTTAAATCGTATATTGCAAAATCAGCGATGTGCGCATAAAAGCATAAAATAGCATGAAAACATCACTATCTAATGCAGTGAGAAAAGGTGTGAAGATGAATCTTTTTAAATGTTGCCGCTAAGAATAAAACTGAGATGTGGGATGTTTTAATGGTTAGTCATGTCTTATACGTTCACACTGTCTTAAGCGCCGATTTTTATGCACCCATCGAATTACATAAAGAAAACAAATATGGTCTTGCATTGCTGGAATTTTACACATATAATTCAATTTTTAATATGGATGAAAGCAACAATAAGTTTGCCTACATGAAGGAGGGTTACACCACCTAGCCAATACAATTGCAGATTCCACCTGGGGCCTATGGAATAGATGAAATAGGTAAAACTATAGTAACGATCACTATAATAATAATTTCAAAATTTAACCCGTACTCCAAATAATATATATAATAATCAACATTTTCCTAGAAATTATAGAGGTCATTCATTTAATCGGTATACTGGTAATGCGAGAGGTTCACGAGCAGCTAAACACAATGTACATTTTGCTAAGGTAAACGTTAACCCGATCAAGAACAAATAAGCGGTGACTCAAATGAAACAAACAATCGTTCGGAAAAATAATATTTCTACATACTCAAATAATTGTTCAAATTCAGAAATTCTAAATCAAAATATAATTTTATACAAAGAGGACATTGAAATTAAAGGTATAAGTGGAATGTTAATTTCTGAAGGGTATGTCTATTAAAATTAATCATAAGGAAAATAATATTTCATGAAAAATTCTATGTTTTCAATTCTTTAATTTGTCCTACTGCCGGAATTATTGGCGAAAATTTTTTACGAAAATACAACGGAATAATAAATTATGAAGAAAATTCTCTATCATTAATAAATTTTGAGCAAGAAATAAAACTTCCTTTAAACTCTTTTAAGAATAAGACAGTACTAATCCCCATTATTTACCAACAGGTATGATAGAGGAATGTGTAGTGATACCCAATGAATTATATTCAGGTGTGTTTATGGCAGGTATCCTATCTAATCCAGAAAAAGGAAAAATTCCAGTAAAAATTTTAAATACGTGAGAGAATGAGGTTTATTTAAAAAATTGTATTCCTAAAACAGAAAAACTAAGCGGGTATGTAATTTCCTAGACAGAATGTGTCAGAAGAAAGAGTCAAAAATTTGTTTAATTTGTTGAAATTAACTTACCTAAATGAGGAAGAACAAACAACAATAGAAAATATTTGTGCAAAATTTGCACACATCTTTCATACACCAGGTGATAAGTTAACTGTCACAAACCTTTACAAGGAATCCATTCAACTGAAGAAAAATTGTTCCCCCGTATAGGTTAAACCATATAGGCTTCCTTACTCTCAAAAACAGAAAATAAATAAGTTAGTTTCCAAAATGTGTGACAATGGTATAATTTAGAATGCACAGAATGAATGGTCATCCCCAGTGTTACTTGTTCCAAAAAAGACGGATTCAACTGGAGGGAGAAAAGGTAGACTAGTTTTGAACTACAGACTACTTAACCTCAAAATTTCAGATCAAAAATTCCCTATTCCAAGTACTGTGGATATTTTAGATTTTCTTTCAGGTGCAATAAACTTTTCACATCTAGATCTTTGTCAGGGATACTATCAAGTGGAATTAAACTAGGAAAGTCGAAAATACACAGCTTTTACAACTGATGGAGGACAGTGGCAAATGAAACGATTACCAATAGGTTTAAAAATAGGTACTAGTGATTTTTCAAGGCTAATGACAGTGGCAATGTCAGGATTAAATTATGAAAAGTGTTCTGTTTACCTTGACGATTTAATAGTTTTTAGCAGAAATCTTGCTGAATACAATAAAAATCTTCTCGATGTATTTAGTAGACTGCGTAAAACAAATTTAAAGCTAAATCCTTCAAAATGCGAATTTTTAAAAAAAGGAAATACTTTATTTAGTACATATTATTTATTACATCTGACGGAGTTTCCCCAGACCCAGATAAAATAAAAGCATTAAAAGAGTACTCGACTCCAAAAAATGCTGGTTGAAGTAAAAAGAAAAGAAAAGAATGACGGAATCTTTTCCTTAGTCGCTAATAATAATACGCTGAAATGTGAACTGAAATCCCAATATACTGTAGATTTCCGGGGAGAGGCAATATCGGTAAAATGTTAAGATTTAATTATACAGTATTAAAAAGAGACTAATAGCACGAATCAACCGAGATGGTGGAAATAATGAAAGTACGCATCATACGCGTAGATTGTAATATAATTTCCGGAGCATATATGAATTCTGTGGAAGGTCATATCTTGTTCGAATTCGATATCGACGTGGAGCCCGGTTACAAAATCAGTAAAGAATCACAAAATAATATTTATATGCCGTTAATGTCGGCAGGACGTCAGTTTATCGACAACATTACTCTTCGCATCTTGGACGATAGCGGTGATCTAATCAATTTTCAAGGCGAGAAAGTAATCGTGAAATTGGAACTGAAGAAATTTTTATAGAAATGGGTTTTTGCTTCAATCGTCAATTGTGTATGCTGTCGACTAAGATTGGGGAACCGCTGAAACATAATAAAAGTAAAAGAAGAGTTAACGTCAAGGTTAGTCGTCGTCCAGACTTTAGATCGCAAACATCTCAATAGTTATCTACTGAAGACTATAAATTTTTAAAATCAATCGGTCTTAAAGTGCGAAAATGATTTCCACCACCAGCGATAGAGATTTTCTCCGAACCCATCTTGGATAATTCCATTATTAGTCTAGAAGAGCATACGTATAAACCATATGAATCTCCTTTACTCAACAATTCCTTCGTATTCCTATTAATTTTCAAGATATTTTACTGAATATCGCCGAAAGTTACATATATATCGAAGGAAAATTTAAACCCATAGACGCAACGAAAAGATGTTTTTTATCACATAATGCCCTCGCATTTTTGTTCGATGAAATTCACTAGGAGATGGGAGGTGAGCGGGTCGCCGTGGTTCGTAAACCTGAAGTTACCACGAGATTAAAAACCATGGTTTCATTCGGAATTTTGCAACAAAGATCTCTCATGACATGCGGATGAGGCCTCGACGAAGCAAACCAAGATATCGTAGACACTGCAAGTAACGTATTCGCCGGGAAATTACCCTCAAAATATCTTACGGGATTAGCCGAAGATTATACAAAAGGAGTTTTCAACGTAAATAAAAATTCGTCACATCATTCCAGACGACAAGCAAAAATTGCAAATATTGTCTTGCATTAATAAAGGTGAATACAATGCCAGTATTCAAATGGCATATCGTAAATGGGATCTGTACGAATTGCCAGCAAGACAAACATCTTCTGACGTATGGGCCTTGAGAATGAGCACAAGTCTAGAAAGACTGCGCTATGTAATCATGGGATTTCAAGATAGTAATAATTGCAATAAAAAAGAAAGAAACGCAACCCAGTTTATCCACACCGACGTATGCGATGTTAGACTATATCTGAATTCAACCGTTTATCCCTAAGAAAGATGGAATACTAACATAATTATGAAAAATTCCAAAGCAGCTACTACGGGTGCGAAATAAACTGCCCGATGATGACGTTCACGGAATATATGAAAAACCCCGTTTTTATTATCAATTGCAGTCATCAACCAGAGGCAATTAACTCATCGACCGTGGGTGTGAAATTGGAGTTCCAAACCAGAAAGAATAAATTCCCCAAAGACACTAAAGTGTATGCATTAGTTATTCGCGATTAATTTTTTAGTTATAATGTATTAAACGGTTCCGTGACCAATAAATCTATATTTTAATGTAATTGTCGATTATATGTAACGCAAAATAATGTTAAAATATGGTACATCAATCAATAAATTTGTAAAAGTCAAGAAGAAGTTTTATATTTATTTGAAACCCAACAAAAAAAGTGGACTCCCTTAAAAAGAGAGTAAGGACGTTTAGATAATAGGGATTTATTTAGGGGAAAAAAGAAATTAGATAACGTAATAAAAAAAATTTTAGGAAAAATATGAACACAGCGAATTAGAAAATTTGTAAAAAAAGTAACGGTTAGGAAAAGGGAATAAATTTATAGGAAAAATTATAGAGGAAGTCGAGTAGTATCAGCAAGCATTTTTTTCCGACAGTAACAAAGTAAAAATTTTTTTTAAGTGAAAAATGGTGGATGCGCGCCAAAGTTGAAGATTTAGAGCAAAACAATATTAGGAAATTAGAAAAAGAATTTTTTTCTATATATTGTAGTATTTTTCAAAATTCGGAAAGGTGAAATTTGAAAAAAACGTTTAAGAACGGTAAGTAATTTGAATTTTTCAAATCGCCGTAGCTAAGGAACCGTTCAAGATAGAAAAAAACTAAAAGCACATTAATGACCTAGAATTTTGAGAAGAATGCAACGGTGTAAAAAAATTTTTTTTTTGGAGGAAAGTGGCGAATGCGAGCTAAAGTTGAAGATT
This sequence comes from Diaprepes abbreviatus, assembly GCA_034092305.1. NCBI lineage: Eukaryota > Metazoa > Arthropoda > Insecta > Coleoptera > Curculionidae > Diaprepes > Diaprepes abbreviatus. The sequence goes on along the minus strand of JASJET010000032.1, from coordinate 7,058,517 downwards.
TAGAGAAAAATGGAATTGGGAAATTTGATAGATTACTTTTTTCTACATATTGTAGTATTTTTCAAAATTCGGAAAGGTGAAATTTGAAAAAAGAGTTACGAAAAGTTAGTAATTTGGATTTTTTAAAGCGCTGTAGCTCGGGAACCGTTTAAGATAGAGAAAAACTGAAATCACTTTTATTACCTAGAATTTCTAGGAGAATACGATGATGAAAAAAATTTGAAAAATTTCAAAATAAAGAAAATAGAGACTAAAGAAAATCCAAAATCAATAGAAAGGAAGAGCCTGCGGCCCTACCTCCACCCGCCCTCCAGGGTAGGGCAGAAAAATCGATTTTTGATGGTTAGGGCGATTGTGCGGCTCCTTCACCATTTTCCCACAATTCTTGGGATATCAACTTTTTTATTTCCGGTCACAGAAGTTGAGAACAATTTTTTTTTTATATTCTGGATAAAATTTCACACAATATATGTATTTTTCCAATTTTTTTCCATTAACGCTTACGACGCCAGAGCCCGTCCAAGATGCAGCATAATTTTTTTTAGCGAATCGGGAAAAATAGTGTGACATTCTACAACTCTTCATTATTACGATTCCATCAAAACATTTTCAAAATTTTTCTTATATTTTGCAAAAATAATTAAAATATATGCATGTTTACCATTATTTATAAATATGTAGCAAAGTAATGTTTAGGGATATCAAAAAAAATTATTTGAAAAAAATATAGAGGAAGTTCAGTACTTTATGTCAGAAAAGTGAAAGGGTTAGTTTGTGTCTAAAAAGCAGAGATACGGTGATTTATAATATCATATTATTCTCAAACATATATATTGCATATATGCACACTACCTTATCCAATCCAACTTTCTTGAATGTATATTGGGGCGGTATTCGAATTATTTCATTATTACACATTCAACCATCAGGATGGAAAACACCCCAAATTAGATTATTGGCATTGTAATGACATTTGTGCCTGGCAAATTATGTACGTGTGCAGAGTGAAGGGGTACCGCACCAGTACCAGCACCTTCGGTACCGCCCGCAACGCCAGCATCGACGGCACAGCCAGCAACGCTGACACCGCCAGTGCAGCTTTGGCAGGCCGAGGTCCAGGGGCAGCCAAGAATAAGACCAAAGACTGCATCTAGGTCGGGATTACTATCATTGGTTATTACTCCCCGGTAGACACCCGAACCTCCTCCCAATATTATATTTTAATCATAATTTAGTAGTCATCATCTGTTGGGCGATATATCCGTTTAACGACGATTTGTCTCGTCGCTTAAGTGTCAAGTTATAGGCTTGAGAACGAGGTAATGAGAGAACAAATGAGGAGGAGGATAAAGAGTATATACTCCTCATCCTCCTCCTCCTCATTTATTCTCTCATAATATTTTTCGAATTACCTCATATGCATGTCCCATTCTGACCAAAGTTACAATGATAACATGACCTTGTTTAACTTTTGATTATAAAAGCAACACTTCACCAGCTCAAAATATACTAAAATGAAATATGTCTTCTGCTTCTAACGAAAGTGCATTAAATTTAAAAATTTCATAAAAAAATGCAAAAGTTCTCTTTTGAGTTTGAACATTATGCAGTTGATAGTGGTCCATCTTGGTTTTCTTATTATTTGAATATATCAAAAAAAACATTTAGAAGCTGGGAAATTGTGCGAACGTTATTTTCAAAACAAAGATATAGCACAGTTTATACGTGAATTAGTAAAGCTAAGTAGGTTTCATGATGAAATTCGTGATTTAAAACAATATATTAGTGATCCCGTAGTATAAAACTAATCAAATCGCATGGCGAAGATGATGCCTAAAATTGAAAATTTTGTGAGAGATCTTTATGAAGAGTTCATTATGAACGAAGCATGTTCCAGATATTTATCTGTTTTAGCTGAAGAAGAAAGTGATGGTCAAGATTTATTGTTATATATAAAATATGTTAATCATGCAAATTGTTGTAACAAAGCAGCTGAATTCTGTAGTGAATTTTTAAAGACAGAAAATGTGTTAAAATTCTTTGATGAATTTTAAAAAATTGGACTTAATAAAGAAATAAATTTATGTACTGATTTATTGGATAATTAAAGTTAGTGTAAAATAAAATGTTTTAATGTTCATAGTTGTTTTATTATGGGAAGATTGGAAAATATAATTTTCTGTAACTGCTGCTATGTTTAAATATTTCATTATATAAAGATAAGAAAATCTAATTTTCTGTAAGTACTGTGAGGATGTGGATAAATAAAAAAAAAATTAATTCATTCGTTGTAAATTTATTCATTCATAAAAAAATTTTCATACATAAATAATGCATTAGAAAGGGCACACATTGAAGGTGATTAAGAATGATAAAAACATCTAGGAGATGATTTAATTAAAACAGGTTGTTCATCCAATTTTGGTTTAGTACAATATTTCCTAATAAAATTAGCTTTTTCCTCTTCTTTAATATAAATGAATTCTCCTTTTTCTATTAAGTTTTTGACTATAGCAAATTTTTAAATTACCAAATTTTTTTCGAATAGGCTTCAATAAGATTTTTTAGATGTTTAATTTTTTTCAAAAATAGTTCTATTTTTCTTTTTGTATTTTGTACATTCCTATTGATGTGCAACAAACAAAGTTATAGAAACAACTGATCTTATTCGATATATTTTAATTTTAATATTTGATGTGGTGGGAGAAGTTAAAGTTATTTAACAATTTTTGATAATGGATTATAGCTAAATACTTTATCATGTATTATAACACAATACGCAGCTGTTTTTCCCGATATTTTTTCTTTTGTCTTAAATTCAATTCTCATGGTTACTGGGCCGGATTGTAACAAATCTCTTTGATTAGAGCAATTAATGTAAGCAATAGGAGATCTTTAAATTCATTAGGATTAAATATTGGTTCTATTGAAAAGAAAAGAAAACATTTCATACAAGGTAGCAAACTTATTATTTTTAAAATCAAGTTGAAGATCCTGATAAGGATATCTTTCTGAATTTAAAAACAACTTTATATTCCTTAGGTCACAATGATCAAATTTACTCATATCTGATTTTAAATTACCACATCTATTCTTTTGAAAAGCAATTAGAACATATCTTGGTGTTTCAATTTTGGTGGAAGTTTTGACAGGCCAATTATGTCTTGAATTTTCTAATAACTCTGGATATTCAATTAATTCCCAACTTCGGAAAGTAAGAAATATATCATTGTTTTTATCAATAATTTTAGTTAGCCGCTAATTCTTGGGGGATGGCTCCAGTAAGATGTCGAACTCGCCAACAAAGTTTGGTTATTTTAATTTTCGGTTTTTCATCATCACTTGTGGTTACTAAAGCGTTAGTGTCATCATTGTTTCTTATTACTATTAGTTCTTGTTGTGAATTTAAAATTATTTTGTTATAATCTTCAAAAAATTCCGAGTACATTTTTAATGGGATGCATAGGGAAACGTTTCCTTTTTCATCAGTCATAATTTTTTCTTTAGGTTTCGTTTTTGGATACCACCCAGCATTTTCCAATTTAGCACTTTCGTTTTGATTAAATGATATGTATCCTTTAAGAGTATTGGCCAAAGGAGTATCATCTTCTTTGGTAACTTGAAATTCAAAATATAATTCACTTTTGCAAGGTAAAGGACATTTTCCTGTTTGTTGTAGAGCAATTCTAATTTCATCATTTAATCCAAGTTTTGTAGGATTAAAAGGTTCAAATGATAGTACTTCCCAGCATAATATTGATTCATCTACAAGAATATTTTCTTTTACACTTAAATCTTCCGGTTTATTTTAGTTTGAAACCTAAACCTATAAGAAATTTCTTATTAGAAGGTGTTAACCTTTGAGAGTTTAATTTTTTTCTAATTAAATGTTGTTTGGTAGCTTTCTTATTAATAATTTTAAAGTAAAATTATAACTTGCAGCTTTTTTATTATATAAAATAACCATTATTCATCTATTTTTTTAAGATGTAGTCTTACTGTTACCGTTTCTCCTCTGAAATTGATGAGATCACCATCTTGATCTACTATTTTAATGTTTATATTGTCTATTACCTTTACAGTAACAGGAAAGTAAAGTACATTTTGTGGTGATTCTATTATTTTAAAACCAGGAGCTACACTAGGAAAAAATTGATGTATTATATGAACAGGTTTTCCATTTAAATATGATCCTTCGGCAATATTACAATCGATGTTTATGGCGTTTACTTTAATGATTTCCGCTGGAAAATCTGAAATATGCTCCTTAAGACCTTCTAATTCCTTATTTTTAAAACCTAATATTTTCCTATAGTTCCATTACGAAAAGAGATAGGAATATCTGTTTTAATGTGTTCGTAAAGTATTATTATTGGCATAAATATGAAGAAAAGTACGATTATCCAAAAATTTTTGAATAAAATTATTCACATCATCTATTTCATAACTACCTGGTGGTATTCTAATTTCTTTATTTGAGTCATAAATGAAAAGATTATTAGTCTCATCAATATTTGGAATAGCGTTAAAAGTTTCAAAATTTACAAGTCCAATGGAGTAATCAAAATTTTCATCTAAATATATCGGAGGATGAATATTAACAGAAAGTGTGGGGGAATTACCACTAATGACAAAACTGTACGACACCCCTCTTTAAAAAATTTTAGCAAAATGAATTAATATTGTTTTTCAACCATTATTATAAAGAAATTTAAAACAGAGCTCACCACAATTTGTTTTGTTAAATGATTGATAATGGTCGTAGTTATATTTTAAAATATTTTTTTTTATCGCTGAAAAAATATTTTGTTAATTCGGTAGATGGTCTAAAATTGCCTTAAGTATCAAAATATAAAATATTTTTCCCTCTTTTTATGTATGCAATCCAATGAGTTCCATCACCACTATTCTTGTCGAGATTGACAATACCACTTTCATTTTTCTTATTTTTTTTTGGTAATTTATATATTTACTTAAATCATAATTTCTAAGCGGTTTTCGAGGTATTTGTTTTAACAGTTTTTTGAATAAGGTTTCAGATATAATCCACATCCAGTTTTATATGGTTTTAAATAAAGACCACTTCCTTGCTTTCCTATGGCTATAGTTTCCATCATTTTATTATATCTTTTGGATTCTTCTAACTTTTCTTTAGCAGCTTTTGCAATACCTGCTGCTCCCCCTCCAAGAGCAGCTAAAGCAGACATACCAGCAAATAAAGGAATAAGAGGTAGAAATCCACCAGTTTTTGGAATTGGTATAATTCTATTTTTTGGTGATAATATTCTACTATCTCCTATAGATCTAAGTGCGGTTTGAATAATATCACTCAAACTTTTAAATTGTTTTCCGTTTAGTGCTTGTCTTGCTTTTGAAATAGCTTGAGATAAAGTTATTCTTCGTCCTAGACGGGTTTTTCGACTTCGGTTTTTCCATCTTTTTTTTTAATCCCATATCAAGTTTCCTTTTAATTTTCATTGCACCTCTTATTCCAAGTGCAGCGGTTTTTTCTCCAAAAGTGGCGTCTTTTGCTCTGAACCTCTCGGCAGTTTTGTCAGCTAATAATTTATCTGCAGCGTGTCGGCTTTTTATATCATTTGATTGAGCATAGGCAATACCATGCTCTTTACAAGCTTCATCCAATAAATTTATACCTTTATCGCCTCTAGCTAGTCTCTTTTCTAGTTTGGTTCCAGGTCCACAAAAATTATACCCAGGTAGATGTAATTCAGGTAACTTATTTATTAGAGTATTAATTAAACCACTACCTCTTTTTCCGACCCTTCTTTTATAAATGGATTGTTGCTTATATGAGATTGGCATTATATAATTGAAATCTTGGAACAAACTGCCTAGTTTTAAATTAGAACTTACCCTTTATACATCGTCTTATATATGAAAATTGTTAAACAACCTTATTCAATTCAATTATTAAAGACCATGAAACTTCAAGAAATAATTTTAGAAAACATGGAAAATTGTTTGAAGGCTCTAGTAAAAGGGGGTTAATTATAGGTCCATCAGGGTGTGGTAAAACTAATATCATTATAAGTTTAACTGAAGATCTTAATGGTTTACGGTTTGAAAATTTATATATATATATATATATATATATATATATATATATATATATATATATATATATTCAAAGTCTCTATATCAACCAAAATATGACTATTTAAGATTACTTCTTAAACCATTGAGAGAAATTGTATATTATGAATCCGAAAATGAAGAAAATATTGTTTCCCCACAAGAAATAAAACCAAATTCCATAATAATATTTGATGATATAGTGTGTTGCAATCAGAATGTTGTAAAAGATTATTTTTGTTTCGGAAGACATAAAAATACTGATTGTTTTTTTTTGTGTCAAACGTATTCTTCGATTCCCAAGCAATTAATTTATGACAATGTGAATTTGATTGTTATATTTCAACAAGACATTTAATCAATTTAATGAGTTATGTTTGATGTGTTGGAAAGATAAATTTGGATTTTTGGTAATAAACAAGGATTTGAATTTAAAATCCGGTCGATATCGAAAATGACTTGATTCAAATATTTTCTTATAAAAATAAAAGTTTTCAAGAAAATTTAACTAATCATGAATGAACGCTTAGCAAGAGAGCTTGTTAAGTAAAGGAAAGCTGTTAAACAAAAATATCAAAGTTTAAAAAATGCCGAATTTGAAGCACAATCCAAATTGGAGGAAACCTATAAACTAATAACTCAAGCCCTACAACAATTAATTTCAACAATTGGTAAAATTGAATCGGCTGAGGTAAAGGAAGAGCTACAAACACCCATTAAAAAAAATTATGAAACACCAGAAAAAAGATTGTTTCCAACACTAACACCAAGAAAAAAACTACAGTATGAAACATCAACACCAGAAAAAAGAAAGACAGGAAAAAGTCCAATTCTTCCTACAGAAATACCAACAATTATTGACTGGGAAACCAGTATAGCTTCACTTAGTCAGATTCCATCTTTACAACAAACAAGTGTCATAGCAGAAACCACCCCTTCTTCAAGTTCACAATCTACGGTGGGAAGTCTTTCGGATATATTAGAACAAACACGCCAAACCATTCAAACATTTGTCAGTACACCTTTATATCAAGAATATTTATCAGGATTTCATGAAATACCTCGTCAGTATATTGACGGGGTGTAAAAGATGTGGAACATAAGTTTGATCACCTCTACGGAAAAGTACATGATTTTGAAACTGAGAAATTCTTTTTGGCTTTAACACAAAGACTTGTAGAAATTATCGGTAAAAACATAAAAGTTGAAGGTATAACTTATACAGGTACATCAGATTTATATGAATTATTATTTAAAAAGGAACCAGTAGGTTATAGAAAACAAAATTTGGAAAATTATATGGATATTTGAAAGAGAACCAATGCATACCGTAGAAATTATGATCCAAATGATCAGGTACAGGGAAATGGATCACAAAAATATATTTCTATAATAGGACCTTATTTACAAAATAACGGAATTACAAAAACTAAAACCATAAATCCCGAAACGCACAATATAGTTCAAGGATTTTTTGAAAGGATCCGGTATAACTTTAAAAGTGAATAAACCTTATACCGATTATGTATATTGGGATAACGTAAATGAACTTGTTGATAGACTTCGACTGTTGATAGCATCTATGATGGCTGGAAATACAGAACATAACAACGAAATTATTTCTATTATAGAAGAATTGAAAGAAGCCAATATAATTGTTTAAAAGAAAGTAGTAATTATTAATACATAACATTGTTAAAATGACCACTGATAAATTTGGACATCATATTTCTAAAAAGTATACAGTAGATATACCTTCAATAAAAAATAAAACACTAGCCAATGTTGAAAATGAAATATTAAAAAATTTTAAAAGTGATGATAAATATATTGAAAATAAAATTGTTCAAAGATCTGAACCTGTGTTTAAAAATGATATTGTAAGTTTAAAAAAGAGAGTTAGTGAAAATGATGAAAATGTGGAATCTATAAAAAAAAATTAAGGTATTTGAAGAAAATGTTGTGTCAAAGTATGATGACAAGATACTAAATTTAAAAAATATAGTCAAAGACAATGATGAACTATTAAAAAGTTTTTCTCAAAAAACATCGAAGTATGAAGATGATTTTAAAACAATAAAACAGAAATATGATGAAGTAACGCGTTTTGAAAATAACATAAAAAATGAAATAACATTGGTTAAATCAAAAATAAATGATACTTCTGCAATAGAAAATGTTAAACGAATTATTATAAAAGATATGGTATCAAAGTTCCAAGAATTTACGGACAAACTTAATAATAGGGTTTCTGATGAAATAGGTAATTTTCAAAAGATTCATGATGGTATAAATAAAAACACACAACAAATAGAGAGAGCTATGAACACACACTTTATAATTCATAAAAAAGATAGCGATAATATTAATGAAATAAATCAAAAAATTAATTTAGTTGATAATAATTTTGAAGAAACTAAATTAAACATTAAAAGTTTGGAGGAAAAATTAGAGACAGATTTTCAAAATTTAAATGAAAAAATTGAAACTGAATTGAAAGATCAAACTGTAAAAAATAGTCAAAGAATTGAAGATATAATCTCACAATTAAATCATATAAAAATAGAGTCAAAAACGACTGTTGATAATCAAAATGTTCAAAAGACGTTGGATAAAATTCGAAAAAGAATTAGGAACTTTATTAGAAGCAGTTAATGCTATGATTATCAGCACTATTCAAGAATTAAAACAGGAAGTTAAAAAACATAATTTAAAAATTGAGAAAATATCATCAAAGTTAAATGATATCGAAAAATCTTCGAACAATGTAAAAAATAAAGTTGAAGAAACCATTATACATTTGAAAAATTTAAATGAGAAACTAGGCAAGGAAATAAAATCATAAACGAATTGGTTCAAAGAGCAGCCAGTTTCTAGAAAGGAATTTAACAATACAATGGCATATGCAAGAGAAGAATTAAATGCAACAGTGAAAAATGTGTTAAATGAGAGTATAAAATCAAATGTGCTTCTTGAAACTTAAATTAATGTAAGAATTGGTAACCTTGAAGATGAAATAAGGAAATTCGAAGTTGCTAATAATACATCAATTAAAACTCTGGAAAATAAAATTGCAGAATTACAAAAGAAGTTGATAAAATAAATGATTTAAAGAAGGTATTTAAAAATTTGTTTTAGTACTATGAGTGAAAATATTAAAGAAACAATGGTAAGTGGATTACATAAACCGGCAAGAAGAAGATATAGAAGAAGAAAAACTATTGTTAAAAGCTTAAATGACTTATGGCAAGCTGATTTGGTGGAGATGCAACCTTATTCCAAATTTAATAGAGGTTATAGATATATTTTGGTAGTAATAAATGCATTTTCAAAGTATGTTTGGACTCAACCCCTTAAAAGTAAAAAAGGAAAAGATGTAACTGAAGCTATGAAAAAAAATTTAGAAAAAACAAATAAACCAAAAAATTTACAGACATATTTGGGACAAGAATTTTTCAATAAAGATTTCAAAGATCTTATGAATTATTACAAAATTAATCATTATAATACTTACTATAACCTAAAAGCGAGTATAGTAGAACGTGTAAATCGAACTTTAAAAAATATAATGTGGAAATATTTTAGTAATAGAGGGAATTATCAATGGTACTCTTATTCTACCAACTATTATTGAAAAATATATTAATACTAGTCATACAACTACAGGATATAGACCTGTTGAAGTTAATAAAAAAAATGAGAAAGCTATACTGCAAGATTCTTTTACTTTTAAAAAAATATTTGATTTAAAGCGCACTAAATTTAAAGAAAATGATTTTATTAGAATTTCCAAACAAAGAGAAGTTTTTGAAAAAGGATATACTCCAAATTGGTCAACTGAAATTTTTCAAATTAGAAAGGTTCAGTTAACAGATCCACCCACCTATTTATTAAAAGATAGTAAAAATGAACATATTGAAGGAAGTTTCTACAAAGAAGAGTTGTAAAAAGTTAAACATCCAGATGTATTTTTGGTTGAAAAAATTTTAAGGAAAAAAGGGAACCAAGTTTTTGTTAAATGGTTAGGATTCGATAAATCCCATAATTCATGGATTCTTAAAAAATATGTATTGTAATTAATTTTAAATACTATTGTATATTAAATTTTTAAATAAAAGACTTATTTATATAACATATTTTTTTATTTACGATAATCATTTTGCAACAAAGATTAACAATATAATTTTTAAGATATTTACAACAAAAATTAACAATATAAATTTATATTTTTACATTAAATCTTTCAATATATATATTTTTCTATGATCTATATCAAAAATATTTTTAAAAATACTTTCACATTGTTCAATTCGTCTTTCAAATCTTAACCTATCAAAATAATATTTCTGATATTCACTTTTTCGAGCTTGTCTAAACGCAAAGTCCCATGTCACTAATTTATAAACTTTATTATTGTACTCACTGATTTTTTCATATTCTTATTGTAAAGCACCTGACTTTTTTAACATGTTTTCTAATTCTTGTTTATGTAGAGCTAAGATTTCTAAAACTGTTCCGACATTCTCACTGTTTAAATTCTGACTTGGATCCAAAATACTGGAAATATGATAAAACACATTTCCTGACTGATAATTATAGTAATGAAACAAATTAAAATATTTGGAAAATTCCTGCTTTTGAATTATATAAATTCTGTAGTCGACAAGTTCATCGATTTCAATTAATGTATCAATTGATTTTTTTCCCGGAATCACATAATGTTCATCCTTTTGAATTCTGATAAGAGGAGAATGATTTATTTTTTCAAAAAACACTGTGATTTTTCCAATTTTTAATGGGTATGCATATGCTTGAGAAGAATAAAAATAATTCCCCAACACTCCTCGATTTTTTTGAAGTTCTTTCCATTCTTCTTCATTCAAGTAAATGTGAAATCCATTTTGGCCTCCTATTAGAAGTTTTGGTGTAAAATCATTTATACCAATTCCAACACAAACAAATTTTAATAAGGAATGGTTAAAATAGTAGATTTTTGAATTTAATAATTTTTCACTACACTGACTAATTTTATCATTGTTTTCACTAGAACTGGATTTATATCCATTAAAATTGCTATTATTAAACATGATGTTTAACTAACTGAAAACTAAAATACTGGGTCTGAATATATCTTATCCACCCCACTCCTCTATAAATTTCAAGGTCAAGCAAGTTTATTAAATTTTTATGACCTATCTTGATAAAACAAAATTGTCAAGAACGACAAAAGTGAAAAACTACCTATTGATAAAATTATATTGAAGATAAATAGAATTAAACAGTTTTTACCTTCCTCATCATTTTTAACATGAGCACAGCTAGAAATCGGAAATGGTTTTTTACTTTTTTCAATCCAATTAGTGTCAAAAATTGTATTATTTGGATAATAAAAATAAATTTTGAAAAAATTACTATTAGGTTAACTATTATTCATATTATATGCAAAACCAGCTGAATAATTATTAATATTCATAACTTTCATATAATTACATATTTCAGATTTAATAATAGTAGAGCTATCGTTATCAAAACACACCATTCCATGTAAAACCCTTGGAGGATAAAGTACATATAGAGTATTATTTTAAATTGAAGAATGTAGTTGATTAGGGACGCCATTAAAACACTTTCAGTTTTAAAAATGTCTGTTAAAACAACAAAACAATAGGAGATTGATTGATTACTGAACAAAATTACAGCCTTCTCTTCAATTTATAGTCATTCTTTACATAACAAATTGATATAATAAATTAACAAATATTGTTATTAACATAATGTTAAAAATGTTGACATAATTTCTTTCACTTTATGAACATTACAGCCTTCTCTTCAATTCATAGTCATTCTTCACATAATAATTTGAAATAATAAATTAACAAATATTGTTATTAAAATTATAAATATAATTAATGATTTTGGCATAGTTTCCTTATCTTTAATAGGTTTAAAATTTGGTTGTTTTTTACATAGCCACAAACATTCGATTAAATCGCAGTTTCTCCAATGATAGTAATGCTCCTGAATGGGACAATCATCATTCCTCCAAGAAAATATTTCTGCACCACGATAAAAACATTTACAAATATCTTGTACAGACAAATAGTAAAACCCCCAACGAGCTAATTCTTCAGAATTTAATTTTCCTTTCCAATACTTAAATGAACTGAGTCTTTTACTATAACTTCTAAATAATTTATTATCTATTTCTTTTTCAAAAGATTCTAAACACATTATTACTGTAAACTTATCAAAGGGGTATTTTAAACTGATATTTTGAAATTTAATCTAAACTTAAATACGTAAGTTTAATCCTTGAAAAATAAAAGGAGATGAGCTCTTTTAACCTTCGATTTAAGAATCATTTTCGTGTTCTATAAACCACTGGTAAAGAGGAATATCTTGGTGCCCTCATGCTAAAGTATCGTAACAGTTTGGAATTTTAAATCTTTTGTCGTCACTAGAAGTGAGAGCTAATTTGTTGAATAATTCTGTATAAATATTGTGAAGTCGAGATCTAAACAAATACATAGTACAGAAAACTTTTGAATTTTGTTCTACCACATCTTTATAATGCGTCAATTCTAATTGTTTTTTAATACTTCTTTTCTTAATACCACTAGCTTTTTTAAGTAACCCCTGCTCTGATTTAACACAATAAGCTTTTGCTCCTGTGCCCTAAAAACATTCTATCGGTGGATGGATATTGGCATTTCATGAATATTATTCACAGGGTAGTTTGATGTATCAAATTTATCAATATTTTTCCTAATATCTTCATAAACATTATCTGTCTCAATTTCCAAAATAAAGGAATCTGTATCAGTGTAAAGAAGTTTAATATTGTCATTATATAAGGGTTTAAAAAATTATAAAAAAAGTCATACATCACAGTTTTTGATATATCTAAAATAGAAAACCCTACATAAACAGGTTTATCATATTGAACTAGTTCTTTTCGCATTTGAATAGCGACTAGATTTTCAGAAAATACTGTGATGTCTTTAAATGATGGTTTGGCAATTAAATTTTCCGCACCATCTTTTCTATGGTTTTTCGACCATCGAGTAACTAAACGTATATCGGTTCTTTTGTCAACGTTTTCCATAGTTTTACCGTAAAGACTGTTATTTGCCAATTTATACAAATTTTTATGAAATTCATTTGTAGATACATTTCTTAATTTTGTATTAAGATCAATATATTTTTTTAACCATGGAGACTGTGTAAACTGTATCACTCTATGTATTTTAGTTAATTTCATATTTAATACACTGTTTTAATAAAGTGTAGTGAATTACATATTTTTCCTTATTTTTTAAATTTGGAATTAATTTGAAAGTTTTAGAATTTTAAGGCTCATAATTTTCAGGACAAAACGGAAATTCATTATGAAAATTATGTAAAATTTCTGGGTATTCTAAATCAACTTCTAAAACATACCCTTTTTGATTAGTATCAGAAATATCCATTATGTCTTAATTTTGAATTTGTTGATTTGTTAGCGAAATAAAATCTTTTTGTGGAAGAAATTGAGACATTGCATATCCGTAAAGATTAATTGCGTCAAAGTACATAATATATTTAGTTGGTTGTGAGGGTTCGTAATTTGAAAGAAATAAATTGTTTGTTACAGATTTCCTGCATACACAAGTGCTGATTCCTCCTCTTACATTACTTTTAAAAAAATGTAACATATCTGGGTCCGTTAATAATTCAAATTCTATCCCAGTGTATCTCAAACAAGCGTCAAAACTTAAACCTGGAAAAGTGTAATAATGCCCCGGATCTAATTTATAAGTCTCTATACAAGTTTTTCTGAAATTTTGAAAAATATCCGCTAACAGTAATACATTTGACCAAAATGTGGTCGGACTTGCATTGTCTTTATTTTTATTTTTACGGCGTTTCAATTAGGTTGTATCTCTAATCGTTATCAAGTATAAACTGAATGTTTTGTCTTAAGACTACGAGCTTATAGAGGGACTGTGTCCATTGAAGCGCAACGTTTCGCTTCACTGTACACACCCCGATCGTCTGATGTTACAAAGTAGTGGTTGCCAAAGATTAGGTATCTCAACGCTCGGTTTACTAAAGATTCCATTATTGTTTTTAATGTATGCTGCTTCTACAAATTTTCTTTTTTTTATATTGGGTTCATTGTTCTAAAATTATTTATAACATCGTCAATTAGATTTAAAGGATAACCATTCTGTTGTAAATCGGATTTAATATTTGCTACCTCTTTTTCCAATGATTCGGCATTATTGCATATAGATATAGCGCGATTATAGAGGTTGCGTATAATTCCTCGTTTTGTTACAACAGAATGATTAGAACTATGATTAAAATATTGTCCAGTATGTGTTGGCTTTCTGTATACTGAAGTTTTAATAGTTTCGTTTGAATGGTTCACCACGACATCTAGGAAGGGCAATTGATCATTTACCTCTTTTTCCATGGTAAACTTAATTGTAGATCGAATGGTATTCAGATGTTTCAAGAAATCATTAAGTTCTTGATCATTGCCCTTCCATACAATGAAAGTATCATCGACATATCTCAACCAGACTTTCGGTTTTACTGTTGCTGTTGCTATGGCATGAGTTTCGAACCATTCCATATATATATTGGCGACGACTGGAGAGAGTGAGAAACCCATCGGAAGCCCGTCGTCCTGAGCGGAGAACTTGTCCTTTACTTGAAAGTAAGCACTACGCAGGCAAAACTGCAAAAGGTCCATCACCCCGTCCAGTGGTAACGTGGTTCGATCTGATAAAGTAGTATCATTTGAAAGTCTAGTTTTGATTATATCTAGTGATTCTCCTAATGTTACATTAGTATACAGACTTTCCACATCAAAGCTTATTAGTCTGTCGCCTGGCTCTAGATTTATGCTACTAATAATGTTCACGAAGTGTGTACAATTTTTGACATATGTGTTTGCCTTACCTTCTAAAGGTTGTATGAATTTAATATATGGACCCCAATATGAAAAAAAGAAAATTTATAGAAGCAGCATACATTAAAAACAATAATAGAATGTTCAGTAAACCGAGTATTGAGATACCTAATCTTTGGCAACCACTACTTTGTAACATCAAATCATTGAGGTGTGTACAGTGAAGCGAAATCGTTATAAAATTGTTTTTTATCTGGTAATTTGGTTTCATTTAATTTTGAAATGTCATCAGTAAATTTATAAGGGACAACTCCTTTTTGACGAATATAATTAAATTTTTCTTTATCATTAAAATATTTAAGCACTTCTTTACATTGATCGTCATTAAGAATGGAAGCTAAATTTGACAAAGAATTTGGTAGAAACTGAAATGAGTCAATGAACCTAAGATATAAAAATTTTGATTTTTTGTGACCTATTTTTTATCTAAATATTGATCTACTTCAATGGATTTTTCAAATGATATATATTTTTCTTTATTTTGGGCAATTACAGATAATTGTTCTTTATTAGGACATACATTTTTTATAAATAGATGACAATCATAATTACGCAAATTATGTAATATTACAGGAATAAAATTTGGTAGGTTATAATTTAAATTACATATAGAATGTGCTGGACCTCTGAACGAACCCGTTAAGTAGCAATGGTCAGCAACCTAATCCGAAATTATAGTTTTATCACATATATGGCAATCGTTGTTATATTCGTAATGCAGTTGTTCCAAAATATTTAATTTTTGCATTGGTTTTGAATGTTTTAAATATTTATTATAGATTTCAAAAACATCTCGTTCTAGATAAGGTATAAAAATTTGATGACAATTGTGACCTATATAATTTTGAAATTTTGAAAGTGAATCATCAAAAGAGCATTTTATATAATATGCAAATGAATATGAAATGTGTTCAAATTTTTTTTCAGTATATGGAGAAGTAGGATCTAAATTGATAAGATTATTATTTTCCAAAGGTTTAAGAATACATTCGAAATCAGCATAAATAACGAACGGAACTTTAATTTGTTTTTGTATGTTCTGAAATTTTAAAATAATTCCAAGCATAATATTTCCAAATTTATTTATTTTGCTTTCAATAGAAGGTAGGTTTATCCTCACAAAATCGCAATCCACCGCATTATGTCTAACCAACTGTTGTTCAGTAGTGAAATATTGCCAACAAGCATCACATAAAATTTTTTTTCCATTATTTTTAGATATCTGTCGTGAAATTAATCTTGCTAAATTTGATATGTAACAGTAATGAAAATTCCCATTATCGTCTCCTATTAATAATAAATTAATGTGACGATCTCGCTTATTTTTGATATAATGTGAAGGTCCTATAATTTCGATTTCGGTTTTAAAATTCCTTTTTATTTTCTCTAAACCATAAACATTAATAGAAATATTATTGAGATTTTTAAATTTAAATATTTCGTTTAAAGTCATAGGAAAATAAATACCATGAAAGTTTAAAATTGTTGTATAATGAGGATACGATTTCTCTCTGTCTATTGGTCCTGTCGGTGAATACAGAGCTGCAACTACAGGCCATGCAAAGCAGCATTCGCCGTTGTTTTGAATGTTAATCACAGCATTTTTCTGTCTTATTTCCGTTGGCAGAAGAATATATGAAGAAGCTTTAAGTGGATTGAATTTGTTTATATTAATTTCCACATGTAAAATTTTCAGTAAAATCCATCCTGAAATGAAATGAAAAAATATTATAAACAATTTGATTTTTAAAATTTAAATTTAAACTTAAATTTAAGAAAAGTAGTGTACCTGAATATTTTTCTGCCAGTTCATCGGCTTTTCGATCCATAAATGCAATCGTTTCATCTAATTCTTGAGCTAAATCAGTGGTACTACATAAAATCCGAAATGGCGTAAAAGTCTTAGCACAGTCTTTGTACTTAAATACCATCTTGTTCTAAAACAATCTCCTATTGTGACGCTTAAGTCAATTTCAACATAGTAAACTGAATATGTTGAGGTATGAATTTAAATGATAGTGGAAAACTTGGGGGAGGAGCTTTTATGTGAACCAAAGAAAGTTAAGGAATGGGTTTAAAAAAGTTAAGAGTGTCTTTATACATTTCGGATGCTCGTTTCCACAATTGTCATTTCTCCTCCTCGGTTTTACCACCACCTTCATTCAAAATTGTGTCTAAAACAAATCCTAAAGATTTTAATTTAGACAATCGTTTGTTTTTTATTTTAAAATTTGTTTAGAGGTAAAATTAATTTTTGGATAATTATTAAATGGAATTTTTACACCCGCTATATCTGTTTGGGTAGAAACCGAATTTAAAATTTCATTAAAATTAGGTGGAGAATTTTCAAAAATTTTTGGTGAATTTGGAAATTGGTGAAATGGTTCCCCAAATCTTTTTTGGGTACATGGTATATTAAATAAATTTTGACTCTCTCGTGAACTGGACTCTTCGAAAAGGTTTGGTGAATTTTTGTTAGGATGTTCACTTAAAACATCACCCCCTTTAAAAAATGTTTCCAAATCTTCACTACAATTGGAAATTTCGCAATTTTCTTGTGAATCATCCTCCTCCCGAGAAGCTCCCAGGAAGCCCCCTATTACCACTACTAGCATTTTGCGACGAATTAAAAATTTTATAATTTTTTGGATCGTTCGAACCATTGAATGAAGTTGAACGAGAAAGAGTAAGTTTGCTAGAAATTACTTCAAATTTGTCTTCATTTTTAGAAATTTCAAAGTTTAAATTTGTATTTTAGTAGTGAACATAACCCGATCCTCTCCATCCCCCCACTCCTCGACCTTGACCTTGACGTTGCCCCACCCCTCTTTGGCCCCTCCCACATGTCCTTGTCATTGACCTTGAAAGTGCACGTGTGCTTTGTCCTTGGCATTGACCTTGTGTTCAAGGTTGCGTGTGTGTCCTTGACCTTGGTCGATACGACCTTGGCTTTGTTGGAGGCCATCTTGGGTATGCGACCTTGAAGTAGTTATTTGTGCATTGTAATAGTGTGGGATGATCTTGAAATGATTTTGACCTTGCAAATTGTTCTATAAAATTGTGTGAGTCTATTTACGTTCATTCAGTGTGAAATGTCAGATACGGAACTATCTAAAGAAAAAATTATAGAGCAAGTCGGGAGAGTAATTTATTTATATCAGAGTAATTTAAAAAGTTTGTGTGATTTTGAAGAAAAGGATCTAGCATTTTTTCCTCTCGACTATTTAAAAACTTGCGTTGATACGCTGAGTTTACGACAAATTTGGGATAAGCTGCCAGTGCCATATCGGTGTGACAAGGAACTACAGTTAAGCTTACCCTGTTACATTCACTATGAACAAATATATCGTCATTATATAGATGGGCCACCACCAGCAATAAAAAAGTGTCGTGAATGTAAAAATAAGTGAATAATATGAATAGTGCTTTGCAAGAGATAATAAAAAAATTGGGCGATGAGTTCACTGAAATGGCTAGTAATTATTTCAATGATGCAATGAAAAGTCGAGCAGAATGGGCGTCGCGCTATTGTGATTTGGCTTTTTGAATAAGAAAAGGCTGCGAATGCATATTGCAGCAAAGCAATAAATTTACAAGACTTTATTCGTGAAATAAAAAAGTTGGGGTTTAGTGACTGTTTGGAAAAACTGATTAGTTTCATTGCAGATTCGGTTGTGTTAAGTGAAATTAGAGTGTAGGACTTAAGTTTAACGTAGTAGTAGTTAATATGGAAAGTTTAGTGCCAGAAATGTACGAAGAATTTCTAATTTCTGCAGCCTGTTCGGAATTTTACGCATTTGAAATGCAAGATTCGGAGGCTCAGGATTTTAGTGTATTTTTTAAGTATATGGAACATGCTGAAGTGTGTATTTTAGCTAGTATAGTTTGTAAGAATTTGCTAAGAAATAAAAACGAACAAATATTATTGAACAAATTAAGAAATTTAGGTTTAGGTGATAATGTTACACGTATAGAAGAACGGCAGAAAAAAGTCAATCAATAAAGTACATAAAATGTAGTTATTCGTTTCATTATATTTTGTCCTTGAAGTTATCCTTACACCAATTTAAATGTGTGACGTCATTTGACCTTGAATACTCCTCCCACTATTTCTACCGTTAAGCTACCCCCACCATTGTTACAATTCGACCTTGAAAACTCGCTATAAAGGTTAGTGGAAAAAGAAGTGACTTCAAACAGTCGCAGATATCAGTGGCAGAAGCATCAAATATTGTGTTCGTGTAGTGTTCTGAAAGTGCTTTTATATTCACGGTAATTTTTGGATTTATATACCATTTTTTCAATAATGAGTATTGCAAAAGAAACTCTAGATGAAATTAATGAAATGTTCAGCAAAGATTTCGAGGTTTTAGAGAGAAAAAAGGTTACCGAAATGATTGTAGGCAAAGTGTATAAAATTGTAAAGATGGTTTCAATGACTACACGATTTGGTAAAACTCTTTTAGTGGCTTTACACGATTACGGTGATAATAGCACATTTGAGACTTTTTTGCCAAAACGTGTGGCCCAAACACTATCTGACGATATTGTGGATATTATGAGTAAAACTAAAGGTAAATACACTCTAACTTATTTGGGGCAGGGCACTAGAGTTTTTGGAAACAATACTCGAACATTATTACGTTTTGGCTCATTGGAGTAAATTGTATGTAAATTGTTTGAAAAAAAGGATGTAATTAAATTTAAAATATAGTTGCACATGTCAGAATACTTACGCCTGTTCATTATTTCTGTTAAAGATGTCTGCTGATGCGACGACGACGACTTTCAACGAATGTGTAGATAGATACATATTTTGGTTGGGGAGAGAATTAAGAAATATGGCTCACGATATGTTAGATAGCGTAAATGATTGGCCGCATTTGATGCAACCAAAGATCAATATAAGAACGAGATCAGGGATGCAATCAATTTTATGGCTGGGGCACACTTGTGCGACAAATTTTTATATAGTTCCATAGACATGGATACATTTTGTGCTGAAATGGTTGAAGAAGAATTAAAAGAATACCTCGTCAATATTCCACATTTACCAGGTGAGCTTGCTGCAAAATATGAATTGGTTTCTGCAACAGCAACAGCCCAAGATGTTAACGATCGAAATAGTGTCGGATGGGATAGAATTTTGAGCAACGAAAATGAAAACATGGAAAATTAATTTTTTATAATTTTTGTATTTGTGCAATTAAATAACTGTAAATAAATATCTGTTACAATCACAGTTTTGTTTTATTTCTTTTATAAACATACCAACCCAGTAGATCATAGTCAGTGTTTCTTTTTCTCAGCTGAAATATTTAATATAAGTAGGGCAAATAAAAATAAAATAGTTTAGTAAAGATTGAAAATGAGTCGAGGAAACAACACAATTGATAAATTTGGTCGTCAGAAATGTAATGAAAAATATCATATATTATCTGGGCCACAAGGGATTGGTTTTAAACTTACAGCGGATGGACAGTATGATATGGGTGGAAAAATCATAACCAACTTAGGCGAACCTAAAGATGATGACGATGCTGTGACAAAACACTTTGTTAACAGAAAGTTTTACAATTTTGCAGTTGTAATATGTGGCATATTTAACAAGGATGTCCTCCCCATAATATACCAAAATAATAGTGAGCTTAAAACAAAAATTGAAGTTATTCAGAAAATACCCTATCATCAGCCTTTAAAAGACTCATTAAGCGCACTGTCGTACGGTTCGACTTCAAAAAAAATCTAAAAAAGGGAAAGCAGGTTAAAGAATAGGAGAACGCACTCCGAGTGGCATAGCCTTGGAGATAACGTCGTAGTCGTCGGTGAATTGGACCTTCCCTCCAAGAATATTGAAATGTTATTTATGTGTATGATGTTTTATTGTCATTGTTTTTAATGATGAAGATTGAAATAAAAAAAACTTTATTTTACTATTGTTTATTTATTTTACATTTTAAATTAAAATTATAGTCATACAATATGTTATTTAAACAATATTAGCTTTATCTATCCAAGAGTTGAAGTGGTTTGGAAATTCTAGCCATTTGATAAATAATTGATCGGTGTGATTTTTCTTGCGTTGTCTTTTCTACTAGATAAACGCCAGGACTGCTTGTTTTTTGTAGTTCTGATTCGTAAAAACACCCTTTTATAGGCTGACCTTCTAACGATTCCAACAAGTAAGTAGGTGGATTTGTAACGTTAACTTTTACAACTTCAAACAATTCGGTTGACCAAGAGGGCGTATATCCTTTCTCGAGTAAGCTATGGTACTTGCTAATACGCACAATGTCACCCATGGAAAACTTAAATTCTTTAGCTACAATTTTTAAATAATCGTATGCTTTAATTTGTGTTTATCTTGCACGTCTGCAGGCTTCATTCCAATGGTGCGATGTTTCGAATGGTTATAGGTTTTTGTTACTGCCGATAATATATGTATCCATTTGTAAGATCCTCTTGTCGAGAATTGTTTATATAAATTATTTTTTAAAGTCTTTATGACTCGCTCAACAATTGCCGCTTTCTTTGTGCTGTAAGTGGAATAATGATTTATATTATATATTTTCATCAGGGCTTGAAAGTTTGCATTATAGAACTCCTTTCCTTGATCACTTTGCAGAATTGTTGGTGTATATGATGCCTCTTCAATGATGCTTTTCATCGCATTAGTAACTTCTATACCAGTCTTGCTTTTATGACTTTGGTATAGACAAATTTAGAGTAACAATTTACACAGACCAAAATATAACGATAACCATCGTTTTCATCAGCATACTGTTGCATTTCAGCCAAATCAATTTGTCACAAATTTCTGTATCCTTTTATTATCGTGCGCCGTCTTACCAATTTTTTTCTAACCGTTATATTTAGTTTATTAACAATTTTGATTTTCTCTAGACTGGGCTCCATATTATTAGTAATATTAAAGGTTTCAAATCGAAGGAAGAACTGAATAATATCATTAAATATTGAGCTTAATATATTATATCTTATTCTTGTAGTTCCTCTATGATTGACATAATTTCATTTTCGTGTCCAGTGTGACCGGCCATTTTGGAACTCCACAACAAACGTAAACGATCCACCAACTCTTTAGCTTTGTTCCAGTAGACATATTGAAATTTTTTCGAAGATAATTTCTTTTTTGTGGGTAACTGTAGTTTTTCAGAGAGATTTTTTCTTGTAAGAGTACCGCCTAATTTTGTGTCCATTATGAGAGGTTTAATAATTCGTAAATATTTGTTCCATCTGGTCTCCCGTAAACCATCACTTTTTTAAAAATTGTTTTAGACAGCACTCGTTGATTCCAAAATTTCCTTGTACGTTGAAAGTACATTATCACTTAATTGTTGTTCCTTGCCTACACTTGGGGGTGTTTTAAGAAATAACAAATCATAAAGTGCCGGTGATCCACCATATTCTGCAATATTTTTCCCTTTTTTGTATAAGACAATATTTCCATTTCGAAAACGCACCTCTAAATTACCAATAAAATTTTTGTTATAATCTGTTTTTGAACCAAAACGTACACCATATACAGTATCGTATAGAGATGGTTTCGAACGTAATCCTTTCAGGTGTGCGTTTAAAGTATCGGAAGTTGTGGTGTCAGCGGATGCGAGAGATGTATGAGTTGATGTCGAGGGTGTATCAAACACCGACTGGCTAATATCTTCTTTTGAAATGCGATGCTGCTGCTGAATAGGTGTGGAGGTTTGAAAGGAATGTGTACGTTGGGGAAAACCTGATATTTGAGTCGACTGCACTGATGTACTGGGACTATGAGACTTTGTAGCTGGATAATATTGTTGCTGTTGTTGTTGTTGTTGTTGCTGCTGCTGACGTTGCTTGACCACATCAGATATAGTTGTCAACGGCTTAGAAATGGGTTCATAAAAATTTTCCAATTCCACAACATGAAATTCTTTAGCCGCTTTAATTTGTTTAAATTTTTTTCTGACGGCATTGGTAGCTTCCACTAGTTTACGTTTTAAGTCGATCGCGTTACTAATGATGTTAACAAAGGACGTTTCAACAATCAAAGGAGTGTTTTCTCTTATTATTACAGTAATATATAGCTATCAAATCCTTTGCGGTATCTTCCCGATTTCACATCACTGTCTTTATCAATTACTAAAAATCCATACTTATTATCCCAACATTTTGAGCACATTTCTTGGCACTCGCGAATATGTTTGCGCTAGGTAAAAGGAGTCGATATTTTCAAGACGTCCCATGGTAAAGTACGATCTTACAACATCTTGTTTTTCACATATAACATCATCAAAGATAAATATAGAGTTTGGTTTTGCATCGGACGATTCCAAAATATTGCTGGAATCACTAAAGGCATAGTAGCCTAAACCTTTGATGGGTGCTAAAATTTTCCTTAAATACTCATATTTCGGTTGATACAGCGATTTCGAGTAAATATAGACATTTTCGAAATGTAGCCCAAGGGGGTGTGTAAGCAGCGAAATCATGACATTAGTTTTTCCACAATTGGATGGACCAATTAACAGGCCGTGGAATAGAGAAAGGAAGTAGAGGACCGTGTCTCTTCATTATCTTCTTTTCAAATCCAAGTCCGACTTTTTCATCGAGATTGTCAATAGGAAGTTTTTGTTTAGTTAGTTAGTTAGTTAGTTTAAAGGTTAAAGGCGCATCAGTAACTCAGACCATTTAGCGCCTACTGTAGAAATTGTTGGGATCAATTAAACCTTATTATAAAGATCAGTATGCCTCAAGAAACACAATAAGCGTTTGGCTTTAGCAAGATCAAAAGACATAACTGTCACAAAGTCATTAGGAGTTAGATACCTCTCTCTAGCGTTTCTGTATGCAGTCAAAAATTATGTGTTTTATAGACAGAGGGGAAAGACAAGATGGACACTGAGGGGGGTCCTCGTTTTTAAGCAGAAAGGAATGAGTCATTCTGCAATGTCCTATGGCGATTCTCTTCCAAACAACATTTTCCCTTCTGGACAGTTGGGGGAAGTGATATGTCTCTGAGAAATTTCTCTTGATGTGGAAGAGTTTATTGGGGTTTTCTAGAGATTCCCAGCGAGCCTGCGCAATGTTGCGAACAATGTTATTGATGTATCTATTGAATTCTTTGGGGTTGAGTAAAGAGAAGAAAGGGGTGCCCTCAAGGATTGCAGATTTTGCCTGAGTGTCGGCCAATTCATTCCCCTCTATGCCGATGTGGCTTGGGGCCCACATGAAAGCTATGTACAGATTACGTTGGGATCCCATTTTAAGGAGGTCAAGAATTTGATTCATGAGAGGGTGGGATGTATTAATGACTTGGATCGATCTCAGGCAGCTGAGGGAAACAGAGATGATTAAATGATTGTGGGTGGAGGAGTGCTTAATTATCTCTCTAATGCATTGCTTGATAGCAAACAACTCAGCTGAAAAAATGGATGAAAGGGAATTTAACTTTGTTTTGTTACATGCAAAGCTGGTTACGGCAGCTGAGCCTACCCCTTGATCCGATTTGGAACCGTCGGTAAATGATAGTTTGAAAGATTTGAACCTAGAGTTAATTAGGCTAAGGAAGTGTTGATTGATGATGGAAGGTAAAGTATTGCTCTTATCATACTGCAGAAGATCAAAATTGATTTCAAAATGGGGATAATCCCAGGGGGGGGGGGGAAGATCTGAGGAAGGATGGGGGTAGTATCGGGAATGGATATGTTATGAGAAGCTATAAACGCAGAAGCTCTGTCGTTGGCACCCAATTTGAGACGACCGGGAAATCAGAAGGGTTAAGGATTTTATCATAATCTAAAAGAAATGGTCTAGATTTGACAGATATGACGTATTTTGTGAGAAGAAAAGAACGTCGGAGATACAGAGGAGGAGTGTTAGTAATGCACTGAAGACTTACTATTAGGGAGGTGCGAAAAGCACCAGTCGATAATCGTAGGGCTTGGTTCTGGATAGGGTCAAAGGAAGAGATATACGAGGGTCTAGCCGAGTCATAAGCAATGCACCCATAATCCAGCTTGGGGAGAATGATGGAATTGTATATTTTGAGGAGCGTGTGGAAGTCTGAGTTTAAGATCGATAACGCGCATTTTAGGAAAATTTGATATTTTATAGGCAAATTTTCACAAAAACTGTCATTCAGATGCCGAGCGTCAAACGAAGTGGACGGTCTCACGTTTCCAATAAAACTGGACACGGTATTGTGAATTCGTTAATAAATAAATTACCATTCGAGGTACACATTACCGGTTATCAATATTGCGGACCTGTAACAAAAGTAATAAAACGTGTAACAAGAGGTGATCCAGGCATTAATCCTTTGGATGCCGCATGGAAAAAACACGATTTAGCCTATTTACATAATAAAGACAACATAAGTGCGAGACATCGAGCAGATTACGAGCTCGAATAAAGTGCTTGGAATAGAGTAAAATCGAAAGATTCCAGTTTAGGTGAAAAAACAGCAGCTTGGTTAGTTACAAACATTATGAAAGGAAAACAACGTTTTGGTATGGGTGTACCATCATAATTATCAACAAAAAAAAACATCTAGTAAAGGCACACGTCATACAAAAAGGAAAGGTGTTAATAAAAATCGACATGTTCGGAAAGTCAGTTTCGGAACAGCTATTCGACAAGCAGTTCGAAAGGAATTATTAAAAGCCGGAAGGAAAAATGTGTTGGAAAAAAATGTCATGAATGCATCTAAAATAGCTCTGTCGGCAGCACGTAGATCGGTAAAAGCGGCAAGTGGCAAAAGGAAGGTTCGTACACTGAGAATAATACCGATTCCTAAAACTGGTGGAATATTACCATTAATACCAATTTTTGCCGGGTTATCAGCTTTGGGTTCATTAGCCGGTGGGGCAGCGGGAATTGTGCGCGCCGTAAAAGCTGTAAAAAAAAACAGCGAAGATAAAACCGGTGCCGGCCTGTATTTAAAATCGAAAGGAAATGGTTTGTTTCTAAAGCCATATCGTAAAGGTATGGGATAATTTTTAAATCGTAGATCAAAAAACTAATTGAATCCCTACCTCGAAGACCACTATCTAACATCGATATTGAAAAATATGCCAAAAAGAAAAGAATAGGACACTTTCGAGGCGTTTATATGAGGGATTCAGACAAGGTCCTCGACGTTACGAAGCACCAATAGTGAATTTGGATAGTACGCGTGGTGCAGGGACTCATTGGGTAGCTTATTGAAAAAATAATTCTAAAGTAACATATTATGACAGCTTCGGCGATTTACCCCCACCGATCGAATTGGTACGATATCTACAAACGAGATCGGAACCATCAAAAATTATTTACTATACATACGATCGTCAACAGGATTTTGGAACAGTCTGGTGTGGACATTTGTGCTTAAAGTTTCTTGTCGAATCATCAGCGTAAAAGATGTCATGATCGTCACCATTAACACCGCAAATGGATTGCAATAATTATACTAAAATGTTGCAATCACTGAAACCATTTCATCTAGCCGGTGGATTAAGGAAAATAACCGTGAAACAGAAAACATGCCCAAGGAAGTAATGATTGCATTAGCCCCAAATGAAATTCCATTCGTTTGGGATAAGTTGGCCTAACACCTCAAAAGCGATATCGATATATTAAAATATCAGTGTGGTTGCCAACATTATTTCAGCAACAATTTAAATGAGGTTACGGCTGATGAGGATCTTACGGCAGTAGTGGGAATAGGGGGCTTCTAGTTGACCCCCCCACCACTTTTTTGATTGGTCAGCCAAGAATGACCTTGTTTCTGATTGGCTGCCCAAGTTCGCCCCCTATTCCGATTGGTTTCATAAACTCCGCCTCTTTTTGCTCCACCTCCTACCTCCTTCCTAACCACCACAGTAGTTGGAGGGGAGCTGGTATTTTAAAGGATTGAATCTGAGCGAGCTACATTCATTTACAACTAGTCTTAAGCTTATATAGAAGATTCACCACTAATAAAGAACAGTGTTAAATTAAAAATAAGTGGTAGTTATGAACAGTGATTTGCAAAATGAAATAATCAAATTAGGTAAACAGTTTACTAAACTTCAAAATTCCGAATTAAAGAATGCAATGCTAAGGAAACACACCCCGAGTGGGCACAGGTATATTATGAGACTGCCTTCCAATACCAATTAGCTGCAGAAGCCTGTTTAAATTATAGAAAAACCCAAAATTTGCCGAAGTTCTTTCATGAAATAAAGAAAATAGGATTCAGTTACTTTTTAAGGATATTGAAGGATTATATAAAAGATCCTGATATATTAAAAGAAATCGTGGAAGAGGAAGAGAGAGATAAAGAGATATTGAGAAACAGGGAGGTTTTAGTGTAGGATTTATTATGGAATTATTAATAAGAGAAATGTATGAAGAGTTTTTGATGTCCGCAGCCTGTTCCGAGTTTTATGCATATGAAGGTCAAGAAAGTGAAGCGCAGAATATTATATTGTTTTTAAATTATATGGAACATGCGGAATTATGTTTACTAGCAGCTAAATGTTGTAGCGAATATTTAAAAAATAAAAATATAGATATTTTAATATGTAAACTTCAAGAACTAGGATTAAATAATAATATTTCATGTATTAAAACAATGTTAGAAAATAAAACACATAATTTGTAATCAAGTCTTTTATTACATAAAAAAATTGTTGTAAAGGTAATAAACATTTGATAATGCACATACACATGGTATTTTTTGATGATAAAAGCAGCAAGGATCCATTTTCTTTAGGGTGGGTTGTTCATCAATCTCGATAGCTGGTTTCATGGAATACTTCTTTACGAAATCTGCCTTTTCTTCCCCTTTTACATAAACATAGTCCACCTTAGCGCTTAAATCTCTTATGATATCTCCACATTTGTGTAATGGTGTAAATCCTTCACACCATTCAATGCAATGGTAATTTTTTATTAACCACAGAGCTTGTTTGTGTAAATAGGATGGTAAATGACCCATCGGAAATGGAGCTTTGAAAATAAAATGACTTGTCTTTTGCCCATCGTACGCTGCTAATTCCTTTACAATAAATTTATTATTTTCAATTTTGAATCCTTGAAGATCTAGAATAAGTTTCATATTTTCAAATATTTGAATTTCTTGATCATTTCTACTTTTAATTGATATTCACTTATTTGTTTTTTTAATTTCTGCAACTGAAGTTGAAAATCTAATACTCGAACTGAAATCTCGTAAGACATTATATAAATGAAGAATTCTGGTTTGGCTACGTTAATAAATATCAAAATTGACGCGTGCGCTCTTAAGCGTAAGTAGCGGTTTGTTTAAAAAGAGTATTTTATCTTAAGGAAATTGTATTACAACTGTTTCACAATTTTTGTTAATGGATTGTAACTGAAAACTTTATCATGAATTATAACACAATATGCCGCTGTTTTAGGGGGAATTTTTTCCTTGGTTTCAAATTCAATTCTCATGGTTACTGGACCTGTTTGTAGTAAATCTCTTTGATGTGAACAATTAATGTAAACTATAGGAGCATTTTCTTTAAATTCTTTCGGATTAAAAATTGGTTCCACTGGAGAGTTATAATACCCTTGACGAAAGTCTGTAAACATTTCATACAGAGTAGCAAATTTATTATTTTCAAAGTCAAGTTGAAGATCATTGTAAGGATATCTTTCTGAATTTAAAAAGACATTCATATTTCTTAAATTACAATGATCAAATTTACTCATATCCATTTTTAGATTACCACGTCTATTTTTCTGAAAAGCAATTAGAACATGACGTGGCGTTTCGACTTTTGTAGATGTTTTTACGGGCCAGTTGTGCCTTGTAGTTTCCAATATCTCTGGATATTCAACTAATTCCCAGCTTCGGAAGGTTATTAGTATATCACTATTTTTGTCAATAATTTTGGTAAGTGCTAATTCTTGCGGAATCGCTACAGTAAGATGAGGAACTCTCCAACACAACTTGGTAATTTTAACTTTGGGTTTTTCATCTTCATTACTGGATAATAATGCATTTGTATCATCATTACTTCTTATTAGAATAAGTTCTTGTTGTGAATTAAGAATAATCTTATTATAATCTTCAAAAAATCCTGAATACATCTTTAATGGTATACATAATGAAACATTACCTTTGTCATCAGTCATAATTTTTTCTTTAGATTTTGTTTTCGGATACCAACCGGCATTTTCCAATTTAGCACTTTCATTTTGATTAAATGAAATATATCCCTTAAGAGTTGAAGTTATACCAATATCCCGAACGGAGTCAATAGTAACACCATTTAAAATATAGCGTAATTCTTTAAATAAAAATGCCGGAGCATTATTAATTAAAACAGTATTAGCTAAAGGGGAATCATCTTCTTTAGTTACTTGCAATTCCACATAAATTTCACTTTTGCAAGGTAAAGGATATTTTCCTCTTTGTTGCAAAGCAATTCTGATTTCATCATTTGGTCCGAGTTTTGTAGGATTAAAAGGATCGAAAGAAAGAATTTCCCAGCTTAATATTGATTCATCAACCAATACATTTTCTCTTACATTTAAATAATCCATTTTTATTTAAGTTTAAAACCCAAACTTTGAAGAAATTTTCTATTAGAAGGTGTTAACCTTTGGAAGTTTGATTTCCTACTAAAGGAAGTTGGTTTCTTTCTTGTCTTATTAATGTTTTTATTATTAAATTTTCTAGTAAAGTTTGCAGATTTATTGTTATATAATATTACCATCTTTAATCTACTTTTTTAAGATGTAGTCTGATGGTTATGGTTTCTTCTCTAAAATTAACCAAATCACCTTCCTGATCTATTATTTTAATGGCTATTTTATCAATTACTT
Organism: Diaprepes abbreviatus; assembly: GCA_034092305.1. Classification (NCBI taxonomy): domain Eukaryota; kingdom Metazoa; phylum Arthropoda; class Insecta; order Coleoptera; family Curculionidae; genus Diaprepes; species Diaprepes abbreviatus. Next base: position 7,028,645 of record JASJET010000032.1, on the reverse strand, counting down.
TAACGGTGACTGGGAAATATATGACGTTTTGAGGTGACTCAATTATTTTGAATCCTGGAGCAACGCTCGGGAAAAATTGGTGTATTATATGAACAGGTTTCCCGTTTAAATATGATCCCTCTGCAATACTGCAGTCTATATTTATTGAATTTACTTTAATTATTTCTGCGGGGAAATCTGATATATGTTCAATGTTGGCTTCCAATCGCCCATTTTTAAACCCTAATAATTTACCAATAGTTCCTTCACGAAAAGTTATGGGGGCTGAACATTTAAGATGTGTACGTAAAGTATTATTATTTGCATGAAGATTAAAACTAATTTTATCCTCATCCAAGTGTTTTTTTAAAAAATCTGTTATGTCTTCTAATTCGTAGCTACCTGGGGGTATGGCTATTTCTAAATTTTCATTATGAATTAATACATTATTCCCAACATCAATATTGGGAATTGCATTAAATGTTTCGAAATTTACAAGACCGATAACATATTCAACATCTTCATCTAGATATATTGGAGGATGTAACTCTGATGTTAAAATAGCGGAATTGCCGCTAAGAACAAAACTATATGACATTTTACTTTAAAAATATGTTTAATAATAAACTAAAATTAGGTGTTACATATGGTTATAAAGAAATTTTAGACACAATTGACCACAATTTGTTTTGTTAAAGTTTTGATAACTGTTATAATTATAATTAACAATATTATTATTTTGGTCGCTATAAAAATATTTAATTAATTCAGAAGGGGGTCGCAAATTACCATAACTATCAAAATATATTATGTTTTTTCCTTTTTTTGTATATGCTATCCAGTGAGTACCAGCACCACTGTGATTATCTAGATTGACAATTGCACTTTCAATTAACTTTATCTTTTTTGGTAATTTATCCCTCATAAAAATACCACGAAAGTTGGGAATTTGTAAATATTTAGCGTATTTAAGTAGATCGTAATTTGTAAGTGCTTTTCGAGGTATATGTTTTAACAGTTTTTTGAATAAGGTTTCAAGTATAATCCACATCCTGTTTTATAGGGTTTTAAATAAAGTCCACTTCCTTTTTTTCCTACCGAAATGGACTCCATCATTTGATTGTGTCGTTTAGATTCTTCTAATTTCGCTTTGGCTGCTTTTGCATCATTTACTGCTTTAGCAATACCTGCAGCCCCTCCTCCAAGAGCACCAAGAGCAGACAAACCAGCAAATAAAGGTATAAGTGGAAGAAATCCACCAGTCTTTGGGATTGGAATTACCCTTTTTTTTGGAGGTAACACTTTACCAGTTTTTTTAATAGCTTTTAAAGCAGTTTGAATACTTTCATTTAGGTCTTTAAAACGTTTCCCCTTAATTCCTTTTCTAGCTTTTGAAATTACCTGAGATAATGATAGTCCTCGTCCTTTTCGAGTTTTTCGCTTGAACTTTCTTCTCGTTCGAAGTCCCATACCTAATTTTCTTTTAATTTTCATAGCACCAGTAATTCCTAGTGCAGCAGTTTTTTCCCCAAAACTAGAATCTTTAGCTTTGAACCTTGATAAAGCTTTGTCAGCTAATACTTTATCAGCTAAATGCCTTCTTTTTATATCATTTGATTGTGAGTAAGCAATATCGTGTTCTTTACAAGCCTCATCCAATAAATTTATACCTTTATCACCTCTTGACAATCGTTTTTCCAATTTTGTTCCAGGTCCACAAAAATTATAACCAGGAATATGCAATTCAAAGGGTAATTTATTTATTAATGAGTTTACTAAACCACTTCCTTTCCTTTTGCTGTTTGTCTTGTAAATGATTCGTTTATTATGTGATGGAAACATTATATATAGTTGCAATCCTAGTGATAACTAACCAGTTACATCACAATACTGAATATTAATAGTTTGTTTTATATATAAAATGAGAGTTGAGAAACAACCATACTCTATAACAATTAAGGATCATGAAAGTTCAGTGAATGGTTTTAGAAAACATGGAAAACTGTTTGAGGGAAATAGTAAAAGAGGGTTAATTATTGGCCCGTCAGGCTATGGCAAAACCAATGTTATTATTAGTTTGATTGAAGATCCGAATGGTTTGCGATTTGAAAATCTGTATGTTTATTCAAAATCCTTATATCAACCAAAGTATAAATATTTGAGAACACTTTTTAAACCTTTGAAAAAAATTGGATACTATGAATCTGAAAATGAAGAAACAATTGTTTCACCAAAACAAGTTAAACCAAACTCTATAATAATATTTGATGATATAGTGTGTTGTAATCAGAATGTTGTAAAGGACTATTTTTGTTTCGGAAGACACAAAAATACTGATTGTTTTTATTTATGTCAAACATATTCTTCTATTCCGAAACAATTAATTCGTGACAATGCAAATTTAATTGTTATATTTCAACAAGATCGAACAAACTTAAAACATATTTATGATGATCATGTTAATGTTGATATGTCATTAAACCAATTTAATGAGTTGTGCTTAATATGTTGGAAAGATAAATTTGGATTTTTAGTAATAGACAAAGACTCTAATGTGAAATCTGGCCGATATCGAAAAGGATTTGATTCATATATTTACTTATAAAAATAAACGTTTGATGGTAAATTATACCAATCATGGATGAACGTTTAGCAAGAGAGCTAGTTAAATCAAGAAAAGCTGTTAAACAAAAATATCAGAGTTTAAAAAATGCGGAATTTGAGGCGCAAACTAAATTGGAGGAAACATATAAACCGATAACTCAACCCTTACAAGAATTAATTTCAACGATTGGTAAAATTGAACCTGTTGAAATAAAGGAAGAGCTACACACACCAATTAAAAAAATTTATGAAACACCACAGAAAAGATCAATTCAAACACTAACACCAAAGAGAAAATTACAATATGGAACGTCAACACCAGAAAAAAGAAAGACGGGAAAAACTCCACTCCTTCCTACAGAAATACCATCGATTATTGACTGGGACGCGAGTTTAGCTTCAGCAAGTCAAATGCCATCTATACAACAAACAAGTATTATTGCAGAAACAAACCCTTCTTCAGGTTCACACACCACAATAGGAAATCTTTCAGATATACTGGAACAAACACGGCAAACAGTTAGAACATTTGTTGATACAGATTTATATAAAGAATATTTATTAGGATTTGATGAATTACCTCGCCAATATATTGATAGCGGTGTAAAAGATGTTGAACATGAGTTTGATCACCAATATGGAATAGTTCATGATTTGGAAACCGAGAAATTCTTTTTGGGTTTAACTCAAAAACCTGTCGAAATTATTGGTAAAAACATCAAAATTGAAGGAATAACCTATACAGGTACACCAGGTTTATATGAGTTATTATTTAAAAAAGAACCAATAGGGTATAAAAAACAAGATTTGGAAAATTATATGGATATTTTAAAAAGAACCAATGCATACCGTAGAAATAATGATCCAAATGAGCAGGTGCAGGGGAATGGATCACATAAATATATTTCTATAATAGGACCTTATTTGCAAAGCAAAGGAATTACAAAAACTAAAACTCTAAATCCCGAATCTCAACAAGCAGTCCAGGGATTTTTTGAAAGACGCAAAGCTCCATATAGAGAAAGTCGAGTGTCTTCAAAAAAAACCGGATTTGGTATAACTTTAAAAGTTAATAAACCTAATACAGATTACATATATTGGGATAATGTAAACGAACTTGTTGAGAGACTTCGACTATTGGTAGCATCCATGCTTGCGGGACACACTGGTCATAACAATGAAATTATTTCCATTATTGAAGAACTAAGAGAAGCGAATATTATTATATAAAAGGACATAATAGATACTTTTAAACATTTCTAAAATGACCATCGATAAATTTGGTCGTCATATTTCAAAAAAATCTGCTCTAAACACATTATTATCACTAGAAAATAAAATATTATCAAATGTTGAAGAGAAAATAATAAAAATTTTTAAAAGCGATGTCAAATATATTGAAAACAAATTAATTCAAAATTTAGATCCCGGGTTGAAAAGCGATGTTAATAATTTAAATAAGAGAATAAATGAATATGATAACAATATACAAAATATTGCAAAAAAGATTAAGTTATTTGAGGATAAAGTTATTCCTGAATATAATGACAAGATAATTAATTTGAAAAATACTGTTGATGGAAATGATGATGTAGTAGAAAAATTTTCTCAGAAAGTTTCTAAATATGCAAATGACTTTGACGTAGTGAAGTTAAAATATGATAAAGTTGATGATTTTGAAAATGAAATAAAAAATGAAATTACATCAATTAAATCAATAATTAAGGATACTTCAGCAATTGACAATGCCAAGAACAGTATTTCCAAGGAAATTACATCAAAGTTTCAAAATTTTACTAATTTGCTTAATGATAGAGTAGCAGAAGAAGTAGGGAATTTTAAGAAAATACATGACGTTATGGATAAAAATACACAAAATCTTGAAAAATCAATGAACACTCATTTCCTAATTCACAAAAAAGATACCGACAAAGTTAATGAATTTAAAGAACAAATTAAAGAACTTGAAATTAAAATCAATGCATATAAATCAAATTTACAATATTTAGAAGACAAATTGAAGGAGGATTTTCAAAACGAAAATGAAAAAATTGAAACAAAATTCAAAGATCAAATTACAAAATATAATGAAAAAATCGAGGATATACTAAAGCAATTAAACCATCTCAAAACCAAATCTGAAACGTCTTTTGACGAGGGAAATTTTACAAAGGCAATCGATGAGAAATTACAAAAAGAATTAGAATCCTTACTAGAAGTAGTGCAAGCTATAATGGAAGTTTCTAAAAAGGATTTATTAATTAAAATTAAAAATAATAGTTCAAAAATCGAGGAGATTTCTTTACTGATAAAAGAACTTGAAATATCTTATACAGATATATTACACAAAGCTGAAAAGACAGCGTCAGATATAAAAATATAGAAAAAAAAATTGTAAAAATGACATTAGATATAACAAATGCAGAATTTCAATTAGGAAAAGATCTAAAAAATCTAGAAGATAAATTAGTAAAAGAAATAAAATCATTAAATGAATTAGTTCAAAGAGCTGCTGAAGTTTCTAGAAAAGAATTTAATGATACAATGAATTATGCAAGAGAAGAAATGAATTCAACATTAGGTGGTTTCAAAAAAGATTATACGTTATCAAATGTTCTTTTGGAAACTAAATTTAATGTAAAAATGTCTGATCTTAATAACAACATCACCCAAATAAATTCGTCAATAAAAGAAATTAGAAATGAAAATAACAAATCATTTGAAACAATGGAAAATAAATTTAATGTAAAAATTTCTGATCTTACTAACAACATCACCCAAATAAATTCATCAATAAAAGAAATTAGAAATGAAAAAAAAAATCATTTGAAGCAATGGAAAATAAAATTAAAGAACTTACTAAAAAAAACTGAGATGATTTTTTTTATATTTTACAACATCAGCGATAAAGGGCTTTTATAAACGGTTTAGAAGGAGGTAAAGTTATTTGTGGGATTTATTTTCGAGAGTAAGGTATAAATTAATAATGAGTAAAATTAAGCAAGACGTTGTAAATGAATTACATAAACCGGCGAGAAGGCGATATAGAAGGAGACGAACAATTGTAAAAGGGCTTAATGATCTATTTCAAGCTGATCTGATAGAAATGCAGCCATATGCGAAATTTAATAGGGGTTTAAGATATATTTTAATGGTAATAAATGTGTTTTCTAAATTTGTATGGGCAGAACCTGTAAAATCCAAAACTGGTAAAGATGTAGCAGCTGCAATGAAAAAAATTCTATTAACTTTAAAAACTCCCCCAACAAATCTGAATACTGATCAGGGTAAAGAATTCTTTAATCAAGACTTTCAGAAACTTATGGAGCAGTTCAAAATTAATCATTACAACACATTTTCTAATATGAAAGCTAGTATTGTAGAGAGAGTAAATAGAACGATAAAAAACAAAATGTGGAAAAAGTTTAGTTTACTAGGTAATTATAAATGGATCAGCTTTCTTAAAGAAATAAATACAGAATACAATAATACTAAGCATTCAACAATCGGAAAAAAACCAAACGAAGTTAACAAAAAGAATGAAATGGAAATCTTGAAATCAGCTTATACTCATAGGAAAACTGTGTATCCCAGATCACCAAAATTTCGTGTCAGTGATAGAGTACGAATAAGCAAGATTCGCGAACAATTTTCTAAAGGTTACACGCCCAACTGGTCAAACGAAATTTTTCAAATAAAAAAAATCCAGCTTACTAATCCAACAACGTATTTGATTCAAGATGGAAATGGGATAGATATTCAAGGAGGTTTCTATGAAGAAGAACTTCAAAAAGTAAGACACCCAAATGTATATCTGGTGGAAAAAGTGTTAAGAAAGAAAGGAAACAAAGTATTTGTAAAATGGTTAGGATTAGATAAATCTTATAACTCTTGGATCTTCAAGAAAGATGTGATGTAATAGTAATTAATGCTGTAATAATAATTGATGTTTGTAATAAAAAAAAATGATTTTTTATATATATATTTGTTTTATTTAAAAATAAGCTTATTACATAAACATTTTTTTAAATACAATATTCCTATAATCAGAGTCTAGTATGGGATTTAAAATTTCTTCAGTCAATTTAATCCTTCTTCTAAAATGTTTTTGATTTATAAACTCTTCAGAAGTCATACGAGCTTTTCTGTAGGCGAAGTTCCAAGCAACCATTAAATGAATTTGGTTTCTTGATTCATCAATAGATACTGTCTTCTTCATAATAGTGCTTAGACTTTAATTTTTGTTCTAGTTCTTCGGGATGATTCAACAGCAGTTCCAGCATGGAGCACACATTTTCACTATTTAGATTTTGTTTTGGAGAAAGGACATTATATATTTTGTCAAAAGAATCTCCGTCGTAAAAATTGTTATTTCTAAAAACGTTGAAATAACGTCGAAAGTTTTGTTTTTGTAAAACATTTAGTCTATATTCTATAAGTGGAATTTGTTCCCATAGTCTGCAGACAGTTTCATTTCCATAGTAAATCAAATCACAGCTTTTCACAATCTTCACTATTGGTAATTCACCAATCTTTTCAAAATGAATAGATAAATTTTGCAAATATATCGGTTCATTGAAAACATTTGGTGAAAACATATAATTTGTTATAACTCCTTGATATTGCAATAAGTTCTTCCAATCATCTTCATTTAATATCACAGACTGACCATTTTTACCACCAAGTTCAATGCATGGTAGAAAATCACTTTCCACCCACAAACCAATCACAGCATATTTAGAGTTAGAATTATTTAAATTATATTTTGTAGAATTTATAATTGTTTTTTTTATTTTCTTTTTTAATGGTGAATTTTCAAATATATTTTTACTCTGATTACTGAACATTTTAAATGATGTATTTCAAAAACTAACTGGCTATCTGCTTGCTCTCAAAAAACTAACTATCAATCCGTTTGCTCCTAAATTTTATACATTTTCCCTCTCCTCTCAAGTGGAGGGGTAAACTTATTTTCCCTCTCCATTTAAGAGGAGGGGATAAACTTTAAATGTCTTTATACTAACGAGAATCAATAAAAAACAAAATTTATATTATTTTTTTAACATTTATTAAATATTTTTATAGATATTTTTTCATGAAATACAATAAAATTAAACATGTACAAATAAATATTGCTGCTGTAAATATAATAACAAATATATAACAACAGACACAATGACAAGATTCTTCTTTTTTATTATTGAAAGGAATCCAATCTGAATATTGTAATGGTTTGTTTGTCATGGAATATTTAATTTTTATGTATGTATTTTCACACAAAGCAGAATCAGTTACATTATAGGTAAAAAAGTGTGAATTTCCAACAAGATATGTCATTTTCATCTGTTTGTAGCAGTCGGTTTCATTTTTGAGGGCATTTATACATATATCAGCCCTAACTGTATTAGGAATGTAATTTACATATATCACATTTCCAACAAGGGAAACTAAAACTATTAAAGATGCAGCAGTCATTGTTGTAATATTACTAACAAATAATGGTATTTCTATACAATATATATGTTTTTGGATTCAGTTCCCCCTCCAACTTTTAAAGCTTCAAAAACGACTTACACAATTTATCATCATATAAAATGATGTCTTTATAAAGATGAAAAATTACTAGGAGTAGTTAATTCTAATCGCGGTTTTTTATTTTTAGATCCATTTTCGTTTCCAGAACTTAAAAAAGTTAGAGTATCATACATCATTTTCATATCTTTATCAAAAAAATCTGTTTCCAAAATATCCTTATGTCCCCATGCAAGAGTTTTTGTGGAATTTGGTATACAATATCTTTTATCATCATGAGTTGTTAATGCCAATTTATTTAACAAATTAGTGTATATATTATGCATATCTGACTTGAATACATACATGGTGCAGAATATTTTGTCACCTTTCTCAACAACATCTTTATAATCTGATAATGTTAATTGATTTTTTATACATGATCTACTAACGCCTTTTGCTTTTTTATCTACACTATTTTTGGATTTTATACAATATGCTTTAGCACCAGTTCCATAAAAACTTTCAATGGGAATCCGTTTGTACTCATCTTTAAATTTACCAACAACTGATGTTGTAATAGGCATGCAATGAATATTTTGTTCAGAAAAATTAGAAGTATCAAATTTATCCAGATTTAGCTTCATATCTTCATAAAAGTTTTGGGTCTGAACTTCAAGAATTAAGGAATCAGTATCCGTATATAATAAATTTAAATTATTACCATATTTTACTTTTAAATACCCATAATAAAAATTATACATTACAGTTTTTGCAATATCCAGAATACTCATCCCAACATAAATTGGTTTATTGTATTCAATGCAAACCTGTTAAAGTTGAAGAGCAACTAGATTTTCAGAGAAAATTTTAAAATCCTTTAATTGAGGTTTAGAAATAAGTTTTTCGGCACTAAATTTATTACCCTGTCTTTCCCATTGAGATACTAATTTAATATCTGCTCGCCTATCAACATTTTCCATGGTTTTACCGAAAATTGAATTATTTGCCAATTTATAACAATTTTTATCAAATTTATTTTTAGATAAATTTCGTAAATTTGTATTTAAATCTATATATTCCGCTAACCATGGTGATTGTGTAAACTTAACTGCTCTGTGTATTTTTATGATTTTGAGTCCAAATTGTAGACATTGTTTCAGATATCGGTAGTGAATGATATAGTTATATTTATTATGTAAGTTTGGAATTAATTTGGAGTGGTTTGAAATTGGTGGTGTATATTGTTCAGGACAAAATGGGAAATCATTATGACTATCATGTAAATAATTTGGATATTCTAAATCAACTTCAAATATGTATCCTATAGATGATGTATCTGAAAGTTCGGATATATTTAAAGTTTCTATTTCGAGCTTAGGTACCCAAGCAAAATTTTTTTCAGGCAAATATTGTTTCATAGCATAACCATACAAATTTGTGGCGTCTAAGTAAGTGATATATGTTGTAGGTCTTTCAGGATTAAAATTTTCTAAGAATGGATTATTTGCTTCAGATTTGCGTTTGGAACAAGTGCTAACCCCACCACGAACACCTTTTTTGAAAAAATGAAGCATATCTGGTTCCGTTAATAATTCTAATTCTACATTAGTTAATTTCATCATTGCATCCCAGCACATAGAAGGGCTAGTGACATAATTAACAGGATCTAACTTATAGGTTTTAATACATGTGGATCTATAATTTTCAAAAACATCAGCCAAAAGTAAAACATCAGATTTTAAGTAAATATCGGAATAAGCCCCTATTGTAGAACACTTAAATAGATTCCACACTTCTACAGCACGATTGTAGTCTTGAGGAGAGATATTTTCATCGGTTAAGTTATTATAAAATTTATCAATCGATGGTAGAGATTTCTCATTTAATTTTTCGTTGGAATCTATGTAAGAGTATGGAAATACCCCTTTTTGTCTAATGTATCGAAATTCATCAGCATTTGAGAAAAACTTTTTAATTTCAAAACATTGTGAATCTTGTAGAGTTTGTGATAGTGACTCTAAAGACTCTGGGAGAAATTGAAAAGAATCTATAAAGCGTAGTCGCAAAGCAACTGGTTTCCGCTTTTCTGACACATAACTATCAACGAAAATTTCCTTACTAAAAGAAATATACTTTTCTTTATTTTGAGCTATAACACTAATATTTTCTTTATTATAGCAAAGCGATTTAATAAATAGGTGAGAATCATAGTTTTTTAAATTATGCAATACTATTGGTATATATTTTGGAGGTTTAAAATGCAAATTACATATTGAGTGGGCGGCTCCTCGATATTTACCTGTAATATGACAATGATCCCTACACTTTATGAAATTTCCTTTTGAAAAAGGTTTTTCACATACATAACAAATGCTAGAATTTTCATATTCAATCTGTTCCACAGATGATAAATCTTTCAATGGTACTTGATATTTTAAATATTTTTTATAAATTTCTTTTACATCATTTTCAATGTATTCAATAAATTTTATAGCACAATCTGTACCTCTATAAAGTTTAAGACACACAACATTCTCATCAAATGATGATTTAATATAATAAGCAAATGAATAGGGTATATGTTCAGCAGTTTTAATAGTATATGAGGTTGTCGAATCAGGTGTAGATTGTTGGCACTCAATGTTTTTCAAATAACATTCAAAATCGGCATAAATAACAAAAGGAGCTTTATACTGTTTCTGAATATTTTGAAACTTTAATATATTTGCAGGAATATAATTGCCAAATTTATCCAAAATCAAATTATCTGAAGGAAGCTCAATTCGAACAAAACTACAATCACGTTCTAAATGTGTGTTAAGTTTTTCATATGTTCCAAAATATTGAAGGCATCCATCACATAAGTATTTTTTTATTTTCTTTTTTGATAATTGTTTGTATACCAAGCAACCTAAATCCTTTATCCAACAGTAGTGGTTATTTCCATCATCAGAACTTATTAAAAGCAAATTATTATGTAATTTTTTCTTTTCATTATTATAATGTAAAGGACCGACAATCTCATATACCTTTTTATTATCCCTTAAAAATTTTTCAACTCCATATACATTTATGGACAAATTATTTTTTTCCTCAAACTTTTTTATATCTAATAATTTTACTGGAAATTCAATACCTGTAAAATCGAAAGCGTCTCTGAAGTCTGGATATGATGAGGTCTTTCGAGGATTACCGGTTGGCTGGTATGCTGCTGAAACCACTGCCCAGGCGAAACAGCAATTGTCCTCATTCATCACATTCACTATTGATTTAGAAAAGTGATGCATCTTAATGTAGGAGGAGGCATTCAATGGGTTGTACTTATTGATGTTGACTTCCAAATGCAGAATTCTTTGTAGAGCCCACCCTGTAATAGGAATTAAAAAATTAGTTCTGAATAATATTTGTTAGAGATGTACAAGTGATATTAAGAAAACTTAGCTCTTGAGATTAAGAAAACTTAGCTCTTGAGATTAAATAATAATTACCTGAGTCTCTTTCCGGCAATTCATCTGCTTTGGTTTCAATAATCTTGAATAAATCATCGTAAAGCTGTTGTAGATCAGTTGTATGGGTTACAATGAAGAACGGTGTATTAAATGACTTAATTGAAGTAGAGGTTAAAGTTGGAGAATAATATATTCCAAATAATTCCAAATTTACTTTAGCACATATAAATTCTTGTTGACGCTGACGTATTAATGTTTGCACTTTATTACCAACATCTTGCTGAAACTTTTTGATGTCGATGTGATAATTCTGCGAATATATTCTGTAGGAAGCTATTCGACATTTAAATGCACTCCTGATAATGTCAATTCCATTTCCATATTTTATGCAGCTCCTGTTTTTATGAATATTTGTCCTCAAGTGTGTGCTCCAGGAATTAGATTTGACATTTACTTCACAATCTTGGCAAAATCGCATTGGAGGTCTTGAAAGTAGTTCATCAACTGAAACAATTATTATTTTTTAATTCCTCTGTAAACCTTTATTAATAATAAAAAAAAAATTAAAAGGAAAATTATAGCTAAATATGTTATAAAAAAATACTTACGATTAATTATATAATCTTCCAAGTTAAAGGTGTTTTCGTTATTAACAACATTTTCTCGAAGGTGGCGTACAATATGTGATTTTCTTTTAAATTCTCTTAAGCAGTGTGTGCAAAGGAGAGTCATTTTAAAATGGAATCGGTTAGGGCCGTGTCGCTTTTAAATAAATACAATTTCGATCTATCAAGACCCAATGACATAGAATAATTAGCAATTTTTTCAGCTCGCGCAATTTAGAAAACTTTTGGATTTACTTTTGAATTAACTTTTGGATTCACTTTTTAATTTGAAGAAAAACATGGATTTTTTTTAAAAAATATATTTCCCAAATTTAAAAGAAGATCGCCTTGTCGTTGAATACAATTTTTAACGTCTTTTAAAGTCGAATTAGATAAATTATTACATATATTATCTAAGTTTAAATAGGAATAAACCATTGACTTAAATCTAGATGTGGCACACCTTGTTTCATTCCTATTTAAGCTCGGCTTAGTTTTCTTATGTAGAAACTTATCTAATTCTCCAATAGCGACTTTATTTGTTGGATTGATTTTCGGAGCTGTTGTTACAGCGACTGGTAAAGAATTTTTTGAAATTTGTGCCCCTAAAGTTTGGGAACTAGAAATATCACCGTCCAATTTTGACTTTTTTAAATCTGAACAATCATTTGTTTCTGATAAAGAACGTTTTTTGGGTAAATTTTTTTCAATTAAATTTTCAGAACTTTGTTCTAAATTTAGGCCAGAAGGATTTTTCAAAAATTGATTTTGATTACAGGAAGAAATTAAGGGACATTGAGGCTGCTCATCTTCAAAATTTTCAGTATAAGTATATACCTCAATGTCCCCCACAATTTCGCCACAACTCAAATCAAAAACATCTACCGAATTTACTGAATTTCTGGTATAGCCAAATTTGGATGGTTGTTCAAACCCCTGAATAAAATTTTGATCCAACCCTTCAATTAAATTTTGATCCAACACTTTAATAAAATTATGCTGAGCTTTGGCTGAGACGTTTATAACAGTCTCAACGCTGTCGTTGGAATCCTCTGATGAATCTGACGATGCATCTGAAATTGGCGAATAGTGGGGGCGATAAACCTCTTCCATATTATTTTTCGAAAAACCCCCAATGCCAATCCTCTTATCATTATTTAAAGCTCCCTCGTTACCAACCCCATTATTATTATTGTTTAAAACCCCCTTATTATTTTGTTCCTCACAGCTCTCAAAAGTCTCCTGATATTCCACATCACCCTTAATTAAATTTTGCCCTGAGCTATTTTCACAAATTTCACCCCCTTCTAATATATCTAAAAGTTGTTCCAAATTATATCCCTCATTTATTTCAGAATTGTTAATTAAATTTTTCCTTAATATATCATTATTTAAATCATCGAAATTAATTGTTTCAAGAGGTTCTTGAGGAATATCAGGGATAATAGATTCATCCAAAACTTTTAAGAGCTGTGTCAAAATATTGCTTTCACCAATTTCGGAAGAATCGCCAGATTCAGATGAATTGTTAAATGTATTAATATCAATTTCCCTAAATTTAATATCTAGCTCCTCGTCGCTTAGCCCACAAAATGAACAATCAATCAAATCATGCACAAGGCAAGCGTCGTTTAAATCGAAGGCTGTTAAGTCGATGTTTTCAATTTTTACATTTAAAAATGACATTTTAAATTATAAATTAAAAAATAAAAAAATTATGAATCAATAAAAAAATCAAAAAATCAATAAAAAATCAAAAAAAATCCACAAAAATTAAAAATCAACAAAAATCAAAAATTGGCTTTTAGAAGATTAAGTAAAAATGAATGAAAATCCAAAGTATTAAGTCAAAAATATTAAATCAAAAATATTAAATCAAAAATATCAAATCAAAAATATGAAATCAACAATACAAACCAAATAAAAATTAATATGTCACTACGTCACACAATTCGAAATAAATCGGACTATCTAGATATATTCACAACAGATTCGATAATTTTACAAGCGTACGCTAATAGCGAGATGTAAACTGAAGAGACGCTTCGTACCCAGCCGCCTTTTAAAGCAGCCAAGAGCCTGGTACCGGCTGGTACGGCGTGGCACTGCATGGTACGACGGGAACCGTGAGACCGTGAACTCGAGAGAGGTCGTTCAACGGTCGTAAGTTGTTTTGTTCTTAAGAAAATGACGAGTAAAGAGGAGAAGAAGAAAAAAAAGTTGTTTTTTGGAATAATATAAAAAACAGTTTTTTTTTTTTTTTTCGTTTTTTATATTATTCCAAAAAACAACTTTTTTTTTTTCTTCTTCTCCTCTTTACTCGTCTTTTTCTTAAGAACAAAACAACTTACGACCGTTGAACGACCTCTCTCGAGTTCACGCTATCTTTGCCTTCTTCTTCTTCTCATTCTTCGGACTGGTTTTGCCGCTGGAGGTAGGAAAAGTGGTATTTCAGTATTGTATATAAGGATTTACAGCGTCTTGACTTAGCATTCATTGAATTTAAAATATAACATGAGTACCTTCATCGTGTTGACTCTGGAAGATTTTATAGGCTTCTTAGAGCATCAGGCGAACCTGATGGATAGCCTAAGAAGCCTTTCACCGAACTCAGAAGACACTGTGATGTGGCCGCCGCCGTCAGAGGCTGAATTTTTGGAAGAGGAATTTAACGATGAATTCCTCATGGATGATTTGCCAAGTGAGGAATTCCTCAATATGTTTGAGCCCTCCTTAGATCCAGAGCCCGTCGAATTTGACCGAGCTCTGGATGAAATAATGAGAATGCAGCCTCTGCCGGTTTATCAGCAACAGCCACAGCAGCAGGAGCAGCAACAACAGCAGCAGGAGCAGCAGCGGGAGCAGCAGCGGGAGCAGCAGCGGGAGCAGCAGCGGGAGCAGCCACAACAACAGCAGCAACAACAGCAGCAGCAGCAGGAGCAGCCACAACCACAGCAACAACAGCAGCAGCGAAGGCAGAGTTACCCTCGAAAGTGCAAGAGGCCACAGCAGCAACAGCAACATCAACAGCAACATCAACAGCATCAGGAGCAGCCACAACAACAGCAACAACAACAGCAGCAGCAGCGAAGGCAGAGTTACCCTCGAAAATGCAAGAGGCCACAGCAGCAACAGCAACATCAACAGCATCAGGAGCAGCCACAACAACAGCAACAACAACAGCAGCAGCAGCGAAGGCAGAGTTACCCTCGAAAATGCAAGAGGCCAATAAATTATAAATTATAAATTGGCCTCTTGCAGAGCAGCAACCTCTGGCAGACAACAACAACCGATGGCAAAGCAGCAACCTATGGCAGACAACAGCAACCTCTGGCATGCAGCAGCAACCTCTGGCATGCAGCAGCAACCTCTGGCATGCAGCAGCAACCTCTGGCATGCAGCAGCAACCTCTGGCAGACAGCAGCAATTGGCAACCCAAAATGGTATAAATTATAAATATGTATTTATGTATATATGTATATTTGTATTTTGGATATAGGAATAATAAAAAACAAAGTCGTTGAAGAAAATATTTTATTTTTTTCTATTTCTTATACAGAATCACACCTAATAACCAAGTTTCTTTAACTTGAAAGAATTATTATGAATAGGATGAATATAATTTTTTTTACAAGCATAGTAATGAAAACTAGGTTTTTTTTTTTAACATGGAAGAATAAATCATAGTCTGTTGTCAGGGAATTAAACCTAATTGTTCTTTATCTTATATATAAAATCTTATTTAAATGTCTTAGTTGACATTTTAAACTTAATATTAAAAAATACTAGGGTGAATGAATAATTTCAAGTGCAGTATCAAATTCATTTATTTAAAATTCAATTTATCGATAGGATTGATTGTGCATATTATGTAGAAAAAATTATTCTACACTGAAAGAACAAAATCATTAGTTCTTCGAATCTTAATATAAACAAATTTCTATTTATTTAGATGGCACCCTTATATTTATTTAACTTAAACTTAATATATATCTTATAACTTATATCTTATAACTTATATCTTACAACTTATATTTTATATGAAATCTTATTTAAATTAGTTGACATTTTAAACTTAATATTCAAAAACTACTAGGGTGCATGAATAAATTCAAGTGGAGTATCAAATTCATTTATTTAAATTTGATTTATCGGTAGGGTTGTTGTGCATATTATTTGAAAAGAATTATTCTACACTGAAAGAACAAAATTATAATTTCTTTCAATGGGAATAAATACAAATTCTTATTTATTTACATCATTCCCTTATATTTATTTACATAGTTTCTTATATTTATTTAACTTAGCAGAACAAAATCTAAATTCTTATAAAATATTTTAAACTTAAACTTAATATTAAAAACGCCATAGTGCATGAATAAGTGCAAGTGAAATAAATTTATTTAAAATTTGATTTTTCGATTAGATGGTTTTGCATATTCTTTAGTTCTGGTTTGTTACATATTATACATGCTTGTGAAGGAGTTGTTATGAATAAATCGTTTTCACACGTGTTGCATTGCAGATCTTTTTCGCAACATATAAAGGATCGTTTATAGTGGCTATTAACAAAATTATTTTTCCCATTTGGGCAATTTAGAGCATGTATATAGTAACATTCACAACATAAATTATATGCACCGCCAGAAGATGAAATAATTACGACATAAGATTGAAAAACGCACACTTCTCGCGTAAGGTAATTTGGTGTCAATGTACTACTTGCATTTATTTTTGCCACTTTCACGAGCCCCTCTTCTCCACACCCGTTTGGAACGCCATTATCCTCTATCCCATCATCTTCTTCATCTTCATCGTCGTCTTCGAAATTATTTCGATCAATAGTGATCAGAGAATCCTGTCTTGCGTGAAACTTTCCTCTTCCAGCCAAGTTAAAATGAGTTGTTTCATCTTTGTACATTGACTGGATCGTTTCATCGCAAGCAGAATCTAAATATACATGTGTCTGATCCATTTCGAAGACTGTCCGATGAAACTCGATTCACTTGTTCACACTATTTTTTAATTTTACAACACTTTTTTGTTGATAATGGTGGGCCGTCTATGTGGTGTTGATATAGTGGATAGTGTTTAAAACACGGCAAATTTAGCTGCAATTCTTCGTCACTTCTATAATTTTCCGGCAACCTGTTCCAAATTTGTTGTAAACTAAGTGAATCGACGAATGTTTTCAAGTAGTTGATGGAAAGAAGGCCAAGTCTTGATCTTCAAAATCGGTAAGATTTTTTCCGTTATTTTGGTAGGAAATTATTACTTGGCCTACACGTTCAATGATTTGCTGTTGTTGTTGTTGTTGGTCGCTATTTGACATCGCGCACGAATGACTGAAGTTCGCTCAGATTCGATCGTTTAAAATACCAGCTCCCCTCCAACTGCTACCAGCTCCCCTCCAACTACTGTGGTGGTTAGGAAGGAGGTAGGAGGTGGAGCAAAAAGAGGCGGAGTTTATGAAACCAATCGGAATAGGGGGCGAACTTGGGCAGCCAATCAGAAACAAGGTCATTCTTGGCTGACCAATTAAAAAAGTGGTGGGGGGGTCAACTAGAAGCCCCCTATTCCCACTACTTACGGCTAGAAAAATATTTTGTTGTTATGCAATATCAGCGATGTGCGCATAAAAGCAGAAAATAGCATAAAAATCTCACTATCTAATGCAGTGAGAAAAAGTGTGAAGATGAATCTTTTTAAATGTTGCCGGTAAGAATAAAACCGAGATGTGTGATGTTTTAATGGTTAGTCATGTCTTTTATGTTCACACTAACAGGACACTCGAGTGTCTTAAGCGCCGATTTTTATCCACCTGTCGAATTAAATAGAGAAAATAAATATGGTCTGGCCTTAGTAGTGGGAATAGGGGGCTTCTAGTTGACCCCCCCACCACTTTTTTGATTGGTCAGCCAAGAATGACCTTGTTTCTGATTGGCTGCCCAAGTTCGCCCCCTATTCCGATTGGTTACGTAAACTCCACCTGTTTTTTCTTTAGCTCCGCCCATCAAAATTTTTCTCTGCAACACCATCATGTATGCACTTCAGTTTGAACAGTGAACCGGTGTAGACGTCTTCTATGGAGCCGAATTGTCTTAGAATTTAAATTTAAATAATGGGTACGATTGAAACATTTTCAGATTTTGAGAAGGCCACAGACTGAATAGACGCGATGTAGAATCGAGAAACTCTATGAAAATTTGTGTTTTCGGGGTGGAATTGTTAAAAGACTCGCGAAAATGAATGCAATTTAAGATTTTCGTAAGAAAATCAGGGAACTTGCGCATTGAACCAGGGTGTACAAGGAAGATTACGTAATCTAAAGTTATGCTCTTGTCTTTGAACTTTGCATATTTGGTAATATCCCTGCATAGGGTTGAAAACAGCAGGATATAAATAAGATATTCAAAGTGCAGGATGTATAGTCCATAGGTCAAATATTATAAAGACATTGTGAATTAAAACAGCATTTATAGCTGTCTTTTGTATGGGTCAGGATTAAAAAAGTTTTAAAAATTTTGTGTGGCCATTTTTTTATTTTTTTTTAGGGTGAAATTGGCCCGTTTCACATTTTCGATTATCAGGAATACAGAAGTTAATGAAGATATATCAGAACCTGACATTGATGGTATGCTGTTACTATCCTTAGTGGTGGAAGCCCTACATCGATATGTTACGTTCTCCTTCTTACTCTTCTTCTTTCTTTAGCTCCGCCCCTCATCTTTTTTCAATCCATCGCTACTACATATGCACTTTAGTTTGAATAGCGAAGCCGTGCGGACGTCTCTTATGTGGCGGTGAACTGTCTTGGAATGGAAATTTAATTAATGGATTTCAGATCTTGAGAAGACCACAGACTGAATAAGTGCGGTACAAAATCGGAAAACTATGAGTTTTTGTATCTTTTTGGTGTGAAATTGTTAAAAAACTCACGAAAATGAATGTCATTTAAGGAAATTAGGGAACTTGCACCTTGGACCAGCATGTACAAGAAAGATTTCGTGACCTATTGTTATACTCTTGTCTCTGAACTTGGCATATTTGGGACTATCCCTGTGTAGGGTTCCAGACAAAAGAATATAAACAAGGTATTCAAAGTGCAGGATATATAGGCCATAGGTCAAATATTATAAATACATTATGAATTAAAACAACATTTATCTGGCTGTTTTCTACGGGTGACTGAAAAAGTGTTAAAAAATTTGTGTGGTCTTTTTTTTAGGGTAACATTAAAGTGTTTAAAATTGTTTTAAATTTTCGATTATTAAGAGTACAGAAATTAGTGAAGGTATATCAGAAAAAGATATAGATTGTATTCTGCAACTCTTCTTAGTCGTGGAAGTCCTATATCGATTGGTTACGTAAACTACACCTTTTTTCTTTGGCTCTACCCCTCGTCTTTTTTCTCTTTAACACTATTATGTAAGCACTTCAGTTCGAACAGCGAAGCCGTGCAGACATATTTTTGAGAGCTGAATGGTCTTGGAATTTAAATTTAATTAATGGATTTTAGATCATAATAATACTACAGACTGAATAAGTACGGTGTAAAATCGGAAAACTACGAATTTTTGTGTCTTTTCTGGGTGAAATTGTTAGAAAACTCGCGAAAATTAAGATTTTCGTAAGTAAATTAGGATACTTGCACCAGGGTGTACAAGGAAGATTATATAAACTAAAGTAATATCCCTGCATAGGGTTAAAAACAAAAGTAATATCCCTGCATAGGGTTAAAAACAAAAGAACATAAACAAGATATTCAAAGTGCAATTTGAATATTCTATAGGCCAAATATTAAAAGACATTGTGAATAAAAACAATATTTATGGAATTTTTAGCGTAAAATAAAGGCTGTTTCAATTTTTCGATTATCAGGAGTACAGAAGTTAGTTAAGGTTTATTCCAACGAGATATTGATGGTTTCGTGCGACTATTCATAATAGTGAAAGTGCAGGTTTGCCTCCTATATTGATTGGTTACATAAACTACACCTGTTATTTATTTAGCTCCGCCCCTCATCTCGTTCCTCTCCAGCATCGTTATGCATGCACTTTACTTTGAGCAGCGAAGCCGTTCGGTCTTAGGCAGGCTATCGAGTAGGTATATAGAGACTTTTCGAAACAACGTTATAAATAATGTACGATAATTCGAAAAAATTTAATAATTTCCTAATCGGAACGAAATTTTGGGGTTAGATTTTTATGTATGTGGGCGATCATTGTTGAAATATTACAGGCTTAAATTGCAAACCCTTCGTGTAAGGGTAACTACCCTCAATTTAGTATGTGGTTTTCCGATTCTTTTTAGTAGTGTTCTATTTTAAGGGTGTGCGAAGACGTTAAATCAGTAAATAACGATTGGGGTAGTTTCAACCCCTAATTTTATTTTTTGAACTGTGCGATAGGGAGTTAACCTTTTCGATTGATTCTCTGGGGTTGAACAGAGAGGTTCTTCAGCCATCGTGGTTGGTGGTTTTAAAGATGATCATTATATTCCTAGAGGGTAGTTTTTGTGTATAACTGAAAAGAGTTGCGGGCTGCACTGAGAGAATTTAAGTGTGTGCATTAGGAGGCATTTTCACCCAACCACTTGATAGTAACAATAATTTTGGGTTGGGGTAGTTTTCACCCCTATTTTTGATGCCGTATTGTGAGCTTATTACTTGATGCCTTTTAACGAAGTTTTGGGGTTAGATTCCTATGTATGTGCGCGATCATTGTTGAGATATTACAGGCTTAAATTGCAAACCCTTCGTGTAAGGGTGACTACCCCCAATTTAGTATGTGGTTTTCCGATTCTTTTTAGTAGTGTTCTATTTTAAGGGTATACGGAGACGTTAAATCAGTAAATAACGATTGGGGTAGTTTCAACCCTTAATTTTATTTTTTGAACTGTGCGACAGGGAGTGAACCTTTTCGACTGATTCTCTGGAGTTGAACAGAGAGATTCTTCAGCCATCGTAGTTGGAGGTTTTGAAGATGATCATTATATTCCTAGAGGGTAGTTTTTGTGTATAACTGAAAAGAGTTGCGGGCTGCACTGAGAGAATTTAAGTGTGTGCGTTAGGGGGCATTTTCACCCAACCACTTATTAGTAACAAGAATTTTGGGTTGGGGTAGTTTTTACCCCTATTTTTGATGCCGTATTTTGAGCTTATTACTTGATGCCTTTTAACGAAGTTTTGGGTTTAGATTCCTATGTATGTGGGCGATCATTGTTGAAATATTACAGGCTTAAATTGCAAACCCTTCGTGTAAGGGTAACTACCCCCAATTTAGTATGTGGTTTTCCGATTCTTTTTAGTAGTGTTCTATTTTAAGCGTGTGCGGAGACGTTAAATCAGTGAATAACGATTGGGGTAGTTTCAACCCTTAATTTTATTTTTTGAACTGTGCGACAGGGAGTGAACCTTTTCTATTGATTCTCTGGGGTTGAACAGAGAGGTTCTTCAGCCATCGTGCTTGGAGGTTTTGAAGATGATCATTATATTCCTAGAGGGTAGTTTTTGTGTATAACTGAAAATAGTTGCGGGCTGCACTGAGAGAATTTAAGTGTGTGCATTAGGAGGCATTTTCACCTAACCACTTAATAGTAACAAGAATTTTGGGTTGGGGTAGTTTTCACCCCTATTTTTGATGCCGTATTTTGAGCTTATTACTTGATGCCTTTTAACGAAGTTTTGGGGTTAGATTCCTATGTATGTGGGCGATCATTGTTGAAATATTACAGGCTTAAATTGCAAACCCTTCGTGTAAGGGTAACTACCCCCAATTTAGTATGTGGTTTTCCGATTCTTTTTAGTAGTGTTCTGTTTTAAGGGTGTGCGGAGAAGTTAAATCAACAAATAACGATTGAAGTAGTTTCAACCTCTAATTTTAATTTTTGAACTGCGCGACAACGAGTGGACCTTTTGGTCGAAACTCTGAGATTAAACAGAGAGGTTCTATAGCCATCGTGGTTGGAACAGCAAGCAGAGCTACAGCAACAGAGCTACAGCAAGCAGAGCTACAGCAGGCGGAGCGACAGCAGGCAGAGCTACAGCAAGCAGAACGACAGCAGGCAGAGCTACAGCAAGCAGAACGACAGCAAGCAGAACGACCGCAGGCAGAGCTACAGCAAGCAGAGCGAGAGCAGGCGGAGCGACAGCAGGCAGAGCTACAGCAAGCAGAACGACAGCAGGCAGAACGACAGCAGTCAGAGCGACAGCTGGCGGCAAATAAGAGTGAATTAGATAAATTTATTCGCATGAAATCTAAGCCGAGTTTAAATAAGAGTGACACAAGATGCGCGGCATCTAGATTTAAATCAATGGTGTTCTCTTATTTCAACTTGGATAGTATATGTAATAATTTATCTAATTCGACTTTAAAAGACGTTAAAAATTGTATACAAAGATAAGGCGATCTTCTTTTAAATTTGGGAAATATATTTTTTTTAAAAAATCCATGTTTTTCTTCAAATTAAAAAGTGAATCCAAAAGTTAATTCAAAAGTAAATCCAAAAGTTTTCTAAATTGCGCGAGCTGAAAAAATTGCTAATTATTCTATGTCATTGGGTCTTGATAGATCGAAATTGTATTTATTTAAAAGCGACACGGCCCTAATCGATTCCATTTTAAAATGACTCTCCTTTGCACGCACTGCTTAAGAGAATTTAAAAGAAAACAAAATATTGTACGCCACCTTCGAGAAAATGTTGTTAATAACGAAAACACCTTTAACTTGGAAGATTATATAATTAATCATAAGTATTTTTTTTATAACATATTTAGCTATAATTTTTCTTTTAATTGTACTTTTTAATATTAATAAAGTTTTACAGAGAAATTAAAAAATAATAATTGTTTCAGTTGATGAACTACTTTCAAGACCTCAAATGCGATATTGCCAAGATTGTGAAGTAAATGTCAAATCTAATTCCTGGAGCACACACTTGAGGACAAATATTCATAAAAACAGGAGCTGCATAAAATATGGAAATGGAATTGACATTATCAGGAGTGCATTTAAATGTCGAATAGCTTCCTACAGAATATATTCGCAGAATTATCACATCGACATCAAAAAGTTTCAGCAAGATGTTGGTAATAAAGTGCAAACATTAATACGCCAGCGCCAACAAGAATTTACATGTGCTAAAGTAAATTTGGAGTTATTTGGGATATATTATTCTCCAACTTTAACCTCTACTTCAATTAAGTCATTTAATACACCGTTCTTCATTGTAACCCATACAACTGATCTACAACAGCTTTACGATGATTTATTCAAGATTATTGAAACCAAAGCAGATGAATTGCCGGAAAGAGACTCAGGTAATTATTATTTAATCTCAAGAGCTAAGTTTTCTTAATATCACTTGTACATCTCTAACAAATATTATTCAGAACTAATTTTTTAATTCCTATTACAGGGTGGGCTCTACAAAGAATTCTGCATTTGGAAGTCAACATCAATAAGTACAACCCATTGAATGCCTCCTCCTACATTAAGATGCATCACTTTTCTAAATCAATAGTGAATGTGATGAATGAGGACAATTGCTGTTTCGCCTGGGCAGTGGTTTCAGCAGCATACCAGCCAACCGGTAATCCTCGAAAGACCTCATCATATCCAGACTTCAGAGACGCTTTCGATTTTACAGGTATTGAATTTCCAGTAAAATTATTAGATATAAAAAAGTTTGAGGAAAAAAATAATTTGTCCATAAATGTATATGGAGTTGAAAAATTTTTAAGGGATAATAAAAAGGTATATGAGATTGTCGGTCCTTTACATTATAATAATGAAAAGAAAAAATTACATATTAATTTGCTTTTAATAAGTTCTGATGATGGAAATAACCACTACTGTTGGATAAAGGATTTAGGTTGCTTGGTATACAAACAATTATCAAAAAAGAAAATAAAAAAATACTTATGTGATGGATGCCTTCAATATTTTGGAACATATGAAAAACTTAACACACATTTAGAACGTGATTGTAGTTTTGTTCGAATTGAGCTTCCTTCAGATAATTTGATTTTGGATAAATTTGGCAATTATATTCCTGCAAATATATTAAAGTTTCAAAATATTCAGAAACAGTATAAAGCTCCTTTTGTTATTTATGCCGATTTTGAATGTTATTTGAAAAACATTGAGTGCCAACAATCTACACCTGATTCGACAACCTCATATACTATTAAAACTGCTGAACATATACCCTATTCATTTGCTTATTATATTAAATCATCATTTGATGAGAATGTTGTGTGTCTTAAACTTTATAGAGGTACAGATTGTGCTATAAAATTTATTGAATACATTGAAAATGATGTAAAAGAAATTTATAAAAAATATTTAAAATATCAAGTACCATTGAAAGATTTATCATCTGTGGAACAGATTGAATATGAAAATTCTAGCATTTGTTATGTATGTGAAAAACCTTTTTCAAAAGGAAATTTCATAAAGTGTAGGGATCATTGTCATATTACAGGTAAATATCGAGGAGCCGCCCACTCAATATGTAATTTGCATTTTAAACCTCCAAAATATATACCAATAGTATTGCATAATTTAAAAAACTATGATTCTCACCTATTTATTAAATCGCTTTGCTATAATAAAGAAAATATTAGTGTTATAGCTCAAAATAAAGAAAAGTATATTTCTTTTAGTAAGGAAATTTTCGTTGATAGTTATGTGTCAGAAAAGCGGAAACCAGTTGCTTTGCGACTACGCTTTATAGATTCTTTTCAATTTCTCCCAGAGTCTTTAGAGTCACTATCACAAACTCTACAAGATTCACAATGTTTTGAAATTAAAAAGTTTTTCTCAAATGCTGATGAATTTCGATACATTAGACAAAAAGGGGTATTTCCATACTCTTACATAGATTCCAACGAAAAATTAAATGAGAAATCTCTACCATCGATTGATAAATTTTATAATAACTTAACCGATGAAAATATCTCTCCTCAAGACTACAATCGTGCTGTAGAAGTGTGGAATCTATTTAAGTGTTCTACAATAGGGGCTTATTCCGATATTTACTTAAAATCTGATGTTTTACTTTTGGCTGATGTTTTTGAAAATTATAGATCCACATGTATTAAAACCTATAAGTTAGATCCTGTTAATTATGTCACTAGCCCTTCTATGTGCTGGGATGCAATGATGAAATTAACTAATGTAGAATTAGAATTATTAACGGAACCAGATATGCTTCATTTTTTCAAAAAAGGTGTTCGTGGTGGGGTTAGCACTTGTTCCAAACGCAAATCTGAAGCAAATAATCCATTCTTAGAAAATTTTAATCCTGAAAGACCTACAACATATATCACTTACTTAGACGCCACAAATTTGTATGGTTATGCTATGAAACAATATTTGCCTGAAAAAAATTTTGCTTGGGTACCTAAGCTCGAAATAGAAACTTTAAATATATCCGAACTTTCAGATACATCATCTATAGGATACATATTTGAAGTTGATTTAGAATATCCAAATTATTTACATGATAGTCATAATGATTTCCCATTTTGTCCTGAACAATATACACCACCAATTTCAAACCACTCCAAATTAATTCCAAACTTACATAATAAATATAACTATATCATTCACTACCGATATCTGAAACAATGTCTACAATTTGGACTCAAAATCATAAAAATACACAGAGCAGTTAAGTTTACACAATCACCATGGTTAGCGGAATATATAGATTTAAATACAAATTTACGAAATTTATCTAAAAATAAATTTGATAAAAATTGTTATAAATTGGCAAATAATTCAATTTTCGGTAAAACCATGGAAAATGTTGATAGGCGAGCAGATATTAAATTAGTATCTCAATGGGAAAGACAGGGTAATAAATTTAGTGCCGAAAAACTTATTTCTAAACCTCAATTAAAGGATTTTAAAATGTTCTCTGAAAATCTAGTTGCTCTTCAACTTTAACAGGTTTGCATTGAATACAATAAACCAATTTATGTTGGGATGAGTATTCTGGATATTGCAAAAACTGTAATGTATAATTTTTATTATGGGTATTTAAAAGTAAAATATGGTAATAATTTAAATTTATTATATACGGATACTGATTCCTTAATTCTTGAAGTTCAGACCCAAAACTTTTATGAAGATATGAAGCTAAATCTGGATAAATTTGATACTTCTAATTTTTCTGAACAAAATATTCATTGCATGCCTATTACAACATCAGTTGTTGGTAAATTTAAAGATGAGTACAAAGGGATTCCCATTGAAAGTTTTTATGGAACTGGTGCTAAAGCATATTGTATAAAATCAAAAAATAGTGTAGATAAAAAAGCAAAAGGCGTTAGTAGATCATGTATAAAAAATCAATTAACATTATCAGATTATAAAGATGTTGTTGAGAAAGG
This sequence comes from Diaprepes abbreviatus, assembly GCA_034092305.1. Classification (NCBI taxonomy): domain Eukaryota; kingdom Metazoa; phylum Arthropoda; class Insecta; order Coleoptera; family Curculionidae; genus Diaprepes; species Diaprepes abbreviatus. Next base: position 7,002,093 of record JASJET010000032.1, on the reverse strand, counting down.
TGACAAAATATTCTGCACCATGTATGTATTCAAGTCAGATATGCATAATATATACACTAATTTGTTAAATAAATTGGCATTAACAACTCATGATGATAAAAGATATTGTATACCAAATTCCACAAAAACTCTTGCATGGGGACATTAGGATATTTTGGAAACAGATTTTTTTGATAAAGATATGAAAATGATGTATGATACTCTAACTTTTTTAAGTTCTGGAAACGAAAATGGATCTAAAAATAAAAAACCGCGATTAGAATTAACTACTCCTAGTAATTTTTCATCTTTATAAAGACATCATTTTATATGATGATAAATTGTGTAAGTCGTTTTTGAAGCTTTAAAAGTTGGAGGGGGAACTGAATCCAAAAACATATATATTGTATAGAAATACCATTATTTGTTAGTAATATTACAACAATGACTGCTGCATCTTTAATAGTTTTAGTTTCCCTTGTTGGAAATGTGATATATGTAAATTACATTCCTAATACAGTTAGGGCTGATATATGTATAAATGCCCTCAAAAATGAAACCGACTGCTACAAACAGATGAAAATGACATATCTTGTTGGAAATTCACACTTTTTTACCTATAATGTAACTGATTCTGCTTTGTGTGAAAATACATACATAAAAATTAAATATTCCATGACAAACAAACCATTACAATATTCAGATTGGATTCCTTTCAATAATAAAAAAGAAGAATCTTGTCATTGTGTCTGTTGTTATATATTTGTTATTATATTTACAGCAGCAATATTTATTTGTACATGTTTAATTTTATTGTATTTCATGAAAAAATATCTATAAAAATATTTAATAAATGTTAAAAAAATAATATAAATTTTGTTTTTTATTGATTCTCGTTAGTATAAAGACATTTAAAGTTTATCCCCTCCTCTTAAATGGAGAGGGAAAATAAGTTTACCCCTCCACTTGAGAGGAGAGGGAAAATGTATAAAATTTAGGAGCAAACGGATTGATAGTTAGTTTTTTGAGAGCAAGCAGATAGCCAGTTAGTTTTTGAAATACATCATTTAAAATGTTCAGTAATCAGAGTAAAAATATATTTGAAAATTCACCATTAAAAAAGAAAATAAAAAAAACAATTATAAATTCTACAAAATATAATTTAAATAATTCTAACTCTAAATATGCTGTGATTGGTTTGTGGGTGGAAAGTGATTTTCTACCATGCATTGAACTTGGTGGTAAAAATGGTCAGTCTGTGATATTAAATGAAGATGATTGGAAGAACTTATTGCAATATCAAGGAGTTATAACAAATTATATGTTTTCACCAAATGTTTTCAATGAACCGATATATTTGCAAAATTTATCTATTCATTTTGAAAAGATTGGTGAATTACCAATAGTGAAGATTGTGAAAAGCTGTGATTTGATTTACTATGGAAATGAAACTGTCTGCAGACTATGGGAACAAATTCCACTTATAGAATATAGACTAAATGTTTTACAAAAACAAAACTTTCGACGTTATTTCAACGTTTTTAGAAATAACAATTTTTACGACGGAGATTCTTTTGACAAAATATATAATGTCCTTTCTCCAAAACAAAATCTAAATAGTGAAAATGTGTGTTCCATGCTGGAACTGCTGTTGAATCATCCCGAAGAACTAGAACAAAAATTAAAGTCTAAGCACTATTATGAAGAAGACAGTATCTATTGATGAATCAAGAAACCAAATTCATTTAATGGTTGCTTGGAACTTCGCCTACAGAAAAGCTCGTATGACTTCTGAAGAGTTTATAAATCAAAAACATTTTAGAAGAAGGATTAAATTGACTGAAGAAATTTTAAATCCCATATTAGACTCTGATTATAGGAATATTGTATTTAAAAAAATGTTTATGTAATAAGCTTATTTTTAAATAAAACAAATATATATAAAAAATCATTTTTTTTTATTACAAACATCAATTATTATTACAGCATTAATTACTATTACATCACATCTCTCTTGAAGATCCAAGAGTTATAAGATTTATCTAATCCTAACCATTTTACAAATACTTTGTTTCCTTTCTTTCTTAACACTTTTTCCACCAGATATACATTTGGGTGTCTTACTTTTTGAAGTTCTTCTTCATAGAAACCTCCTTGAATATCTATCCCATTTCCATCTTGAATCAAATACGTTGTTGGATTAGTAAGCTGGATTTTTTTTATTTGAAAAATTTCGTTTGACCAGTTGGGCGTGTAACCTTTAGAAAATTGTTCGCGAATCTTGCTTATTCGTACTCTATCACTGACACGAAATTTTGGTGATCTGGGATACACAGTTTTCCTATGAGTATAAGCTGATTTCAAGATTTCCATTTCATTCTTTTTGTTAACTTCGTTTGGTTTTTTTCCGATTGTTGAATGCTTAGTATTATTGTATTCTGTAATTATTTCTTTAAGAAAGCTGATCCATTTATAATTACCTAGTAAACTAAACTTTTTCCACATTTTGTTTTTTATCGTTCTATTTACTCTCTCTACAATACTAGCTTTCATATTAGAAAATGTGTTGTAATGATTAATTTTGAACTGCTCCATAAGTTTCTGAAAGTCTTGATTAAAGAATTCTTTACCCTGACCAGTATTCAGATTTGTTGGGGGAGTTTTTAAAGTTAATAGAATTTTTTTCATTGCAGCTGCTACATCTTTACCAGTTTTGGATTTTACAGGTTCTGCCCATACAAATTTAGAAAACACATTTATTACCATTAAAATATATCTTAAACCCCTATTAAATTTCGCATATGGCTGCATTTCTATCAGATCAGCTTGAAATAGATCATTAAGCCCTTTTACAATTGTTCGTCTCCTTCTATATCGCCTTCTCGCCGGTTTATGTAATTCATTTACAACGTCTTGCTTAATTTTACTCATTATTAATTTATACCTTACTCTCGAAAATAAATCCCACAAATAACTTTACCTCCTTCTAAACCGTTTATAAAAGCCCTTTATCGCTGATGTTGTAAAATATAAAAAAAATCATCTCAGTTTTTTTTAGTAAGTTCTTTAATTTTATTTTCCATTGCTTCAAATGATTTTTTTTTTCATTTCTAATTTCTTTTATTGATGAATTTATTTGGGTGATGTTGTTAGTAAGATCAGAAATTTTTACATTAAATTTATTTTCCATTGTTTCAAATGATTTGTTATTTTCATTTCTAATTTCTTTTATTGACGAATTTATTTGGGTGATGTTGTTATTAAGATCAGACATTTTTACATTAAATTTAGTTTCCAAAAGAACATTTGATAACGTATAATCTTTTTTGAAACCACCTAATGTTGAATTCATTTCTTCTCTTGCATAATTCATTGTATCATTAAATTCTTTTCTAGAAACTTCAGCAGCTCTTTGAACTAATTCATTTAATGATTTTATTTCTTTTACTAATTTATCTTCTAGATTTTTTAGATCTTTTCCTAATTGAAATTCTGCATTTGTTATATCTAATGTCATTTTTACAATTTTTTTTTCTATATTTTTATATCTGACGCTGTCTTTTCAGCTTTGTGTAATATATCTGTATAAGATATTTCAAGTTCTTTTATCAGTAAAGAAATCTCCTCGATTTTTGAACTATTATTTTTAATTTTAATTAATAAATCCTTTTTAGAAACTTCCATTATAGCTTGCACTACTTCTAGTAAGGATTCTAATTCTTTTTGTAATTTCTCATCGATTGCCTTTGTAAAATTTCCCTCGTCAAAAGACGTTTCAGATTTGGTTTTGAGATGGTTTAATTGCTTTAGTATATCCTCGATTTTTTCATTATTTTTTGTAATTTGATCTTTGAATTTTGTTTCAATTTTTTCATTTTCGTTTTGAAAATCCTCCTTCAATTTGTCTTCTAAATATTGTAAATTTGATTTATATGCATTGATTTTAATTTCAAATTCTTTAATTTGTTCTTTAAATTCATTAACTTTGTCGGTATCTTTTTTGTGAATTAGGAAATGAGTGTTCATTGATTTTTCAAGATTTTGTGTATTTTTATCCATAACGTCATGTATTTTCTTAAAATTCCCTACTTCTTCTGCTACTCTATCATTAAGCAAATTAGTAAAATTTTGAAACTTTGATGTAATTTCCTTGGAAATACTGTTCTTGGCATTGTCAATTGCTGAAGTATCCTTAATTATTGATTTAATTGATGTAATTTCATTTTTTATTTCATTTTCAAAATCATCAACTTTATCATATTTTAACTTCACTACGTCAAAGTCATTTGCATATTTAGAAACTTTCTGAGAAAATTTTTCTACTACATCATCATTTCCATCAACAGTATTTTTCAAATTAATTATCTTGTCATTATATTCAGGAATAACTTTATCCTCAAATAACTTAATCTTTTTTGCAATATTTTGTATATTGTTATCATATTCATTTATTCTCTTATTTAAATTATTAACATCGCTTTTCAACCCGGGATCTAAATTTTGAATTAATTTGTTTTCAATATATTTGACATCGCTTTTAAAAATTTTTATTATTTTCTCTTCAACATTTGATAATATTTTATTTTCTAGTGATAATAATGTGTTTAGAGCAGATTTTTTTGAAATATGACGACCAAATTTATCGATGGTCATTTTAGAAATGTTTAAAAGTATCTATTATGTCCTTTTATATAATAATATTCGCTTCTCTTAGTTCTTCAATAATGGAAATAATTTCATTGTTATGACCAGTGTGTCCCGCAAGCATGGATGCTACCAATAGTCGAAGTCTCTCAACAAGTTCGTTTACATTATCCCAATATATGTAATCTGTATTAGGTTTATTAACTTTTAAAGTTATACCAAATCCGGTTTTTTTTGAAGACACTCGACTTTCTCTATATGGAGCTTTGCGTCTTTCAAAAAATCCCTGGACTGCTTGTTGAGATTCGGGATTTAGAGTTTTAGTTTTTGTAATTCCTTTGCTTTGCAAATAAGGTCCTATTATAGAAATATATTTATGTGATCCATTCCCCTGCACCTGCTCATTTGGATCATTATTTCTACGGTATGCATTGGTTCTTTTTAAAATATCCATATAATTTTCCAAATCTTGTTTTTTATACCCTATTGGTTCTTTTTTAAATAATAACTCATATAAACCTGGTGTACCTGTATAGGTTATTCCTTCAATTTTGATGTTTTTACCAATAATTTCGACAGGTTTTTGAGTTAAACCCAAAAAGAATTTCTCGGTTTCCAAATCATGAACTATTCCATATTGGTGATCAAACTCATGTTCAACATCTTTTACACCGCTATCAATATATTGGCGAGGTAATTCATCAAATCCTAATAAATATTCTTTATATAAATCTGTATCAACAAATGTTCTAACTGTTTGCCGTGTTTGTTCCAGTATATCTGAAAGATTTCCTATTGTGGTGTGTGAACCTGAAGAAGGGTTTGTTTCTGCAATAATACTTGTTTGTTGTATAGATGGCATTTGACTTGCTGAAGCTAAACTCGCGTCCCAGTCAATAATCGATGGTATTTCTGTAGGAAGGAGTGGAGTTTTTCCCGTCTTTCTTTTTTCTGGTGTTGACGTTCCATATTGTAATTTTCTCTTTGGTGTTAGTGTTTGAATTGATCTTTTCTGTGGTGTTTCATAAATTTTTTTAATTGGTGTGTGTAGCTCTTCCTTTATTTCAACAGGTTCAATTTTACCAATCGTTGAAATTAATTCTTGTAAGGGTTGAGTTATCGGTTTATATGTTTCCTCCAATTTAGTTTGCGCCTCAAATTCCGCATTTTTTAAACTCTGATATTTTTGTTTAACAGCTTTTCTTGATTTAACTAGCTCTCTTGCTAAACGTTCATCCATGATTGGTATAATTTACCATCAAACGTTTATTTTTATAAGTAAATATATGAATCAAATCCTTTTCGATATCGGCCAGATTTCACATTAGAGTCTTTGTCTATTACTAAAAATCCAAATTTATCTTTCCAACATATTAAGCACAACTCATTAAATTGGTTTAATGACATATCAACATTAACATGATCATCATAAATATGTTTTAAGTTTGTTCGATCTTGTTGAAATATAACAATTAAATTTGCATTGTCACGAATTAATTGTTTCGGAATAGAAGAATATGTTTGACATAAATAAAAACAATCAGTATTTTTGTGTCTTCCGAAACAAAAATAGTCCTTTACAACATTCTGATTACAACACACTATATCATCAAATATTATTATAGAGTTTGGTTTAACTTGTTTTGGTGAAACAATTGTTTCTTCATTTTCAGATTCATAGTATCCAATTTTTTTCAAAGGTTTAAAAAGTGTTCTCAAATATTTATACTTTGGTTGATATAAGGATTTTGAATAAACATACAGATTTTCAAATCGCAAACCATTCGGATCTTCAATCAAACTAATAATAACATTGGTTTTGCCACAGCCTGACGGGCCAATAATTAACCCTCTTTTACTATTTCCCTCAAACAGTTTTCCATGTTTTCTAAAACCATTCACTGAACTTTCATGATCCTTAATTGTTATAGAGTATGGTTGTTTCTCAACTCTCATTTTATATATAAAACAAACTATTAATATTCAGTATTGTGATGTAACTGGTTAGTTATCACTAGGATTGCAACTATATATAATGTTTCCATCACATAATAAACGAATCATTTACAAGACAAACAGCAAAAGGAAAGGAAGTGGTTTAGTAAACTCATTAATAAATAAATTACCCTTTGAATTGCATATTCCTGGTTATAATTTTTGTGGACCTGGAACAAAATTGGAAAAACGATTGTCAAGAGGTGATAAAGGTATAAATTTATTGGATGAGGCTTGTAAAGAACACGATATTGCTTACTCACAATCAAATGATATAAAAAGAAGGCATTTAGCTGATAAAGTATTAGCTGACAAAGCTTTATCAAGGTTCAAAGCTAAAGATTCTAGTTTTGGGGAAAAAACTGCTGCACTAGGAATTACTGGTGCTATGAAAATTAAAAGAAAATTAGGTATGGGACTTCGAACGAGAAGAAAGTTCAAGCGAAAAACTCGAAAAGGACGAGGACTATCATTATCTCAGGTAATTTCAAAAGCTAGAAAAGGAATTAAGGGGAAACGTTTTAAAGACCTAAATGAAAGTATTCAAACTGCTTTAAAAGCTATTAAAAAAACTGGTAAAGTGTTACCTCCAAAGAAAAGGGTAATTCCAATCCCAAAGACTGGTGGATTTCTTCCACTTATACCTTTATTTGCTGGTTTGTCTGCTCTTGGTGCTCTTGGAGGAGGGGCTGCAGGTATTGCTAAAGCAGTAAATGATGCAAAAGCAGCCAAAGCGAAATTAGAAGAATCTAAACGACACAATCAAATGATGGAGTCCATTTCGGTAGGAAAAAAAGGAAGTGGACTTTATTTAAAACCCTATAAAACAGGATGTGGATTATACTTGAAACCTTATTCAAAAAACTGTTAAAACATATACCTCGAAAAGCACTTACAAATTACGATCTACTTAAATACGCTAAATATTTACAAATTCCCAACTTTCGTGGTATTTTTATGAGGGATAAATTACCAAAAAAGATAAAGTTAATTGAAAGTGCAATTGTCAATCTAGATAATCACAGTGGTGCTGGTACTCACTGGATAGCATATACAAAAAAAGGAAAAAACATAATATATTTTGATAGTTATGGTAATTTGCGACCCCCTTCTGAATTAATTAAATATTTTTATAGCGACCAAAATAATAATATTGTTAATTATAATTATAACAGTTATCAAAACTTTAACAAAACAAATTGTGGTCAATTGTGTCTAAAATTTCTTTATAACCATATGTAACACCTAATTTTAGTTTATTATTAAACATATTTTTAAAGTAAAATGTCATATAGTTTTGTTCTTAGCGGCAATTCCGCTATTTTAACATCAGAGTTACATCCTCCAATATATCTAGATGAAGATGTTGAATATGTTATCGGTCTTGTAAATTTCGAAACATTTAATGCAATTCCCAATATTGATGTTGGGAATAATGTATTAATTCATAATGAAAATTTAGAAATAGCCATACCCCCAGGTAGCTACGAATTAGAAGACATAACAGATTTTTTAAAAAAACACTTGGATGAGGATAAAATTAGTTTTAATCTTCATGCAAATAATAATACTTTACGTACACATCTTAAATGTTCAGCCCCCATAACTTTTCGTGAAGGAACTATTGGTAAATTATTAGGGTTTAAAAATGGGCGATTGGAAGCCAACATTGAACATATATCAGATTTCCCCGCAGAAATAATTAAAGTAAATTCAATAAATATAGACTGCAGTATTGCAGAGGGATCATATTTAAACGGGAAACCTGTTCATATAATACACCAATTTTTCCCGAGCGTTGCTCCAGGATTCAAAATAATTGAGTCACCTCAAAACGTCATATATTTCCCAGTCACCGTTAAAGTAATTGATAAAATAGCCATTAAAATAATAGATCAGGAAGGTGATTTGGTTAATTTTAGAGAAGAAACCATAACCATCAGACTACATCCTAAAAAAGTAGATTAAAGATGGTAATATTATATAACAATAAATCTGCAAACTTTACTAGAAAATTTAATAATAAAAACATTAATAAGACAAGAAAGAAACCAACTTCCTTTAGTAGGAAATCAAACTTCCAAAGGTTAACACCTTCTAATAGAAAATTTCTTCAAAGTTTGGGTTTTAAACTTAAATAAAAATGGATTATTTAAATGTAAGAGAAAATGTATTGGTTGATGAATCAATATTAAGCTGGGAAATTCTTTCTTTCGATCCTTTTAATCCTACAAAACTCGGACCAAATGATGAAATCAGAATTGCTTTGCAACAAAGAGGAAAATATCCTTTACCTTGCAAAAGTGAAATTTATGTGGAATTGCAAGTAACTAAAGAAGATGATTCCCCTTTAGCTAATACTGTTTTAATTAATAATGCTCCGGCATTTTTATTTAAAGAATTACGCTATATTTTAAATGGTGTTACTATTGACTCCGTTCGGGATATTGGTATAACTTCAACTCTTAAGGGATATATTTCATTTAATCAAAATGAAAGTGCTAAATTGGAAAATGCCGGTTGGTATCCGAAAACAAAATCTAAAGAAAAAATTATGACTGATGACAAAGGTAATGTTTCATTATGTATACCATTAAAGATGTATTCAGGATTTTTTGAAGATTATAATAAGATTATTCTTAATTCACAACAAGAACTTATTCTAATAAGAAGTAATGATGATACAAATGCATTATTATCCAGTAATGAAGATGAAAAACCCAAAGTTAAAATTACCAAGTTGTGTTGGAGAGTTCCTCATCTTACTGTAGCGATTCCGCAAGAATTAGCACTTACCAAAATTATTGACAAAAATAGTGATATACTAATAACCTTCCGAAGCTGGGAATTAGTTGAATATCCAGAGTTATTGGAAACTACGAGGCACAACTGGCCCGTAAAAACATCTACAAAAGTCGAAACGCCACGTCATGTTCTAATTGCTTTTCAGAAAAATAGACGTGGTAATCTAAAAATGGATATGAGTAAATTTGATCATTGTAATTTAAGAAATATGAATGTCTTTTTAAATTCAGAAAGATATCCTTACAATGATCTTCAACTTGACTTTGAAAATAATAAATTTGCTACTCTGTATGAAATGTTTACAGACTTTCGTCAAGGGTATTATAACTCTCCAGTGGAACCAATTTTTAATCCGAAAGAATTTAAAGAAAATGCTCCTATAGTTTACATTAATTGTTCACATCAAAGAGATTTACTACAAACAGGTCCAGTAACCATGAGAATTGAATTTGAAACCAAGGAAAAAATTCCCCCTAAAACAGCGGCATATTGTGTTATAATTCATGATAAAGTTTTCAGTTACAATCCATTAACAAAAATTGTGAAACAGTTGTAATACAATTTCCTTAAGATAAAATACTCTTTTTAAACAAACCGCTACTTACGCTTAAGAGCGCACGCGTCAATTTTGATATTTATTAACGTAGCCAAACCAGAATTCTTCATTTATATAATGTCTTACGAGATTTCAGTTCGAGTATTAGATTTTCAACTTCAGTTGCAGAAATTAAAAAAACAAATAAGTGAATATCAATTAAAAGTAGAAATGATCAAGAAATTCAAATATTTGAAAATATGAAACTTATTCTAGATCTTCAAGGATTCAAAATTGAAAATAATAAATTTATTGTAAAGGAATTAGCAGCGTACGATGGGCAAAAGACAAGTCATTTTATTTTCAAAGCTCCATTTCCGATGGGTCATTTACCATCCTATTTACACAAACAAGCTCTGTGGTTAATAAAAAATTACCATTGCATTGAATGGTGTGAAGGATTTACACCATTACACAAATGTGGAGATATCATAAGAGATTTAAGCGCTAAGGTGGACTATGTTTATGTAAAAGGGGAAGAAAAGGCAGATTTCGTAAAGAAGTATTCCATGAAACCAGTTATCGAGATTGATGAACAACCCACCCTAAAGAAAATGGATCCTTGCTGCTTTTATCATCAAAAAATACCATGTGTATGTGCATTATCAAATGTTTATTACCTTTACAACAATTTTTTTATGTAATAAAAGACTTGATTACAAATTATGTGTTTTATTTTCTAACATTGTTTTAATACATGAAATATTATTATTTAATCCTAGTTCTTGAAGTTTACATATTAAAATATCTATATTTTTATTTTTTAAATATTCGCTACAACATTTAGCTGCTAGTAAACATAATTCCGCATGTTCCATATAATTTAAAAACAATATAATATTCTGCGCTTCACTTTCTTGACCTTCATATGCATAAAACTCGGAACAGGCTGCGGACATCAAAAACTCTTCATACATTTCTCTTATTAATAATTCCATAATAAATCCTACACTAAAACCTCCCTGTTTCTCAATATCTCTTTATCTCTCTCTTCCTCTTCCACGATTTCTTTTAATATATCAGGATCTTTTATATAATCCTTCAATATCCTTAAAAAGTAACTGAATCCTATTTTCTTTATTTCATGAAAGAACTTCGGCAAATTTTGGGTTTTTCTATAATTTAAACAGGCTTCTGCAGCTAATTGGTATTGGAAGGCAGTCTCATAATATACCTGTGCCCACTCGGGGTGTGTTTTCCTTAGCATTGCATTCTTTAATTCGGAATTTTGAAGTTTAGTAAACTGTTTACCTAATTTGATTATTTCATTTTGCAAATCACTGTTCATAACTACCACTTATTTTTAATTTAACACTGTTCTTTATTAGTGGTGAATCTTCTATATAAGCTTAAGACTAGTTGTAAATGAATGTAGCTCTCTCAGATTCAGTCCTTTAAAATACCAGCTCCCCTCCAACTACTGTGGTGGTTAGGAAGGAGGTAGGAGGTGGAGCAAAAAGAGGCGGAGTTTATGAAACCAATCGGAATAGGGGGCGAACTTGGGCAGCCAATCAGAAACAAGGTCATTCTTGGCTGACCAATCAAAAAAGTGGTGGGGGGGTCAACTAGAAGCCCCCTATTCCCACTACTGGCATTGCTGGGATTTTCCAGATACAATTCAATTTTTAATGTGGACGAAAGCAACAATAAGTTTGCCTACATGAAGGACGGTTATACCACCGAGCCGATACAATTGCAGATTCCACCTGGGACCTATGAAATGGATGAGATAGGTTAAGCTATGTCGGAGGCTTTGAGGATTTCAACTGAAGAAAAGAACGATGGAATCTTTTACTTGGTCGCTAATAATAATACGCCTGAAATGTGAACTGAAATCCCAATATACTATAGATTTCCGGGGAGAAGCGAGTATCGGTAAAATGTTAGGATTTAATCATACAGTGCTAAAAAGAGACAAAAAGCACGAATCAACCGAGATGGTGGAAATAATGAAAGTACGCATCATACGCGTAGATTGTAATATAATTTCCGAAGCATATATGAATTCTGTGGAAGGTCATACCTTGTTCGAATTCGATATCGACGTGGAGCCCGGTTACAAAATCTGTAAAGAACCACAAAATAATATTTATATGCCGTTAATGCCGGCAGGACGTCAGTTTATCGACAACATTACTCTTCGCATCTTGGATGATAGCGGTGATCTAATCAATTTTCAAGGCGAGAAAATAATCGTGAAATTGGAACTGAAGAAACTTTCATAGAAATGGGTTTTTGCTTCAATCGTCAATTGTGTATGCTGTCGACTAAGATGGGGGAACCGCCGAAACATAATAAAAGTAAAAGAAGAGTTAACGTCAAGGTTAGTCGTCGTCCAGACATTAGATCACAAACATCTCAACAGTTATCTGCCGAAAACTCTAAATTTTTAAAATCAATCGGTCTTAAAGTGCGAAAATGATTTCCACCATCAGTGATAAAATAGAGGTTTTTTCCGAACCCATCTTGAACAATTCCATTATTAGTCTAGAAGAGCATACATATAAACCATACGGATCTCCATCATTCAACAATTCGGATGAAGTCCGTATCCCCATTAATTCTCAAGATATTATACTGGATATCGCCGAAAGTTACATATATATCGAAGGAAAATTTAAACCCATAGACGCAACGAAAAGATGTTTTTTATCAAATAATGCCCTCGCATTTTTATTCGATGAAATTTGCTACGAGATGGGAGGTGAGCAGGTCGCCGTGCTTCGTAAACCTGGATTTACGACGACATTAAAAACCATGGTTTCATTCGGAAGTTTACAACAAAGATCTCTCATGACGTGCGGATGGGGTCTCGACGAAGCAAACCAAGATATCGTAGACTTGGCAAGTAACGTATTCTCCGAAAATCCGGAAATTACCCTTAAAATATCTTATGGGATTCGCCGAAGATTATGCAAAAGGTGTTTTCAACGTAAAACAAGAGCTTATTATGATTATAGCTCGCACTTTTACCAATTGCTACGTCGGCGAAGTAGAGGCAGAAATTAGTATCGACAAAATCGAATGGAAAATTCGTCACATCATTCCAGACGACAAGCAAAAATTGAAAATACTGTCTCGCATTAATAAAGGTGGAAACAATGCCAATATTCAAATGGCATATCGTAAATGGGATCTGTACGAATTGCCAGCTTTAAGACAAACATCTTCCGACGTGTGGGCCTTGAGAACGAGTACAAGTCTGGAAAGACCGCGCTATATAATCGGGTTTCAAGACAGCAATAATTGCGACAAGTAAGAAAAAAACGCAACCCAGTTTACCCACGCCGACGTATGCGACATTAGACTGTATCTGAATTCAACCGTTTATCCCTACGAAAGATGGAATTTAGATTTCGCCAAGCAACTGTACGGAGCAGCCTATTACAATTACGAAAACTTCCAAAGCAGCTACTACGGGAGCGAAATAAACGATCCCATGATAACGTTCGCGGAATATATGAAAAACCCCGTTTTTATTATCAATTGCAGTCATCAACCAGAGGCGATTAACTCATCGACAGTGGATGTGAAATTGGAGTTCCAAACGAGAAAGAATAAATTCCCCAAAGACACTAAAGTGTACGCATTAGTTATTCACGACTCATTTTTTAGTTATAATGTATTAAACGGTTCGATGACCAATAAATCTATATTTTAATGTATCGATTATATGTAACACAAAATAATGTTAAAATATGGTACTTGGATCAATAAATTTGTAATGAGTGAAGTAGTAGTTTTATATTTATTTGAAACCCAACAAAAAAAAAAGTGGACGGAAAAGCCCGCTTCTTAAGAAAGGAGTATGGTAGATAATGGGGGTTTATTTAGTGGAAAAAATAACTTAGATAACGCAAGAAAATTTTTTTAAGGCAAAATATGAACACAACGATTTAGAAAATTTGTAGGAAAATAACGGTTAGGAATAGGGAAAAAAGTTTTGGAAAAAAATTATAAAGGAAATCGAGTACTACAAGCAGGCATTTTTCTCGATAGTAAAAACGTAAAAAAAGAATTTTTTCAAAAAAAAATTAAAAATGGTGAATGCGCGCTAAAGTTGAAGTTTTAAAGCAAAACAATATTAGGAAATTAGAAAGAGAATTTTTTTCTACATATGGTAGTATTTTTCAAAATTCGGAAAGATGAAATTTGAAGAAAAGGGTTATAGTAAGTTAGTAATTTGGATTTTTTAAAGCGCTGTAGCTCGGGAACCGTTCAAGATAGAAAAAAAAATAAAAGCACTTTGATAGCCCAAAATTCTGAGGAGAATGCGATGGTGTAAAAAAAATTATTATTTTTTTTTCGAAAATGCTGAATACGCGCTAAAGTTGAAGATTTAGAGAAAAACGGTATTGGGAAATTAAAGAGAGAATTTTTTTCTACATATTGTAGTATTTTTGAAAATTCGAAAAAATGAAATTTGAAAAAAAAGGGTTATAGAAAGTTAGTAATTTGAATTCTTTAAAGCGCTGTAGCTCGGGAACCGTTCAAGATAGAGAAAAAATAAAAGCACTTTAATTACCTAGAATTTTGAGGAGAATACAATGGTGAAAAAAAATTTTGAAAAATTTGAAAATAAAGAAAATATGAACCAAAAATTCCAAAAATCAATAGAAAGGAAGTTTGACCGCCGGACGGGGTTAACGGGAAGTTGTATGGGGCGGGTTTTTTTTTCTTATAAGTGCCCCCACCTCCCCCGACGACCCGCCGAGGAGGGCGGAAAAATCGATTTTTTAATTTGCGGTGACAGAAGTTTGGAAATTTTTTTTTTGTATTCTAGAGAAAATTCCCCACTATATATGTATTTTTCCAATTTTTTATCATTAACGGTTACGACGCCAGAGCCCACCCAAGATGAGACAAAATTTTTTTTTTTATATTAGCGAATCGGGAAAAATAGTGTGATATACTTCGACTCTTCCTTATTACGATCCCGTCAAAACATTTTCAAAATTTTCCTTACCTTGCCTGAAAATAATTAAAATATATGCATAATTTGCATTTTTTGTAAATATGTAGCAAAGTAATGGTTAGAAATATCAAAAAAATGTATTTGAAAAAAATGTAGAGGAGGAAGTTTAGTACTATATGCTAGAAAAGTGGAGGGGGGTAGTTTGTGTCTATAACAGAGATACGGTGAGTTATAAAATCATATTATTCTCAAACATATATACCGGGTGTCAACGAATATATTAGACAAGTCATAATTTCTAGAGTATTATGTGTATCAAAATGAGAATTGGTACAGGTAAATGGTATGTGAAGGGGAGAGTTTTCGCATATTTTCCACTTTCCGGCCACTTCCGGTTTCACCGGAAATGGCCCCGGTTTTGAATTTTTAAATGGAACACCCTGCATATTTTAACATCTTTGGATTTCTGAGACAATTCTAGATCAGAATATGACATTTTAAAAACTTTTTACGTCGACTTCATTTTTTTAGAGCCACTTTTAAAATTGCATCTAGGTGGCCATGATCGGACGCAAACTAATCTAAGGGCCTTAGGTGCTGTCAAAAAAATACAATCGCAAAGTTTTAGTTACTAGTATGAAAGACAGGAATAAGACAAGTTGACAAAATTACGTTTTCATTTCTAACTATTAATTTTCAAATGGCGACCCCTTTTTGACAACTACTTTTCGAAAAAAACATTCTTTGACGAATCTAACGGTACTAATTTATTTGCGATTGGATTAGACATAAGAACAGAAATTAAATATTATTAAGCAAAATACTGGATAATTTATTTACTTATGACAAGTGCGCCATGGACAGCCATGATGCATAATAATTTGCAACTGTTTTTATCAAGTCTTCTTTGGAAAACAAAGCACTCACTTAAGTAGATAATGACAGTGACATACGGAAAATACTGATGGGCTGGATGTTGCCGATTCGGATATCTATGAGCATACAACTCGGCAGCATTCCTTGAATTTCTATGACACTCTCCAAATATTAATAACATATCCACTTTTTCATTTTGAGTTTCAGTTCAACATGTCTGACAGTGAACAGCAACCCATCCAATGCCCTGTGGTAGATTCTACCACTGACGATTGTCTTGAGTGGGAGTTGGAGATCCCAGATGGGAAGAACTTTGGCGGTTCATAGTCGAATACGCTGAGGACAGCACCGCCACCACCGCCGTTGATGATGACGGACTGCAGAACACAATAAAGAGTCGCATGTTTTTGCAACAAACGGTCCTTTTCAGGACCACAAAATACTTTGATCGTAGTTTTAGTTGGTTATATTACTTTGTAACCAATATTTTATGTTTTTTTTTTCATAAAAACATACAATATTGAGATGCAAAGTATTAAAAGTTCTGGCGACAGAACCTTAACTTCTTAAACCGAACCATGTTTCAGCATACTTGTAAATATTATCAAAAAATATTTACAACTATTGCTATTGCGTAGTTTTAGTGGATTATTCACTCTTTTTTATTACCTAATATTATGTGGGAAAGGTCCTATATGAAATAGCACACAAAAAATATATTTTCAAGTCATTTTTATTCTCTTTATAAAATATAAAAATCTGATCAAAGACTTTTTTTTATTAACTACAAAATATATATATATATATATATATATATATATATATATATATATATATATATATATATATTTACAAACTTAATACTATAAATTAAAAGCTAATACCTACAACTACCTAACACCTACTACATAATTTATTAAAATCCTCTAATTGTCTTTTATATCGCACACATTCCATCTATTTTAACTCTAATTGTCTTTCCAATTCTAAAATGTCACTCTCACACGCACTCACTTTTTTCACTAAGTTTTTTTTCATTCGATAAATGTCCGATAGTTTGCTCTTCTGCGAGTTGGTGAAGTCTTCAACCCACTCCGGTTGAGATGTCTCGGAACATATTAAAGAAGAAGAAGCGGTTTCGTTTGGTGAAGACGACGACGACGACGAAGCAGCGGAAACTTCATCGCCTTCAAAACACCGCTTAAACCGCTTCTTCATAGGTTTCCGGCATCTCAATATCGGCGACAGTGGCGCTGGGGAAGACTTTACCTCCGACACTACTTCCTGCTCTACGCTGGCCGGTGTTGGTGACGTTGGTGGTGTTGGTCCATCGGGGCCTTCGATCCCTTCCACTTCTACGGACAACGACTTTTGCGGTGTTGTTTTCAGGAAGTCGGGTAATGGAACAGGGGTGGAGGGACGCTTAAAGTTAAACTTCTTCTTTCCTTGCCCCACACCTTTAATCGCCGAATAAAAGGTTTTTTTATCGGCGATTTCCGACTTCCGCATAGTCAAAAGCTTTTTTAATTTGGAAGCTTTCGGAGAAGATTCCCTGTTAGGCCGCGATGCTTTTCGCACAACCATATCACTAATTACGTTGATCTTCGGCTCCTTCTCCTCCGTCCAACATTCAAGGAATTGCACAGCCGACTGCACCAGCTCTTCGTCGCGACCATCATTCAGGGCTTTGTCTTCGGCATCCTCTTGCTCCCTGCCGTTCCAATTTTCGAATACCCCCGGACTCAACACTTCCAAGCCACTGATGTTTCCCAACATGCCTTGTTGGGATCCGCAGCTCACGTCAAGAGCATCCAAAAGAGACCTTACACTTGATGACATTTTCGATACTACAACTCACACTATAACTTTAACTTACTACTGCACTGTTTGGTGTTCTGACGAACTGTGAAGAGCTCGAGCCAGCAAGTCTGCTTTATGCCCATTTCTCCCACTACACCACCTTTATTCCTTTTGTTCGATGCATTAAGTATAATTTTAAACTTGTCAGATGCAAGGTCAAGACCAAGGCCGACGTAACCGGCAATACCAGGGTCGTTTTCAAGGTTGTAATTTTCATGGATTTTTTTTGTCCCTGTCAAGGTTATTTTAAAGAAACATGTAAATATAGTACTAAACTTGTCAGATGCAAGGCCAAGGCCAAGGTTAAAGTACCCGTCAATGCCAGGGTCGTTTTCGAAGTTGTAATTTTCAAGCATTTTTTTTTTGGTCTCGTCAAGGTTATTTTAAAAAGTAATACATAAATAGAGTACAGCAATTGAAAATTACAACATATTCAAACATCATGTTGCCAACTGATGAACAACTTAGTGAAGCAGCCAAAACATACAGTCATATACCAAAAGCTTTTTATTTAACTTGTCATCATTGTAAAAGACTAGGTATCTGCTGGCGGAATGATCTTACGTACGACTTCAACTACATTGACCTTTTTAGGGTTAAATTTGTACAATGTGGCTTTTGTGGACTAGTTTACTACCAATTCAAGGACATTAATGAACGTGCCATCCAGAGAAGAAATTGGGTCATAGAAGAAGCTTACCTGTACAGAAGAAATTAACATGTATTTTATTTCTTTATTTTTTAATTTTTTTGTTTGTTATATTTTTTTATTTTTTAATAATAAAAAGTAAAGTCAATCTTTTGTTATATTTTAATATTTTTTCCAATAAAACAATAGTGAAATGAATCCGTATGTGTATTTATTAAACATCACCTAAAATACGTTTTGCAATCCATATTTTTCTGCAGAGTCCGTTTATTAATGAAATAGAACCATATATTAGGGTGAAATCTAATGGTTTCAAATCAGTCTCACATAACAATGTCAGAAGTAAACACTATTGATAAGTTCGGTCGCAAAAGAAAATTTAAGGATATTAACTTTTTGCGAGGTCCTTCAGGAATAGGTTTTAAACTTACACCTAATGAAGATTACGACATGGGAAGCAAAAGATTGTGCTATTTAGCAGAACCTCTTGAAGGAGACGATGCGACCACACGAAATTATGTTGATAATAACCTTGCTCAGTGTGTGCAAGATACGCAGAAAGCTTTACATGACTCAACAATTGTTATTAAAGATATATTCAGAAACCAACTTGAAGGTTACGTATGCAAGAAATTAATTGAAACCGGTCAAGAACTTAGAGGATACATTGATGATACTGTTATTGCAATATATGAACTTAGGCAAGACGAACTACGTGATGAACTTAACTCTAGAATGTTGAAAATTGAAAAGACTATGGAGGATCTTGTCAACAAAACTGTTTCACATTAAACATTTGCTCGTAGACCTGTGCGTTTAATTTACTGTTAGACAAATTTTTCAACAATAACTTTTACAGTATGTTATTTGTCGACACTTCATTATATTTATAATTTTAAAATAAAGGTTCAATAAAAAGCAATCAAGTAATGAATACATGTTTTTTATATAAAAAAAAAAGAGAAAAAAATTACAATACTATCGTTACATATTAATGTTGTATGTTCAATAGAAATAATAAAAACGATACAAATAATGAAATATGGATTTTCCAGATTACGTGCTGTCCTGACTTAGAAATGATTCCAACACGGTGACTAAATTTGCTAAGTTTTCTTCCGGGTCTGTTTTGTAAAAATCTATGTCTGCATGCCCCTAAGGTAAAGTTTTGGTTGAATTGGGAATTACATAACGTTTATCATCACTATGTGACAATGCTACTTTATTTATTATGTTGGTATAAATGTTATGTAATTCACTTCTAAATATCTTCATCTTTCTTAATATCAAACCACCCCGTTCAACAATTCTTTGGTAGTCTTCCTGATGAAGGTCTTTCACGATAACACATTTTTTGATACCTTTGGATTTTTTTAATTCATTATTAATGGACTTTACATAATAAGCCTTCGCGCCGGTACCATAAAAACTTATTATCGGATCACCAGGAAACTCATCTTTCATTCTACCAACTACAGAATTACTTTTAATTATGTTGAAATTATTAATTTCGGGGTAATTTGATGTATCAAATTTTTCGGGGTTTTCTGATATAGTTTGATAAAAGTTTTCCGTATACACTTTTAATATAAGCGAGTCAGTATCGGTGTAAAGTAACGAAGCATCATCGCCAAACTTGGATTTAATAAAATTATAATAAAAATCGTATATTACAGTCTTTGATATATCTAATATGGAAAATCCGATATAAATTGGTTTATTGTACAATATTTTAACTTTATTCATATGTATAGCAACAAAGTTCTCAGTAAATATCGAGCTACTATTGAAATTGGAGCGGGATATTAGTGCTTTAGCTCCATTTCTGCCTACACTGTTATCCCAATGTGTTACTAATTTTATATCCTTTCGATTTTCCACATTTTCCATAGTTTTACCAAAAATCGCGTTATTTTTTAATTTAAAAGTGTCCTTCGCAAATTTTGTGGTGGCCTTGTTACGTAAATTGGTATTAAAATCAATATACGATTTTAGCCATTTTGATTGCTTAAACTATAATACTCGATGGGTTTGCATTACCACTAAGCCGTTGGCGATGGCTTGTTTTAAAGTTCTATAGTGTACAGGGTGATTCAACGATTGGATGAAGTAGGTTTGTGCCTTTTCGGTGAAATTAACAAAGAAACTATATTTATTGTTTGATACAGTTTGTTTTTACGCAGATTCTAAAAATATTTAGGACTCTACAGGGTGAGCCAAAAAACTAGGACAGCATAAAGTTGTATTTTTTTAAATAGAACACCCTATATACTAATCATATTTTCGATTTAGCTTATAATTTTAAATCTTTTTTATTAAAGGTTTACTATAACAAAACTTTATAGTTTCTGAGATAATTAAGTTTAAAGAAAAAAAGTCACATTTTCAAGCATCAATTCAATCCTAAATAACGTTTTCAATTTTGTGACAAATATATTCAAATTTGGAATTTAGCAAGGCCAAGGACAAGTTAACATAATTTTTACCTAATATTTGCAATAAAAGCTACAGGGTGTTGAACAGATCGGCTCAAATTTGAACAAGTTTAAATGAATCAATATCTTTTTTTTTTAAATGGTACACCCTGTATATTTTCATGTTATTTAATAGAGTAATAAAAACCCTAAAAGTTTTGTTCAATATATTCTATACCTATTTATAATAGTTTTTGAGATAATTCAGTTTTTCTCATTTTCCATACTTTTTTACAGAAATAGTCTTCATTATCATAGTAGCCATGGCAAAAACAATGTAAAAGAACATTTTTCTGTGTGTCAAATTTATAACTGCAATCGCTTCTTTTGGTTTTTATGTAGTGTAGTTTGGTTTTTTTTGCATTCATCTTATATTGTAAAATGAATTTTCCAAAGAATGAGTTAATAGATATGATTTATACAATAGGAGAGGCTCAAAAAAATTGCCTTCTTGCTCAAAAAATTTACAAAATGAAGTATCCTGATCGACGCCAGCCTAATACCCATACTTTTCCAAACTTAATGCAAAGATTTGATTCTTCTGGTACTGTTGATTATCCAAAACGTAAAGTGGTCAACAAACCAGTAACTAATGAAGAAAAAGAACTACAAGTATTGTTAAATGTTCAGGAAAATCCTTATATTGGTAGCCGCCAGTTAGCAGCATTATGTGAAACATCACAATCCACCGCTAATCGTACTACCAAGAAATATAGGTATCATCCATATCACATGGAATTACACCAAGAATTGCATGGACAGGATTTTGAAAGTCGTGTAAACTTTTGTCGTACAATAAATGCGGAGATTCAATTAAATCCAAATTTATTATGCAAGGTAATGTTTAGTGATGAAGCTACTTTTAGAAGTAACGGTGCCGTAAATAGACGCAACATGCATTATTATGCCACAGAAAACCCATTTTGGGTTAGAGAGGTGCAACATCAAAACCACTAGTCATTAAATGTTTGGTGTGGTATTCATCATAATCGAATTATTGGACCCCACTTTTTTAATGAACCACTAAATGGCCATAGTTACCTGAACTTTCTACAAGAAGAACTACCCCAACTGCTTCAAGGTCTCGATAGGGATGAGCTCGACAGTATGTGGTTCCAGCACGATGGTGCGCCTCCGCATTACCATCGTGAAGTTCGTGCGTTTTTGGACCAACGATATCCGCAAAAATGGATTGGACGTGGGGGTTTCATTGAGTGGCCACCAAGGTCTTGCGACATCACCCCATTAGATTTCTTCCTATGGGGTTATATTAAAAATAAGGTGTATGTTAATCCACCAACAACAGTGGAAGATATGCGAAACAGGATTAGGGATACCTGTAGAACAATAACGCCACTAATTTTGTCCAGGGTCCGAGAAAATCTGCAAAAAAGACTAAATTTGTGCATTGCACAAGAGGGTCGTTTATTCGAACACTTATTAAAAAGAAATAATTAATCTCAGTATTTAATAGGTAATTTTTTTGTTTCAATTTAGTATAAAAGTAAATATGTATTTGCCTTGTCGTTATTGTTGTGTTAATTTTTTCACATTATGTTTAATTAAACTATTGCCGTTGTAATATAACAAATAATGTATTTCGTCATATTTAACCACATTCTGTTTGTTTTTGTAGTTTCTTTTTATTATTTTACATGGCTACTATGATAATGAAGACTATTTCTGTAAAAAAGTATGGAAAATAAGAAAAACTGAAATATCTCAAAAACTATTATAAATAGGTATAGGATATATTGAACAAAACTTTTAGGGTTTTTATTACTCTATTAAATAACATGAAAATATACAGGGTGTACCATTTCAAAAAAAAAAGATATTTATTCATTTAAACTTGTTCAAATTTAAACCGATGTGTTCAACACCCTGTAGCTTTTATTGCAAATATTAGGTAAAAATTATGTTAACTTGTCCTTGGCCTTGCTAAATTCCAAATTTGAATATATTTGTCACAAAATTGAAAACGTTATTTAGGATTGAATTAATGCTTGAAAATGTGACTTTTTTTCTTTAAATTTAATTATCTCAGAAACTATAAAGTTTTGTTATAGTAAACCCTTAATAAAAAAGATTTAAAATTATAAGCTAAATCGAAAATACGAGTCGTATATAGGGTGTTCTATTTAAAAAAATACAACTTTATGCTGTCCTAGTTTTTTGGCTCACCCTGTAGAGTCCTAAATATTTTTAAAATCTGCGTAAAAATAAACTGTATCAACAATAAATATAGTTTCTTTGTTAATTTCACCGAAAAGGCACAAACCTACTTCATGCAATCGTTGACTCACCCGGTACAATGTATTTTTTTTTAATCTTGTACATCAGGAATTAATTTCGGCAATTTGGCGTTTTCTGTTGGCGGTATGATATTTTCTACTAGAAATGGAAGATCAGAATGTGCATCATGCAACTCAGTCGGATAATGCACATCCACTTCTAAAACGTAGCCATGTAAACTATCATCACCAACAGCCATAATATTTAAATCCAGAATTTCGCGCTCGCTTAACCATCGAAAACCACCATATGGTAATGCTTGTGACATACTATGACCATATAAATTTGTAGCATCAAGGTATGTTATAAATGAAAAAGGTTTTGTTGGTTCATAGTCTGGTAAAAAAATATTATTAGCGATGTGCTTCCTTTCTGTACACTGGCTTATGCCGCCGCGTATACCTTTCTTTAAAAAAGTGTATCATGTCTATATCAGTTAAGAGCTCTAATTCTACCTTAGTCATACGCAGTATACAATCAAATGATAAACTTGGAAGGGTATAGTAATGTGCTGGATCCAGTTTATCGAATTTTAAACAATTATTCCGAAATTGCTCAAAAACATCACACAATAGCAACACATCTGATTTTAAATACACGTCCGAATAGTCTCCCAAAGTTTTACACCCAAACAAGCGCCATACTTCTTTTGCTCTTCTATAGCTTTCATCGCTAATATGTTCTTCCCGTAAATTATCATAAAATTGATCTTTACTTGGAAGACATGTATTTTCCATTTTTTCTATAGAGTCAATAAAGCTATACGGAAAAATACCCTTTTGACGCATCAAATTAAATTGGTTGATATTTGAAAAATGTTTCTGCGTTTCAATAAAATCGTCGTCGTTTAAACCGCTGCCTAATTTTTCCAAAGACGTTGACAGAAATTTAAAACTGTCAATGAATCGCAACTTTAAATATTTCCTCTTGACTTTTCCACATTTACTATCAAAATAATCGTGCACATAAATGCTTTTGGTAAATGATATGTACTTTTCCTTACTTTTTCCTTACACCAATTTTATCCCCATATTTACATAACTCCTTTATAAATAAATGGCTGTCGTAGCCGCTTAAGTTATGAAATATGATAGGGATAAAAGAGGGTAATTTATAATTTAAATTACAAATGTGCAGCACCAAATCTTTTTGCACCAGTTATGTGACAGTGGTCTCGTACTTTAATCTCACCCTCTTCAAAAGGGCCTTCATATATACCACATATTTTAGCATCATTAAACTCCCTTTTTTCTTCAGGCGTTAACGGTTTCATAGGCTTAATGTCTTTTAAATATGTGTTGTATAGAGCCCTTAAATCACACTCGATACGATCCACAAAGACTTGAGCTGCATAATTCCCCCGAAATAGCTCAAATTTCGAAAGTGAGTCGTCAAAAGAGCATTTAATTAAATAAGCAAAAGAATATGGTTCATGTTTAAAACTTTTTACAGTGTAAGAATTTTGTGGGTTTGGTTGTACCGTTTCAACGGGTTTTAAAACAGATTCGAAATCTGCATAAACCACGAATGGAACGCGCATTTGCTTTTCTATACCTTCGAATTTTAAAATATTCTCCGGTACACTCTTTCCAAATTTATCGATTTTTAAATCCACTCAGGGTGTTTGCGTGAAAATGTGGTTACAATCGTAGCTTTGATGTAAAGTTAAAGCTGACGGTGTACTAAAATAAATGAGACAACCATCACAAAAATATATTTTATGTTGTTGACAACTAATTTGACTTGAAACTAAACGTAATAAATCCCTAATCCAACAATAATGACTCTTTGAACAAGTCGTATCACAAAAATGATCACCGCCATCTTTACTACTACAGTATTTTGTAATTAACAATAAATTTACATGTCTATCCAACTTTTTTGACGCATACCTCAGTGGACCAATAAATTCATGTATTACTTCATTATTTCCATATTTAGATTCCAGACCGTATACGTTAATTGATATGTTGTTCATTTCCTCAAATTTTTTAATATCACGTAATTTTATTGGAAAATCCATACCTGTTAAATTTAGCACTCTAGAAAAATGGGGGTAGGATGTCTTCTGTGAAGGCTCTGCTGTTGGAGGAAACAATGTTGATGTTACAGCCCACGCAAAGCAAAATTCGTCCTGGTTAATCACATTGACGACAGCTCCTTTCTTTTCAATAGAACACGGCAACTTGATGTATGATGAGCCACCCATAGGCATATACTTGTTGATACTAACTTCCAAGTAGAAAATTCGCACAAGAGCCCATCCTATAACAAGAAAAATAATATATAAAAATCAGTTTAATATATCGGGTTTTGATTTTTCCATACCTGAATCTTTCTCCTGGAACTCTGTCGCCTGCGTTTTAATTAATTCGGTGAAAGAATGGTAAACGGCATCCAAATCACTTTCTACACTAATTATTTGATTAGCAGTGTTGAAGGATTTTTCACTGAATATTTCTTGTGATGGAAGCATGTACTCGCCAACAGGTGTCTTGTTAACTTTTAAAGCATGATGCACACGTAATAAATTATTAACAAGTTCCATCACCTTGGATTTAATGTCTGCAAAGAACATTACGTAATCGGAATGCTCCATATCACTGCTAACCCGATAGGTTGCAATTCTCCTTTTGAAGGCACATTCAACAAGTTGCACACCATGGCATACATATGTTGTTGTGTTCGTTTATGCGCTGACATATGATTTATTGGAACATCTACATTACATGTAGCGCAATTAATTACCGGAATCGTCGATGTATACTCTTCAATTCGGAGCCGTTTTTCTCCAGGCACTTCATTAAATCTCGCCGCACACGATTCTCTTTTATGACGTCTCATATTATAACTATTAGTAAACTTAGAACCGCAATTTTCACAAACATATGCCATGATTTGTCAAATATTAACACATGTACTACCTATACAAGTCAGAGCCAACTGATGAATGAAACTGCCCCATACCTTATATAAAACCATTCAAGGTCACCCCAAACCACGTAACATATCTTCAAGGTCACACACCCAAGTCTTTTCTCATTCCAAACACATCCGATAATTTGTTGCTTTGCGAGCTGGTAAAGTCTTTATCTCACTCCGGTTGAGATGCCCCAGAACATTTGGAAGAAACAGTTTCGTTTAGTGATCAAGGAGATGAAACATCAAATGCTTCTTCACTTTCATAACATTGCTTAAGCCGTCTCTTTAATGGTTTGCGACATCCCAATATCGGAAACAGTGGAGCATCAGTCTTCACTGGTTAAGGCTTGACCTCCGACACTTCTTTTACACCGGCCGGTGTTGGTGGAGTTGGTCCATCGTGGCCTTGAATTACTTGTACTTCGACGAACAAAGGCTCTATCGGTGGTGGTGATGGCGTTGACAAGAAATCGGATAATGGTGCGGGCGTATTTGGTTTTTTGAAAGTAAATTTCTTTTTCGCTTGCCCTACAGCTTAAATCGCCGAATAAAATGTTTTTTTTTATCGGTGATAACCGATTTAGGCATAGTCAGCAACTTTTGTAATTTTGAGGTTTTGAAGAAAATGCCCGATTTGGTCGCGTCGCTTTTCGTACAACTACACCACTCAACACTTTTATTTGCAGCTCCTTCTCACATCAATTTTGAAGACATTCCGCCGCCGACTGCACGAACTCTTCATCACCACCATCATTGAGGGCTTTGTCTTCAGCATCCTCTTGCTCCCTGTGCCAATTCTCGAACACCTCTGGAGTTAACACTTCCAGACCACCCATGTTCTCCAACATGTCTTGCTGGGATTCACAACTTACATTAAGCACGTCCAAGAGCGAACCTATACTTTGCGCTCTTGAAGACATCTTTGTTATTTTTTACCTTACTTAAATTCGACTTGCACTTAGTAAGGCACTGTTTGCTGTTCAGACGAACTGTGAAGAGCTCTAGCCAGTAAGTCTGCTCTTATGCCCATTTCCCCCACTACACCACCTTTATTCCTTTTGTTTGATGCATCAAGTATAGTATTTAAACTTGTCAGATGCAAGGCCAAGATCAACGTAACCGGTAATGCCAGGGTCGTTTTCAAGGTTGTAATTTTCAAGGATTTTTTTGTCCATGTCAAGGTTATTTTAAAAAGTAACTCATAAATAGAGTACAGCATTTGAAAAATTACAACATATTCAAACTTCATGTTGCCAACTGATGAATAACCTGGTGAAGCGGCCAAAACATACAGGCATATACCAAGAGCTTTTTGTTTAATTTGTCATCGTTTTAAAAGACAAGGTATCTGCTGGCGGAATTATCTCACACACGTCCTTCTCAGGGTCAAATTTGTACAATGCACTTTTTGTGGAATAATTCTCTACCAGGGCAAGGACATTAATCAACACGCCATCCAGAGGAGAAATTGGGTGATACAAGAAGCCTACCTGTACAGGAGAAATTAACTTATGTATTTTATTTCTTTTTTTTATTTTTTTTTTGTTATATTTTCATTTTTTAATAATAAAACAATAGTAAAGTGATTTTTTTTTGTTATATTTTCTTTTTTTAACAATAAAGCAATAGTAAAGTGAATCTGTGTGTGTATTTATTAAACATCGCCTAAAATATGTTTTGCAATCCATATTTTTCTATATAGTCTATTTATTAATAAAATAGAACCATATATTAGGGTGAAATGTAATGGTTTCAAATCAGTCTCAAATAACAATGTCAGAAGTAAACACTATTGATAAGTTCGGTCGCAAAAGAAAATTTAAGGATTTTAACTTTATGCCCGGACCTTCAGGAATAGGATTTAACTTACACCTAATGGAAATTACGACATGGGAAGCAAAAGATTGTGCTACTTAGCGGAACCTCTTGAAGGAGATGATGCGGTCACACGAAGTTATGTTGATAATAACCTTGTTCAGTATGTGCAAATACATGATTCAACAATTGTTATTAGAGATATATTCAAAAACCAATTTGAGGGTTATGTACGCAAGAAATTAATTGAAACTTCTCAAGAACTTAGAGGATACATTAATGATACGGTTATTGCAATATATGAACTTAGACAAGACGAACTGCTTGATGAACTTAATTCTAGAAGGTTGAAAATTGAGAAGACTATGGAGGAACTTATCAACAAAACTGCTCCACTTTAAACATAAACAAATTTTTCAATAATAAGTTTGCTGTTTGTTATTTGTCAATACTTCATTATATTTATAATTTTAAAATAAAGGTTGAATAAAAAGCAATCAAGTAATGAATATAAGTTAAAACGCTGTATATCCTTACGTCAAAATTTGACAAATGCATCAAACTAGTGACATTTTTTTTAACAACTGTAACAGGATCGGAGTGGCTCATTCTACTATTTTCTTTTTCGGTTATTTAACAAGAAATTTGTCGAATGATTTATAAGCAAGTTTCACAAACTAAATATCCTTAAGAAAGAAAAATGTTATACACAAAAATTTTAAAATCGAAGTTTTCCCTTCTGTATAGACATATCGATAATTTTATATCCCGTTTGTATAGGGCTATTTAATGAGGAGTTTGAGTGCTTATAATGGGTTCGGTATTTTAACTGAAATTTTAAATATTTTGAAAGAGGATTAAAATTTCCTCTTTTATAGTACTACGCTGAGAGATGTACTACTGCTAAAAATAATTTACTTTACGTATTAACACAGTCTTTAATAAGCATTGCCTTTTTAATATGTCGTTTTTAGCTAATAATTTTGAAATTGTAGAAACTATTGTACTAAAAATTTTAGACACACTCTTTTTAATATTGGGATTAGTAGGGTGATGCTTGAAGGTACAAGTGTGGGTGCTTGTATGTATGTTCACTTTTATAACTGAACCTATGATGTTGTAATGTTTCACCTATGAAATTTATGACAATAAAAGCTTTATTGATTTATTTTATAAAGTAAATCGTTTATATTCTAAACTATTTCGGTAACCGAAAAAATTATACGCAATTTGTTTATAAAGTTCTATTTTTATTATAATACTCCAGTTAGGTATAACAATATTAATGTAGTCTAATTGAAAATTAAAAATAAATTGACTATTCTAATAGAATCGGAACAAAAAAACAGTATTTTTAGAAACAGTCGATAAGTATACTATATTCTAGAAATTATTTAGTGTTTTATACTTAATGACTGTAACTTTACGACTTCGGACTGCAATAAGGGAAGTAGTTAAGCTCCAAAAATTTTGAATAAAGAGATAAATAATTAATCATCTTCATCAAATAGCCTAGTTTTCTTAAAAATAAATACAGAAATTTTAAAAAATGTGTGCTTCAACAGATAGGAGTTAACACAACGCACGACTCATGGCTCTGAGTCTTTTATTGACCACATTTTAAGATTCCTCATGCACATTCTCACAGATAAATTTATAAACATATAAACGTGTAAAATAATGAAAAAGGTTCGGTCCAGGGCATCCAGATTTAAGGCCCCAATATTGCATCAGGTTCACTGAAATAGAGTAATACATAAATAAAAAATAATACAGACACGGAACAATAGGCATCGTAAGTGAACTAATTACAATTTAGATTAATTATTTATTATTATTATATACTTAACACTATTTTCAAAAATGATAGGTATATATACAGTATCCTAGAAATGATAAGTAGTTTATATTAAATTATCGTAACTTTATTATCTTTGACTGCAAAAGCTAGAGTATTCAAGCTACAAAAATATTGGATAAAAAATAATAATTAATTAGTTTCTTCTTCATTAAATAACCAGTTTTCTTAAAAATAAATACAGAAATAAAAAAAAATGGGTGCCCCAAAAGGTAAGATTTAATACATCGCACGACTCATGGCTCTGAGTCTTTTATTGACCTCATTTCAAGATTCCACATGCCACATCCTCACACATAAATGTATAAGCATATAAACATGTAAAATAATGAAAGGGGCTCGGTTAGGGGCATCTAGATCAGGCAATATCTAGGCCCCTATGTTGCATCACATATTCATTGAAACAGAGTAACACATACATAAAAAAATAATACTGCCATAAAAGAATAGAAATCGTAAATGAACTAATTATAATTAAGATTGATTATTTATTTATATATAATAGATATAAAAAAAGGTAACATACTCTTTCTTGTTTTATATAATGCCATGGGCAAAAGAAAAAAATATCGTATATAGAAATGGAAAAAGAAAAAAAGATGTGCTTAAAAAATGCCAATAAAAAATTTTAGTTAAAAATTTAGAAAATACGTAAAAAAGAATTGTATGAGAATACTTTAGAAGTTGTAACATTCATATGTATGAAAATGTCAAAAGAGATTTAAAAAAAAACAGAAATGAAAATTATAAAAATGTCTGTACACCTACATATTATCAAAAACTGAAAAGAGGATTAAGGGTCAAGACGACTTCTCTTATTCTGAGAAATTGCTCAGAACAGAACTCTCACCAACATTAATAATAAGTGGCTGTATAG
Source organism: Diaprepes abbreviatus (assembly GCA_034092305.1). Lineage (NCBI taxonomy): Eukaryota > Metazoa > Arthropoda > Insecta > Coleoptera > Curculionidae > Diaprepes > Diaprepes abbreviatus. Next base: position 6,971,534 of record JASJET010000032.1, on the reverse strand, counting down.
GAACTCGACTTTTCTTTTTAATTTTCCACTGCTTTTTAATAATATTATTTGTGTGTTCGACATAGCTCAATTCTGTTTTGTCACTCTTTTCTTTAACTTGTAGAATCAGTTAATCACAATTTCTCTTTGCCTGACTCCATACCATTTCAATTGGATTAAATTGGCAAGTGTAACACTTTATGTCCAGTAGCTGATCTACTACAAAGCATTTTGCAGGCTTTGGTACCCGAGATATCAAAGACCACAAAGTATCTTTTGTAGCATCTTCTCCAAAGTTGATATATTTTTCTTTCAGCCATGCTTTCATAGCATCCTTGCTCCAACCCTTTGTTGGCCATTTTTAATGATTTTTTATGATTGGGAGCATTATCTAAAACAATTAAAGAATGTGTTTCCACGGAACATTGCACGTGTTCATTTTTCTCAATTTTTAAGTCATTAATATCTTGAAATTAGAAAATTTATTTCATGTGTTTATTTTTTAAAAATAAGATGCATTGTTAAAAATATACTGTATTATACCCATTTCTGGTTTATTTTTAAGCACCTTTAGGTTGTACAAATTTTAGGTGAGGAGTGTACAATTAAATAATTGTAATACTAATTTCAAATCTGCTTTTTTTAGTACAAAAAAACATGATACCATTTCAGCAGTTTCGATTGGCAAAGCATAACACGTCTGAGATCTCTGGCAAGAACAATGGAGTACCATATTTTAATATAAAAATATTAGTTGTGTTTCCTTAAACTGAAACAAATTAGATTCTACATGTTACAAATTTACTTCACGTTTCAGCAAAATACCTGTAAGCAGTTTTTACATTTTGATAATATATATTTCTTTCACAATTTTTAACGCCCTGTATTTCAAAAACGAAATATTTTAGATATATGTTTATATCAAATTCTTTTATAAAACAGCTTAAGAAATCACTACAGGATTTTTTTTTTGGATTTAGGAAGCCTGTATCCAAGTAAGATGATCATTATTATTTTGTAAAATGTAAATTAAATTATTTGGTTAACTTCCATTTATTAAGGAAACATTCTTATCATATTAAATAAAAATTTTTCCTAAAAAAGTTCAAACTTGCTTGAAAAAACATACAGAAATTAAAGTAAGGAATTTAATTAGCTAATTCAATCTCCCCAGGAAATAAAGTATTAAAGTAAAAATTTAATATTTAACATCCCGCTAATAGGAAATGATCCAAGGATTATGTAAATAAAGCTTTTTGCAACCTGTTATAAATGATGAAATAAATTCAAGTTGTGTAAGTGCAAATAACTGATATATTACCTGAATCCCTCCCCAGATATTTTTCGAATTGATCGAGTGCTATCTTCCTACCATGATCGTCTGTGGGTCCCATTTTGAAAAATCCATGTGTCGTCTATAAAGACTGGCTCCAATTTATTTTCCCTTTTTTTTCGTTCTTTAAGTGAAGTTCAAGAAAGTCTCATCTCATTTTCTGAATTTGTGGTTTCTCCATTAAGGCTCTATGTGGGTCATCCTTGCCACTTGCTTTAATTAGTAAATTAACCTCGTATCACTAAAAGTGTAAGGAAAATTTTTTAAATGTACATATTTCATGCTATACACAAACATTTTTAAAGTGATTTTTGGACAAATGATTAGGGGACACATAAACTAGATTTAAACTTAAGAATTCTAAAAGTTATTTTTCTCTAATTGACAATTATACCAGCTATATAAAATTTTGAAAAATGTTGGGCTAAATGTGGCAAAAATGTGAATTAAGAGCTCCAAAATATATATCCCGGAAACTAAAAGTAAACAAAAATAATTAGGTGAAACAATCCTGTAACAAGACAAAGTACAAAGAGTGGAAGTTAATAGATTCCATGGGATTTATTCATATTTTCAAAATATTTTTATGATACTTGCTTACTTGAATTATAGCATTTAATATTTTACGAACAAGAGGTTGTTGGTAGGTGGAGGAAGCTAATTTTGAATTTACACTGTTATACGTTTTCAAGATTTTTGGGTACCGGAATTCAAAAATCCTATCAACTGATATATAATTATATCAGAATAAGAAGTCGGCATATGGGTGGAAATTTTAGTTGAAATCAAAAATAGTGATTTGGCTTTAAAAAATTGTTATACGAGTTCAACGGAGCAATTAAAGCACATCAAATTAATGATGAGGGGAGTTCTGGGTAAACAAATTTACTAATATTTTTATACATGTATATTGATATAATTTTATTGGCAACCGTGCAGTCACTATGGTTTCACACTTTATTTTCGGGGTATTGTTTCTTTGTAGTCAGAAGTATGTTCTACTAAAACGGAAATACATTTTAAGCACTTTTTGAGTCACTTAAAGAACAAAAGTTAGAAACAAATATGACAAAAAAATATTATGTAGTAGAAAATAAATATCAGTAGGGCTCGAGTCAACTATCTTGTTTTTACAATCAATTCAAACAATTCAGTTTCTAAAAAGTACCACTATGTACCTCTATATACTCAAAACGGTGTATATCTTTACAAATTTAGTAATTGTAACGGTTTTTAGTTGCCATGCATCAAAAAAAAATGTTCCACGTAAATATAACTAGGGTCATTCATTTCGATTTTCTGTCTGCCTCTCGGAGTACATAAAAATAAGTTATTTCTAAAATTAAACCAACATTTATATTTGTTTTATAATTTTTAAAATGTTTTATTATCTAAAATTTAATAATTCTACACAATATCCCAGTACTATTTTTATAAAAATATGAAGGTTAACACGCTTACCTACTCTATGCCTACTCCAGACACAATAGAAATCGGAAAACACTAAAAGAGATGATGGTTTTACCTCCTTATTTTTATTCATAATAATGAAAGAGAGAAAAGATATCCTCAGGTCCGGGGCAAGGAAACACAAAAAAAAACAGCTTTACTTACATAATCTTGCCTCAGACTAACTGTGTCAAATTTTGTCCTTCTATAATAACGGCTATAGAATATTATTAAATGCATTTTTGTCAACAACGTTGTGATATTTTTATTATATTACGATATAAAATCGTTTAGACACTTTGCGCCGCTATTTATATTGTAGTGTTTAGTGTTTGTGGCTTTTAACTCGATACCATGAAGGTTTTAGACTATTCTAATAAAAAAAACACTTTATAGTGCTTGTTTTATAGGATTTATTTAAGTTTTTTAACTGGACCTTTATTTGGATACATATGGAAAATTTCAGCTTGAAGATATACCGGTAAGTAATTAATAAGGGGTGTTCCATTGCAGTATCTCTTTCGAAAACCTTAAACAACATTCTGTCGAGCTTTATTGAAATACACAGTACTTCAGACTCATTTAAGTGGACATTGTGTTAATATAGCTTGTACAGAATGTACAGAAATATTTTAACTAAGAAGTATTAGCTAAAAACAAGGGAAACTGTTCCTTGAAATATATCTCTGAAATGCTTATTTTGGAAGAAAAAAAGAACAAGATGAGCCAAATAACCCTCACACACAAATTTTTTAGTAATTTTTTAGATTTTTGGGTAATTATTAGATTTAGTGAAGATCTAGGAGGTCATAAAACACAATTTTGTGTTCATATTTTCAGAATTTTCTCTTCTTTTTCTAGAAAACAGAGCAACACTTTCACTTTTGATTTCATTTGTTTTACTAAATTGTTATTACTTTATTACAGCCACAGATTTTACGCTTATAGAAACTTCTATGTTATATAAAATTTTATAAATTTGCACTTTTTTAACCAGAAAACTAAAAAAAACTAGAAAAAAACTTTGACAACAAAACCCCTGAGTACCCAAATAGCACACTTCAGTCCACTGGATATCCATCGTTGATCCAAAGCTGGACATAATGGGTATCCATGGGATGTCCAGAATTTGTTCACCAACATCCTATGGATATCCACTGGACTATACGATTGTCCCACTCATGGATGTCTTTTTGGATTACATATATTGTCCAAGTATGGATCATTTTTGGATATTAATAGGACTAATTTTGGATGTCCATATATTGTACATTCTTGACCCGATTGTGGACATATTATCCGATGTTATTGTGCTTTTTGGATAAATAGGTCATAAAATATTGTTCCCTCTTCTTGACGTTCCGCTAACGTGAATGGTAGATATTTTCAGAATTTGCTTAGGGTCCGAGAGCTTACAGTACCTAATTAATCTGCACTTCTGAAGACACAGACCACTCATGTCATCAATTATTTAAATAAAGACTTTTTATTGTTACAATGATTATTTTTTTCTACATTTATTTCTGTCGTTTATTCTCTTCAGCCATTGTCTAATCTCGTCTTCGATTGTTTTTTATCGGCCCCCCATGGTTTTGTAGGAATCTCTCTCTCTCTCTCTCTGTATATATATATATATATATATATATATATATATATATATATATATATATTATATATATATATATATATATATATATATATATATATATATATATATATATATATATATATAAAACCAAATGCATCGTTATTGCTTAGAGTGCTTAAACACACTTTTTGTCTGGGTATTATCAGAACAAGAGGATCTAGAGTTCAACGTGTGAAATCTGACATCCAATTTGTTCTTATTATTTACGAGTATGACAAATAAAACAGAGAGATTTTTTTCATCAAATTTTTATATTTAAGTGGTAACTTACCTACAAATAGTGAACATAAGTTCTTTAAAGGGCACTTTACTGTTCCATCATATGTATAATTCTTGGAAAGCCTATCTGTCATTGTTACAATAAAATATCTTTTAATAAGTTAATAGGTATAATTTCCTCCAATTTTCGCTAATTGTAAAACCTAAAATTATATTACTTTATTGAGATAATTAAACGTTAATTCCACATATGCTAACCTAAGAATATTTTTGACTTTAAGAATCAAAGTAAAAAAATATTTATAAAATAATCCTGTAAATTAAGTTTTTTTTATCAATAGACTCATACACATAAAGAAGCATTACTCGAATAAGTTTCAGCTTTTATATCAGGAGAAGTGTAATAAACTTACTGCATCTTTATAGTTTAAATTGTCCTGAAGATCTTTTGTGACTTGAGGCAGCTGATTATTTTCTTAAGTAAAAGGATAGTTGAACTCCTGCAGAAAATGCTTTGTAGATACTTGTTGTTTTTTCCCTATTTAAGATTACCTGAATATCCTCTCTAATTTGGTACAAATTGGCTTTCACATAGGAATTTTATTTGGACCAATCTGTGGAAAATTCATCTAAAAAATAATTAAATTTAAATTATAAGTCTAAACCTAGAGTCGAATTGTCAAAACTTTATTATATATTTTTTAACAATTATACTGCACAAAAATACACATCAATGTAAACTTTTACTAGCATTTAATCCAAAATAGATACAAAATTCATTGGCCTATCAAAATATTTGCACTTATTTGTAGTAATTTCCATTTAAATAAGTGATTGTATGAAAAAGTACAGCTACAAAAGCTATATTTTAACATATGTGTTTTGATACTGAATATTTTGTTCACTTTCAAATTTGTGCGAGTTTGATACTAAATTATCAGCTTTTCGTCGGGCATTTCTGTAGTTTCGTTCGGTAATTTTTGGTATAATTAAAAAATTAAATTAAAAATAACTCTACTTACCTTTAACGGTGGCATCTTCTTCAAATAAAAAGCACACTTGATTTTAGCTCAACTAAAACTCCAAAGGTCGTTTTTTAGCTCGACGTCAACAGAATAATGGGCACAAAATATCTGAAGGGATATTTTGTGATCATGGCGGGTTAAGAAATGACAATTCTACAGGCCGATATTACAGTATCCGATTTTACCGACAACCCGAAATTTAATTAATGGACGTTTGATGGACTTACACTGGATATCCAGATATGGACGTCCATATAGATTACAGGTCATCACATCTACTGGACATCCATAAACGGTCCATGGACATACAGGACATTATATGTACCTATTCTGGATGTCCAATGGAAATGTTGTGCTATCTGGGTATATCCGCTAGAAATATGAAATTTGCGCTGATGCTATAGCATAAATACGATTTATGTAAAATATCTGTAGATCTTTTGTACGATAACATTTTTTAATTAGGTTAGTTTCGGTCAACTCAAGTTTGTTTGGTAATAATTCGAATTAGAGTAAATTTAGAAGTGGATACCTTTTTGGTTCTGTTTGTTTTGATTTATTTTTGACAATTTTTTAATTTTTCCGATGAAATTTTATATAATACAGATGCTTCTATTAGTGTGCACTGTTTTTTATCAGAAAAATCAAGAAAATTATCAAGATTTACCTTAATCTGAATTATTACCATTTGTTTTTTTACAAACAACAATAAAAAATGCTGACTGAGATAGACAAATTTTATAAAATCTCACAACGTCGCAACAAATACTTAGCTTTTTTCTATGTTTTATAGAAAAAGTATAGAAAATTGTGAAAAACTAAAATTCGAATCGTTTTTATAAGAAATACGTCATATTCTTCGATTTCCACTCAATCCAATATGATTTTTTTGCTTTGCACACATTTTATTTTTTACATAGTTACAATGAATACAAAATATGGCAACACTATTAACAAATTCGAATTTTGGCATCAGTTTTCAAAAAAATTTAGGCATATCCGGCAAACTTGAAATTTACTATGAAATAAGTATAATTTAGAGTTTCAAAAAAACCAAAAACCTAATGACAATAAGAAGTGGGTGAAAATCAACTTGCAATATTTGCTTACGTACTTAGTTACATGCAATCAAACTATATATTATTAAAGCAAATAGGATTTAGCTACAGGCAAACAACAAATTACATACAACAAATAAATGTTAGACACAAATACAAGGCAGTTGTCGTTGGGCCAAAATAATGACTGTAAGATACTGGGAGATGAAAACTTAATTTAAATATTTTTATATCAGTAAATGTAAAATGTAAAGTGTTTAATACTTTTGTGTTTTTTAAAGGACTTCTTCAGGAAGCAGGATTGTTCACAGGAGACCATTTTTATTTATATATTTATATAAGGAGGATGACCCACGAGGAGCTTTAATGGAGACACCACAAATCCAGAAAATGAGAAGAGACTTTTTTTTGAACAGTACTTCAAGAATGAAGAAAAAGAGGAAAAGAAATTTAACCCAGTTTTAATAGATGAAACATGGATTTTTCACAATAGCACCCACAGACGATCGTGACAAGATAATGGCACTAGATCAGTACGGGGAGGGATTTAGGTAATATATCAGTTATTTGCACTTACACAATTTGAATTTATATCATCATTTATAACAGGCTGCATAAAACTTTATTTAAATAATCCTTATATCATTTTCCCTTAGTAGTATGTTAAATATTAAATTTTTACTTTAATACTTTATTTTCTGGAGAGATTGGATTTTTTTAGGAAAAAATTTTACTTTATTTGATAAAAATTGTTTCCTTCATAAATGGAAGTGAACCAAACAATTTAAGCGGTTGTAAAGAATTTGATATATACATATATCTAAAATATCTCGTTTTCAAAATACTGGGTGTTGAAATTTATATATATATATATATATATATATATATATATATATATATATATATATATATATATATATATATATATACATATATATATATATATATATATATATATATTATCAAATGTAGAAACTGCTTGCAGGTATTTTGCCGAAACATGAAGCAAATCTGTAACACGTAATATCTAATTTCTTTCGGTTTAAGAAAGCACGAGTAATATTTTTATATAAAAATATGGTACGCCATTGTTTTTGCCAAAATTCTCAGACATGTTATGCTTTGCCAATCGAAACTGCTGAAATGGTATCATGTTTTATTGTGCTAAAAAAAGCCGATTTGAAATAAGTATTATAATTATTTAATTGCACACTTCTCACCCATAATTTGTAGAACCTAAAGGTGCTTAAAAATAAACCAAAAATGGGTATAATATAGTATATTTTTAACAATGTATCATATTTTTAAAAAATAAACACATAAAATAAATTTTCCAATTTCAACGCATTAATGACATAAAAATTGAAAAAAATAAATTAATTTTGATATAATCCCTTAACTAAGACCATCAACACATGCTATGTTCAGTGTTCTAATTGCGTGAAATAAAGATCCCTGAAGCTGTCTCGTGTAATCTAAGCGAAACGTCGCATAACAATTCAAATTTGACTCGGTCGAAACTCAAGAACCATTGACAATTGACCAAAACCTTGAAAGCTTCCGTTCTTTAAGACCAATTTGTGTTTCTACAAACAGTTGAAAATATTTCAAATAATTTGTACTGTCACATATTATTCTACTTTTTTTTCGGATACATAGTACTGAATGCAGGAAATGAAAATGGATTCATTGAAGATACAATGCTGATTTTTAAATCGAAGTCAATTAATGGAGATTTCCATGGAAAACTTTGAAGCTTGGTTAAAAGATTTTTTGCCAAAGCTGGAAACACCTTCTTTAATTGTTTTAGATAGTGCTCCCCGTCATAGTAGACAACTTCAAAATGGCCAACAAAAGGTTGGAGCAAGGATTCTATGAAAGGGTGGCTGAAAGAAAAAGATATCAACTTTGGAGAATATGCTACAAAAGATATTTTGTGGTCTTTAATATCTTGGGTACCAAAGCCTGTAAAATGCTTTGTAGTAAATCAATTAATAGAATCTTCTGGACATAAAGTTTTACGCTTGCCTCCATACCATCGCCAATTTAACCCAATTGAAATAGTATGGAGTAAGGAAAGAGAAATTATGACAAATTGATTCTACAAGTAAAAGAACCAATAGTGGCTAGGAAAAAGGCGTTAGGAACAGGGACAAAACAGAATTGCGCTAACTATATTGAACATACGAATAATATTATTAAAAAGCAGTGGGAAATTGAAAAGAAAATTAGAGTTCTTTTACATTCACTTATTATTAATATTCATGCCCTGGTAGCAAACAGTTCGCAATTCTGACGCAAATCTGCATCTCATATAGAGTATAAACGCTTAATCCGAACCATATCTCTTCTGTTTTCGACTTTTATATATTTACTTACATAACACACTGATGGATATGACGTGACAGCAGTTTTGAGTGAGTTTTGAGAAAGTATATACCCTTTAAAAAGAAAATAATTTGAACAAGAGGAATCCAGACTGCCATCAGAACGAAGTAAGAAATTTATATACAGCAGTTATACGGCAGAATCAAGTCAGTTTTACCGCAATAGTAGATTTTCTTCATAAGGATATGAGCGTCGACTGGCGTTAGATTTGAGTAAGAAATCGATGAAAGTCGTTGGTACTTCAGAACCGAGTCAAATTTGCCGAAATGCTTGCTCTTCTTTAAAAAGATAATAACACGTTATAAGCGCAGATTGCCATTAGATTCGAGTAAGAAATTGATATCATTTGATCGTACGTCAGAATCGAGTCAGATCTGCCGAAATGCTGATTCTTCTTTACAAGGGTAACCGTACGCGGTATGAGCACAGACTGCCGGCAGATTTAAGTAATAAATTGTTAAAAAGCGATTTCAGTTAGAATTAAATTAGATTTCCCGAAATACTTGCTGTTCTACATATACATAAAATTCGTGCCGACTGCCGTCAGAATTAAGTAGCAAACTGAGCATATGTTCCATATCATATATATATATATATATATATATATATATATATATATATATATATATATATATATATATATATATGTATTTATATATATATATATATATATATATATATATATATATATATATATCAGAGATAATTAATAATACGTAATTCTGGTGTTTATGAAACATATGCTCATACTTGATTCTGACTACTTGCTACTGCAAAAGCCTTTCGGTTCGATTTTTCATAGTAACAATTCGCATCGCTACAGTTAGCAATATCAGATGAAAAAAAAATTCTTGAGATAATATCCCGTAAGTAACGATAGGAATAGCATATAAGGTTAAATGGCGCATTTCGCTGGTTTTAAATTTAGCATAATCAATAAGAGGACGTGAACGACGAGCGAATTCACTTGGACAACATTCTCTCAACTGTTCATACCTCGAAGATATGTCATTTATTGAAGCAGCGTTCAGCTTGGCGCTTTGCTTGAATTTGCCTTTGAACAAATCATCCAATATCCTTACACTCACTCCAAGGTAGACCAGATGCATTATTTCGAATGGAACTCCCGTTACAAGAGGAATATGAAGATCAACCAACGGGGTAGATCCATTTATGTGATCCTCATAAATACCTTTTGCATATTCACCATCTTTACGTTTATTGTGCCCTGTCCCTAAATATACCATGGTTCGGTTTTCGAAATTAAACCCAGTAATATTACACTTAGAGCATGGCTCTGTAGAGCAATGGTTGATATGGTTCAATATTAAAGACCTGGCTGGAGCATCACCGACAAATGTTTCAAATCTTATTAGTCGAATTTTATTTTTGATTTCGACCCCACCAAGTATTTCTATTTCCTTAACTTTGTAACGAAGTTACTAAATTTTTGGACAAGTGTATGTTCGCCGGGATTTAATTTATTTATTTTACATCCGAAAAATCTGATTCTTGCGGGAAAAGATTGCTTAAAATTTTAATATTACCGGAATATAATTAGATTCATCGCGCTATGCCGGGAAATATCATTTTCCGAGATTTTCAGAGCGTCCGACCATAGTAATCGCGCGCCGCATACAGCAGTATCGTATGCGCGATCACCGCACACCGTCACACGTCAGCGTAGTGGGAGCTCGGGCCGTCTATTTAAGTCCGAGTAGACCATTATTTCGCTGAGAACCAAACGGTCTCCACCCGGGTCAACAGTCCAAACGGACTGGACTGGGTCGCCTGCTCGGCCGCGCCTTCCTGGTCTGATGATGTAGGTGAGGCTAGGCTTGTGTGTATATGGTTTTTACCACACACTTCCTTCCTTACGTCCTGCCCCTCTAATGACCAGGAATGTGTTTACCGCCAGGTGCCCGCCGAAGTCCGTTGACAAGGGCGCTGAACAACTGCCGCCCCGACGCCTATCGCCGCCGCCGCGTATAAAGACCGTCGCCGTGTAGAGACATCGCCGATCGACGCCGTGTTGTTGTTACATACCGCGTATACCGCTGTCGGTCGAGTTTTAATACGAAGCGCCGTCAACCGGGAACGCGGATTTTAGATACGAGGCGCGATAATTTGCGTACAAGCCGTCGTGAGTAGCGTCGCGACCGAATAGTACGAGATACGTGAATAGCGTCGCGAATGATACCGCCGGGTTACCGTCTTCAGCGCAACCGAACAGAATGAGCTACCGTGAACAGCTCTCAAAACATACTCTTGCCCTCCAGACCGGTTGTTTGTTTATATTATTGTACATCTTAGATTGTAAGTTAGTTTTAGGCCATGTCTTTGTATAAAAGAATGGAATACAAGATACGGGATGTTTTATAACCGTTTGTTTTATTACCTAGTCCCATTTTTACCATTACATGTGACAATTGGCAGCCGGCAGCCAGCACTTATACGCACAATTGACCCCTGGCTTGCCGTTTCTCCACTGTAACAAGCTGCCCGGTGCATAAAGTGGGCCCTCGACCACATTAAATCCCGAGGATGGCGCCCGAGAACCGACCCCCGAGTGGATGTTTTGACCTTCAGGCAGTCAGACCGTTGATCAGTTGAGAGAGCAGGGATATCCCGAATTTACGTAGCTGCCGTTGACCCGATACCCCTGCGCTGAGCATTTGACCGATGACTGTCTGCACGAGAAATATCCACTGACCGATGTTCCGCTGTCGTGAACGAAGAAGAACCGTAGAGCACGACCTTGCTCCCCGCTCCCCGCCTACTAAAAACGCGTCACAAATTTGGCGCCCGAGCAGGGACCATAAATTGTTGAGCAGGAACTCTAAAATGTTTGTCCGGAAGAGCAGGGACTTTCAAAAGTTAGATAGGAAGAACAGGGACTATAAAAACGCTTGACTTGAAAAGCGCATAACTCTTGAAAAGAGTACAACCGGAAGAGCATAGGACCGGAAAGAAGAGCAATATTGATGTAATACCGAGATTGGCCGACACCGGGAGACAGTTGGGCGTGACTGTGGTGGACCATGCAACCGAAGGAGTATTGCTGTTTTTTTTTTACCGTCACCGTTGAGAGTATTTTGTTGAAGGAGTACCGACGTTGAGGGAATGTTTTTCCACCGCCGATCAAGTCCGTTTAGTCAAAATAGTCGTGATAAGTAATCCGAGTATTCCATTCTGTGTCCGCCGACCGTAACAGTGTATATGAACCGATTCAGGTAAATTTTGTTATAAGAGGTAATTAGGGCCTAAAACTGTAAGAATACCGTCTTTTTACAAAAATTTGTTCTGCGCATGCGCGAGGCTGAAATGTTAGCCGTATGGCTTTTTCGACTAATTTTAGGTCGTAGATTCCATTTTTCGACCGCAGAAAGGTTAATTTTTAGTGTACCGCGAGATACGGCCTGTTTTACCGACTGATGTTAAAATATTGATGTTGAACGCGCTTGCGTCGCGCATGCGAACCGGAGAGTAAATTGGAGGGAGAGTATGCGCGCACCGATAGTATACACCACCACCGATCGCAGAACACCGAGGGTAGTATTAATTTAAGAACCGTCCGAAATACTATCAGTTTCAAGCCGACCGCTCAACGAGAAGCATCTCCAGTTCCAAGCGCCGACAGAAGAAGTCCCGAGGGAGATGACCGAAGAAGCAATTCTGACTACAGGTACCGCCAAGTCTTCGACGCAAATCGATCCGAGCGACACAAGGGTGAGTTAGGCTTACCAGCCGCAGAAAGAAGTGAGCTGTTACTGTCACCGCAAGCACTGATGGATTTGTTTGTTCCGCCGACGCCGCCCATGATTATTCCGCCAAAGGGTAACAAATTGTATTTCTGGTCTATAGTATTTTTGTTTTCAGATTATGGACCGCCTGCCGGACGAAGGACAGCATCTGAACCCACCATTCAATTGCAAGGTTCTGTTCTGCCAGCCAGTTTTTGATTCCTAGCCAAGCTGCAGCCATGTTGCTGCCAAACTGTCACCAAGCTGCCGCCAAGTTGCCGTAAGGCCGCCGGTCACGGATGATGACGTCTAGGATGACAAAATGGTCCAGTTTCCAGCCTTGTCAAGTGCTACTATATCTGGCCGCCAGAAACGTCAGATATTCGTTGGAGTTCAGTAATGTTGCCAAGCTATTCAATACCAGCATTGTTCTTATGGTCGCCGTCAGCCTTAAGATCAACATGGGAAACGGTGAGGTACCATGCGTAGCATGAGGAGCCACCGCTACTAGACCGTCATGTAACCACCACTACCAGGATGTTTTATAACCGTTTGTTTTCTTACCTAGTCTCATTTTTACCATTACATGTGACAATTGGCAGCCGGCAGCCAGCACTTATACGCATAATTGACCCCTGGCTTGCCGTTTCTCCACTGTAACAAGCTGCCCGGTGCATAAAGTGGGCCCTCGACCACATTAAATCCCGAGGGTGGCGCCCGAGAATCGACCCCCGAGTGGATGTTTTGACCTTCAGGCAGTCAGACCGTTGATCAGTTGAGAGAGCAGGGATATCCCGAATTTACGTAGCTGCCGCTGACCCGATACCCCTGCGCTGAGCATTTGACCGATGACTGTCTGCACGAGAAATATCCACTGACCGATGTTCCGCTGTCGTGAACGAAGAAGAGCAGTAGAGCACGACCTTGCTCCCCGCTCCCCGCCTACTAAAAACGCGTCACAACTTCATGAATTAGATTTTCTATAAATAAATGAATATCTGATGGATGTTGAGAAGTCCTTTATATATTCTAATTATCAAAGGTTTAAAACCAGCTATATTTTTGATTCTAAATTGTAATGGCCAGAATTGATTTGGATTAGTGCGTGATAATGATAGACCATCAGTGTTCAGTTCGATTTTCAGAACTTCTGGAATAATTGTTTCATTGTATAATGGTAGATGTTTTTGTAAACAATTTTTGAACCCAATATGCCAATAGACTCCATTGCCTATTGGTAAAAGAGCAGGACTCTTTTGACCAGTTTTAAGAAGAGTTCGACTGTCTTTTGGTAAATGTCGAAAACATGGATGCGTAAGTAGAACTTGCAAAATACCGTTTATTTGCACATGATTTATATTCAAATCCACGCAACACTGAGCGAGTAGGTTGCGGAAATTTTCAAACGAATGCACATCTACATCAATATCCATGAACGACTCAATATTTTCAGCATTATTAACATTATTTTCAGTAATTGTATCGTCTACAACATCAGCATTATTATCAGTCACGAATTCATGAATGACAAGATCGTCGTGATTAAGCTGAGCGTTATTTAATTCATCTGTTTCCATTCCACAATGTGAATCAGTAGGTTCTGTACATCTTTCTGCATATCCATTGCCTAGTGCTTTTTCCACGTTGTCATGATTGACTGGATGAAATAAATTTTATGAATCCAAATGTCTCTAATATTCATTAAACTGAAGTAAATATCTGCGCTTACGGTCTCGATTTTTTTCTGTCTTCATGACAGTTCATTAAACTTTTTACGAGACGAACCACTCATTTTGAATCTGTAATAATTAATAACAATTGTATGTAATTTCAACCACTTGTTTACATTCCACACATAATACCAAAGGATGAAAGGCGGTCCACCCATGATTGTAGAAATAATTTTTTCAAGTCACTGTATACCTCACAACAACTTTTTTTTTAATTATATTTCAAAAATGAAGTTTTTCTAAAAGTTTCACACAATTTTTCATTAGATCAGAAGCAGAAATATTACTATTCGTCCAAAGGAAATCATAATTTAAAAATAATGGAATATGCAAACTTCTTCAAGGAAATTTAACCAAATAAGAAGTTTTAAACTATTCATATAATTTTGTTCGAAAGTCGGCATTTACTCTTATTCAAAATCTGAAAAAATGTATTTTTATATTTCTTTATCAATTAAATGTCAATTGTTTAGAACTTTTTTTTTAACCAAAGTCTTATTTGGTCAGATATTGTAGAGAAGAGTCCACATTTCATTTCTAAAAAAAAAAAGATTTTTTTTCTAATAAAGAGTATCATTTCTGAATCTAATTCATATAAATGTAATAATTTTGTATAATCACTGCAGGTAGGCCACCTCAAAGTAATTAACATTTAAAAATAGTGAATTGTCAACTTTTTAGAGAATCAATTATTTTGTAGGTAATTTGCTGTACAATCTCCAAAAATATCCTTATAATATACAAAAGGTTCTAATTTAGAGGATGGAATGAATTAAAATTCAGATTATTAGCATACAGCCTTTAAAAAATTCATATCCATAGAAATCATTAACTCAAGTATTTCAACAATTTTTCTTTTCACCCAACTTGCAATGTGGTGAAGACTTTGAAAAACATTAAAATTTGAGAGAGCTATACAGCAGTAAATTTAGTTTTCAAATTTACATATATATATATATATATATATATATATATATATATATATATATATATATATATATATATATATATATATAACATCAGTTTATAACGTTCTACGCCGTCTTCTGATTTCCAGTCTCCATTGATCTCGGTTTGTCCATAGGTTTTCATCCATTCCTCTTGTTCTTATATCTTTATCCACTCCTTCTCTCCAACTTAGTCTGGGTCTACCTCTCTGTCTTCTTCCCTGTGATGCCCAATTTAAAACTTTTGGAAGGCTAGTATCGTCCATTTGTTGAACATGTCCGTACCATCTAAGTTGGTTGATTTTAATATCTTCTGTTATATTGTGCTTAACGCCCGTAATTTCTTGAATTCTTTCATTTCTGACTCTGTCCATTCCAAAATTTTTTTAAACCTTTAAAAAGTATAATGAAAAATTAGCACATTACTGTACATAACTCTTTCAAAACTTACTTTTTTAAGGTGAAGTTATACTTGACTCCACCAAAATAAAAATGACGTAGTTCTAATAAATTCTAGTCACATAATATAATACATATGTAACTAAAAAAAAAATAATTTTTGGAAATTTTCAGAGTTCCATGGAATCCTTAAGATTTTATCTACATTTTACTTTAAAAAATAATCAAAGTATTTCTGTGCATTACGTTTTCAGTTTTCGCACCCATCCAGCATATACTCACATTAGGTATTTGAAGCCTACATTTTAAAATAGAGACATCACTGGTTAATTCTTTTTTGTCCATCTCACATAAATTGTTAATAAAAACACTTACAATGCTTATACTCTTGTATTTTTATTCACAATATATGCAAAAGAAAAAAAAATTAGTAACATGTGATATATGTCTCTGTATTTTAAAATGCAGGCTTCGATATCCACCATGAGTATATGCTGGGTGGGTGAAAAGGATGAAAATGTAATGTGTAAAAATACTTTCTTTACAAACCTATTTTTCGGAGTAGAATGAAGATAAAATATTAAAGATTCTACAGAACTACTTGAAATTTTCAAGTCAAAGTCAAACATTGCTTTCAAAATCCAGTCTCTCCTGTAGAAATACACCAACTACCAAGACTACTATACAGAGCATGAAAATTTACTGTAATGTTTCCTCGATATCCCTCAACCTCTTATTAGAAAGCTTTTCATTTTTATGATCTGTAGCACTAATACCCAATATATAGGAAAAATTCACTTTACTGATGTAACGAAGTTACTAATTTTTTGGGCATGTGTATGTTCGCCGGGATTTAATTCATTTATTTTACATCCGAAAAATCTGATTCTTGCCGGAAAAGATTTCTTAACGTTTCAATATTACCGACATATAATTAGATTTACCGCGCTATGCCGGGAAATATCATTTTCCGAGATTTTCAGAGCGTCCGACCATAGTAATCGCGCGCCGCATACAGCAGTATCGTATGCGCGATCACCGCACACCGTCACACGTCAGCGTAGTGGGAGCTCGAGCCGTCTATTTAAGTCCGAGCAGACCATTATTTCGCGGAGAACTACACGTTCTCCACCCGGGTCAACAGTCCAAACAGACTGGACTGGGTCGCCTGCTGGGCCGCGCCTTCCTGGTCTAGTAATGTAGGTGAGGCTAGGCTTGTGTGTATATGGTGTTTACCATACACTTCCTTCCTTACGTCCTACCCCTCTAATGACCAGCATTGCCGAGGACCCTTATAAAAACGGGCAATGTTGTGTCATCCTACGGTCACTGTCGAGGACCCTTATAAGAACGGGCAGTGACGGTTCCTTTCCTAATTTCCTACCGCTGTTGGTCGACATTGTCGAGGATCCTTATAAGAACGGGCAATGTCGTTCCATCCTGCTGACGCTGTCGAGGACCCTTATAAGAACGGGCAGCGTCAGTTCCTTTCGTTCCTTCCTACCGTCACCGATATACACACGCACTGATGCTGTAAGTTTGTTATGGTTTCCGTAATGACCAGGAATGTGTTTTACCGTCAGGGTGCCCTCCGCTGTCCGTTGACAAGGGCGCTAAACAACTGCCGCCCCGACGCTTATCGCCGCCGCCGCGTGTAAAGACCGTCGCCGTGTAGGGACGCCGCTATCGCCGAACGATGCCGAGCTATTGTTACATACCCTGTATACCGCCGTCGGTCGAATTTTAATACGAAGCGCCGTGAACCGTGAACGCGGATTTTAGATACGAGGCGCGATAATTTGCGTACAAGCCGTCGTGAATAGCGTCGCAACCGTATAGTACGAGGTACGTGAATAGCGTCGAGAATGATACCGCCGGGTTACCGTCTTTAGCGCAACCGACCATTATAAGCTACCGTGATCAGCTCTCGAAACATACTCTTGCCCTCCAGACCGTTTTATTTGTTTATCTTATTGTCCACCTTAGATTGTAAGTTAGTTTTAGGCCATGTTTTTGTATGAAAGAATGGAATACAGGATACAGGATGTTTTATAACCGTTTGTTTTATTACCTAGTCTCATTTTTACCATTACATGTAATAATTGGCAGCCGGCAGCCAGCACTAATACACGCAATTGACCCCTGGCTTGCCGTATCTCCACTGTAACAAGCTGCCCGGTGCATAAAGTGGGCCCTCGACCACATTAAATCCCGAGGGTGGCGCCCGAGAACCGACCACCGAGTGGATGTTTTGACCTTCAGGAAGTCAAACCGTTGATCAGCTGAGAGAGCAGGGATATCTCGAAGATACGTAGATACCGCCGACCCGATACCCCTGCACTGAGCATTTGACCGATGACTGTCTGCACGAGAAATATTCACTGACCGATGTTCCGCTGTCGTGAACGAAGAAGAGCCGTAGAGCACGACCTTGCTCCCTTGCTTCCGCCTATACAAAAACGCGTCACACTGATTCATGCAACTATGCACCAATACCTGATATTAGTGGGGGTGAAGAGACATTTTAATTTAGTACCTCCTGAGAAGTGTCAACAGACTTTCAAAAAAAATCTCACCAAGAAAGTCGTCAGCAAATTAAAGTTTCTTCCGGAGAGAGATACTAACCACTAAGGTTGAAGAAGGTTATGTTGTTTCAGAAAAAAATTAACGATAACTATTGAATCAATATTAACATAATTGTCATCATGTTTGGTGCTGGTACACCTCTGCATGCATAAGAGACTTCAATTCGCTGTATTAATGACCCCTAATATATGACAGAAAAAAAACAACTTATATATTTATATTGTTAAATAATAAAAATAAAATTACCTGTTACAAATAGTCCGTGTAAACCCAGAAATACTATATACTGTAAATAATTCACTATTGTAAATTTTGTTATCGATGCACGAAGTTCTCGCCACAAAACACGAAAAATAGTTCACAAAAGATCCATCTACTATTTTGTGAAATAGTTTCAGACGCTACCTATGTGAACCCCAGAACAAAAAAGGTTAGATGTTAACAATGAAAGAAAGAATAAGATCAACGAGGAAAGTGCACGGCCGCGAGCATGCACTTCGTTCTATACTCCAACAGCTCTGTTCGCAGAATAGTGAAAAGCTAGTCACCGCCAATCAAATCATCCAAAACAGTTGGCAAACTGTCACCCGAGTGATCTTTCTAATTGGAGCCGACTGGTTTGTAATTTACATACAAACAAGCCTAATGTTAATAATGGCGGCAGTTATAAAATTTTCGTTCAATTAGTTTTAGTATAAAAACTCCTGCTCCTTGGTTACTGAAGCTATATATATATATATATATATATATATATATATATATATATATATATATATATATATATATATATATATATATATATATTTCTATACGTGAAACGGAATTTATTTAAAGTAGAAACTTAACACAGGCCGGATTTATTTCTGCAGAACGAATATAAAATGCAGTAACGGATCGTTTCTGTACAGCAGAACGTGGGTGCGTTCCACTAAGCACCCACAACGATCACGCTCATGATAGCAGTTTTTCCCGTTCCACTAGCTTGTGAGCATTCCAATCATAAACCCAAGTGGAATGGGATTGTGGACGTCTTAAGCGTTGAGTTAAATATTACAAATGGCGGATTTGAAAATAAATCAGTAGCTTGAAAAGGTTATGTTATAATTTTTAAGCTTTAATATTAATAATTTGTTATAATTATTGGTTAACTTGCTTTATATTAAAGAAAAATACTATTTAGTTTCTTATATTTTATTTTAGTGGAATCTTTTAAGTAATTTACGTTGAAAAATATTCAAAATATCTTTTGTGGTGACAGTTGGATATTTAATGGTGGATCGTAATCATGCTTCAGAAAGTACTTCATCTAGTCCAGATGAAGAATGGAATGCAGTTTTACAAAGTCGGGAAAAGCGAAAACTTAGGCCACGTATTATTGATTATGAGAATGTTATTAATCGTTATTCAGATAAAGAATTCAAGTCATTTTAGGGTAAATTTTATATAATTACTACATTCTATAAATGTGCTTGTATATAATTACTACATTTTTTAAATGTATTTTTCAGTAACACCTTTTGTGGATTGGACTACACTATCTAATTCAGTGTATTTTGAATCTAAACTAAATTATACTTATTTTTTTCTCATATGTTACACTGTAATTTTGAAACTCTTACATTCAATTGTCTTTAAATTTAAAAAACCGCGCCAAAATTCTGAACGTCCACTTTGACCCACCTTTTCAGATGGGTCGTTGTGAGCTTGGCGTGAGCGAGAAGAATGACGTCATTAATGACGTTTTCGCCCCGACCGCGACGACCGTAGTCGTTATGTGGAACGACTGAATGAATATTTTGAGCGTTGTGAGCGCCTAGTGGAATGCACCCCGTGTCTTGCTTCTACCGTAAATCTGATCATCTAATCTGCTCTTGAAATGAGATTTACCTAAAGCAGAAACTTACCCAAATCTAACTTATTTTGGCCATATATATCTAACATGAATTAATACTCCGCATCTGACCTGCAGAGACTTAAAAATGCCTGTTACAAATCTTAATTAATTTCATGCACATAAAAACGCTAAATTATACGAGCAGAATCTTCCGAACTAATTACGCAAAACTGATGCACTCATCATGCCGCTTGAAATACCCTGTCTTTGATGTACAGCATCTTACTGATATTCTGCAAATGTTTTACTTATGAATCTGCTCTACTTTTTTAGAAAACAAATCGGCAGAAATGTATGTAATTCTACTGTAGATCGTTAGGAATTATTCACAGATTGCAGTGTCTTACGAATTTCTGCAGTAAATATGCTGTCAAGATAGTATGTCATTTCCGCAGCATTATCTGACGAGCAGATTGTGTTACCAGGGTGAGAGTGATAGCGATTCTTCAGAATATGAGAAGTCGCCTTGATCTTTAATGCTCTATTCAGTTATTGATAATATGTGGGTGTACAGGCATTTTTAGTAATTTTGATTTGTTTTTTTTTTTAATCTCTTTTGGCATTTTCATACATAAAATTGTCACAAGTTACTAACTTGTAAAGTATTCTCATACAATACCTTTTTACGTATTTTCTAAATTTTTAACTTAAATTTTTTATTGGCATTTTTTAAGCACATCTTTTTTTCTTTTTCCATTTCTATATACGATATTTTTTTCTTTTGCCCATGGTATTATATAAAACAAGAAAGAGTATGTTACCTTTTTTTTATATCTATTATATATATAAATAAATAATTAATCTTAATTGTAATTAGTTCATTTACGATTTCTATTTTTTTATGGCAGTATTATTTTTTATGTATTTGTTACTCTGTTTCAGTGAACCTAATGCAATATGGGGGCCTTAGATTTTTGTGTCAGATCTGGATGCCCCCAACCGAGCTCCTTTCATTATTTTACATGTTTATATGCTTATACATTTATGTGTGAGGATTTGCATGTGGAATCTTGAAACAAGGTCAATAAAAGACTCGGAGCCATGAGTCGTGCGCTGTGTTCAATCTTACCTTTCACCCATTAATTTGTTATTTTTGTATTTATATTGTCTACTTACCCATTGTTTCTAGGAATATTATTTTTTTTTAGTTCCGATTCTATTCGAATAGTCAATTTATTTGTAATTTTCAATTAGACTACCCTAATATTATTATACCTATTGGAGTATTATAATAAAAAAAGAACTTTATAAACAAATTGTGTATATTTTTTTTCTTTTACCGAAATAGTTACCAATAATTTAGAATATAAACCAATTACCTTTTAAAATAAATAAATAAAGCTTTTATTGTCATAGATTTCATAGATAGAACTTTACAATATCATAGGTTCAGTTATAAAATTACACATACATACACACATAGCACTCACACTTGTACCTTCAAGCATTATCCTACTAATTCCAAAATTAAAAAGAGTGTATCTAAAATTTTTAGTACAATAGTTTCTACAATTTCAAAATTATCAGCTAAAAACAACATATTAAAAAGGCAATGCTTATTAAACAATGTACTAATACGTAAAGTAAATTATTTTTAGCAGTAGTACATCTCTTAGTGTAGTAATATAAAAGAGGAAAAATTAATCCGCTTTTAAAATCTCTCATATTTAAAATTTCACTTAAAATACCGAACCCATTATAAGCACTTAAACTCCTCATTAAATAGCCCTATACAAATGGGATATAAAATTATCGATATGTCTATACAGAAGGAAAAACTTCAATTTTAAAATTATTGTGTATAACATTTTTCTTTTTTAAGGATATTTAGTTTGTGAAACTTGCTTATAAACCATTCGACAAATTTCTTGTTAAATAACCGAAAAAGAAAATAGTAGAATGAGCCACTCCGATCCTGTTACAGTTGTTAAAAAAAATGTCACTAGTTTGATGCATTTGTCAAATTTTGACGTAAAGATATACAGCGTATTCAATTGGGCAACTTCGTTTTAACATAATCGTAACTCAATTTAATCCAATCTTGTGCTATAGGACAGCTTCTTATGTTGCGGAATTTGGGACTCTCCATACCTGGACAAGACGGGTGGTTCTCCATAGCCTAAAACACCAATATAAAATGCTAAGAGAGGCCTCTTCCGTATAGATTAGAGGTTGAAAAAATGATAGGGTCCTGTAAACTAGAGAGAACATTATACTGAGAATTAAGCCACGATTTTGTTTTTTTTTTTCCAAAAACTACCTTCAAGTACCCTTTTTACAATGGTTTTATTAGTTTGACTTACATGTAGACTTACATGTAACTAAGTATGTAGGCAAATATTGCAAGTTGATTTTCACCCTCTCTATTTGTCATTAGGCTTTTAGTTTTTTTGAAACTGTAAATTAAATTTTTTCATAGTAAATTTCAACAAAGTCTGCGGGATACGCAATAATTTTTTAAAACACTAAAGGCAAAATTTCGAATTTGTTAATAATGTTGCTAAATCTTGTATTCATTGTAACTATGAGCAAAATAAAATGTGTGGTAAAGCAGTAATTATTGGATTTTGTGTAAATCTAAGAAAATTACATATTATTAAAAAAAATCGTTTACTTACCTCTTCTTTCAAAGACATAGAACAAGATTCGAACTTTGTTTTTTCAGTTTTCCGTACTTTTTCTAGAAAACACAGAAAGAAGATAAATATTTGTTGCGATATTGCGAGATTTTATAAAATTTGTCTATCTCATTCAACATTTTTTAAATTGTTGTTTGTAAAAACAAACTTGAGCTGATGGAAAACATATTGATTAAGAAATGTTATTGTACAAAAGATCCACAAAAATTTTACATAAGTCATATTTATGCTATGGCAGTACAAAGGTTATATTTCTAGGAGATATAATCAGGTGGTTTGTTTTCAAAGGTTTTTAATAGTTTTTTTTTAGTTTTCTGGTTAAAAAAGTGTAAATTTATAAAATTTAATATAACTTAGAGGTTTCTATAAGCCTAAAATCTGTGGCTGTAATAAAGTAATAACAATTCAGTAAAAAAAATGAAAGCAAAAGTGAAAGTGTTTCTCTGTGTTTTCTAGAAAAAGAAGAGAAAATTCTGAAAATACAGACACAAAATCGTGTTCTATGACCTCCTAGATCTTCACTAAATCCAATAATTATCAAAAATTCCCACTTAAATAAGTTTGAAATACTGTATATTTCAATAAAGCTCGACAGAATGTTGTTTAACGTTTTCGAAGAAGATACTTCAGTATAACAAGAAATGTTATACTGAGGTACTGTTATTAATTATTTACCTTTACATCTTCAAGCTGAAATAAATTTTCCATATGTATCCAAATAAAGATCCAGTTAGAAAACCTAAATAAATCCTATAAAAACAAGCACTATAAAGTGTATCCAGAGTTTAAAGTTACAAGCACTAAACACTAGAATATTAAATAGCGGCACAAAGTGTTTAAACTATTTTATATTTAAATATAATAAGAATATCACAACTTTGTTGACAAAGTTCATAAAATGTGTTTAATAATATTTTATAGCTGTTATTTATAGAACGACAACGTAAACATCCCGTTAGTCTAAAGTAAGGTTATGTATTAAAATTGTCAAAGAAAATAGCTGTTGTTTTATGTTTCTTTGCTACGGCCCCGACCCTGAGAGATATTTGTTATATCTTTCATTACTATGAATTAATATAAGGAGGGAAAACCACTTAATATTTTAGTATTTTACGATTTCTACTACAACTGGAGTAGAAATGGAGTAGGTACGCGTGCTAACCTTTATATTTTTATAAAAATATTAATGGGATATTTTGTAGAATTATTAAAGTTTAGATAATAAAACATGTTAAAAATTATAAAACAAATATAAATGTTGTTTCAATTTTAGAAAAAAACTTATTTTTCTCTAGTCCGAGAGGAAGACAGAAAAGCGAAATGAACCACCCTAGTTATATTTACGAGGAACATTTTTTTTGGATGTATGGCAAATAAACACCGTTATAATTACTAAATTTTTAAAGATATACACTATTTTGAGTATAAGTTATGAAGCATTCAATAATAATTGTTTAAAATTTTACCTTAGAATCAAATTTTAAATCTAAGGGTAAAAAGTTTAATCTTATGGATATGATGTATGATAATTTTTAAGTGTTATCAATATTTTAGTTTTCTAAGGGAAAAGAAACGTCAAATTCATGGGCTGAAGCAAATTAGTCATGATCATAATTCTTTTATACACCAGATGAGTAAGAGCCGTTTTACACACACAAGAATTATAGTTAAAATTTATCTCATAATTATGTCGAAAATTTTCATAAAACTAATTTGCTGTTTTACACATCAAAGAATTATTGTTAAAATTTTGGTGAAAATTTTCGGCATAAAAATATAGAACGTGTTCTATATTTTTATGACTAAAATGCGGAAAGTTCGCGAGAATCGACGCAGAATAAAATTTGTGAATTGACAACCCGGGTTTGGTAATCAACCTAATCCCAATATTTACTCATTGTTTCTTGCAGAAAATATCCCTTATTTTGTGGTTTCTTGATTATATATGTTTGAAAATTTTCATATTTAGGTTATCCCCAGATTATGGCTATATTCTTTTGAGTAAATTATCACTGATAAAAGTGAAACTGATAACTTCATGTTCTTTTGAATATGCATTTACTTGTCATTGGGTCGAACTGATCATGATTACTTCAAGTGACAGAACTGAAAGTGATAATTACTCAAAAGAATATACCTTATATATTCCATTTTAACTGCTGGAACGTCAGAGTGAGTCCACACGATACCAAAAATTTCGGCGTAGGCGTATTACGCCCATTTATGTTAAAAATGTCTCGTCCACACGGGGAACTTTTATCGTGCAGTGGTGCAGTCGTAATGTTTTTTTTTTGTGGTAACCTAACTTTTTTCTGATTTTTTGATAATTTTTATTTATGTATAAATTAAAATGAAAGAAAATAAAAAAAATAATTGCAGCAATGTTGTTATGTAGAAAAAGAAAACTAAAGAAAAAATTACAAAAGATTAGGATATTATTAATATATTCTTTATTAAAAAAACGGAAAAGTCGTCGCTACTAGGTCCCATCTGTTTTTGAGAAAAACATTGGAGAAAGGCTTGGACATACTAATGATTTAATTCAAGAAATGCGAGAAGGTGATCCTGATTTTTTTTAAAATATTTTCCTGTTACTCTTGGTGAGTTTAAAAACCTGTTGTTGGGCCAATAAATAGGAAACACGCTATGGAAATGTGTACAGCTATACCCTTATTACAAGGTTTGAAAAAACATTGTGATATTTAGCTGATGAAATCAGCATGTGAAAGCAACAGTGCGAATTCCGAGTCGGTAAACAGTGTTTTTGAAATTAGTCATGTTACTTGTGCGATAATATGAGACTCTTTAAAGCAAGTTTTATTTCCGAAGTTTGCCACTTCTACCTGGTAAAGAATTGCCAAAGAGTTCAAAGACGAGAGTTTTAATATAAAGTGTCATTTTAACAATCGTTTTAATAATTACAATTGTTTGTAGTTTTTAGAAGAATATATTACGTATAACACTAACTGGATTTCTGTTATTAAATTTCCATTAATGTTAATTTTTACTTTTTAATTGTTTATAATAGGTTTATATAAAATTTGCTAAGGGTAGGGTTACCAGACGACAGGAATTTTCCTGACATGTCTGAAATTTTAGCCCCTTGTTAGGAAGAAAGAGGAAAAAACTGCAATTGGCAGTATTTTTTTGAAATTAAAAGAGGAAAATATAAGTAATGAAAAAATATTTATTAATCATTCTAGTGAGAAAAAAATAAATTGATTAAACGTTAACAAAATGAGTGAATTGTTAATTTAGTATATTAATAAATTTAGTTTCATACTTTTTATTGCTTGATGTTTCTTTTGGCAATTGCTGGACTTTTATAACCATTTCATGACATTCTTCACATGATATGTTCTTTAAGTTAAATTGTGTCTAGAGTAGAACCTTAACACAAGACATTGTTGTAAACCAACTATTACTACAAATTATTAATTATTAAATTACTATATATATTTTTAAGTTACACCTGTGGATTAATAGATAATTATAGTCTAATATTTAATACTCCCTTAAGAAACAGTTATATCTTAAGTAAATTTATGTTCTAATAGGCTCAAACAAAAGCATGCCTTAATCTCCGAAACTCTAAAACTTTACTTTTTACACAGACCATTAGTTTTGTTTATTGTCATCGTCCCATAAATACACACTTTTTCATTTCAGTAATCATGTAAATAAATAGTTATGTTATATTTGTTAGTACGCCTATTACTGTAAAATATATAATTTACATACAGAATAGAATATAACTAGGACATGATGAGAGGAACTAAAATCAAAAAACTACAAGAGTAACATTAAATTAGTAAGTAAGAACAAAAACTGTTGTTACCTCATGAATTAGTGAACATTATAATAAAATATTAAAAAAGTAATATTAGAAGATTTATTTGAATTCATCGAAACCAGTGATAAACTAAAAGCAGAACTAGCAAAGTTATAACATTGGTGGCAACGAAAGGCAAATCTTATAACAATATAGACAGTCTATGTCTCTCCTTAGTCCCCTACGCTCCCATTAATGAGAAGACTCACTCGATATTGGCATTTGATGCTTTGATTGCAAAAATTTTGAAAATCTCACTGCCTTAACGTGCAACATTCAGATAAAATGTCCGGAAATTTACAGAAACGTTAGGGATATTGTCAGGGAATCTCATTATTTCATCTGGTAACCATAGCTAAGGGCATGTCTGTGGATTAGCGTCTCGATATCAGAGATTGTCGTTGAATAGAAATTGTATTATATAATGGCCTTTATTTCATAAGCTTTAATTTATATAACGAACACCTGTATTATTGCAATTGTTATAAAATTAATAAAAAAATGAACAAAAATAGTTTTTTTTTGAGGACCAAGCAGTAATGATCTTCGGTAACAAGCATTTTTAATAAATTAAAACAATTTAACATAATTCACAAATATCCATTATTTCAAAAGTCGCTAAATAAAATATATAAATAAAACAACAAAGTTTGAAAAAAAACATAGGTTATGTTTTCATACAAAATATTGGAAATAAACAGTTTCCGCCATTTTTAAAGCAGTCCGCTGAAAAGTTCAACATCATTTGGCGTAATGACCTTGGAAAAGGCGGATTTAGGCGGGAAATCTTCGGTCTTTGTCTTTGTTTAAATCTTACAAATCACAATGCTTGAAATTTGACATATGTCTTATTACGCTACGCTGCCGCCCAGATTTTTCTTATCGTGTGGACTCACTCTCACATATTATGAAAATGTGCATGAGCAACGACAAAATTATCACCAAAATTATATTCAAATTTCTTGTACGTATCAAACAGAGTGGGATTTTATTTTAAAAATTATCTCCAAAGAATTTTCGGCAAAATTTTGCTGAAAATTTTTATTATAATTTTCGGAATAATTCTTGTGTGTGTAAAACGGCTCTTATTACTCTAATCAGAGCATTTTTCTGGAATAAGTTTTATAAAAGAAGATGAGGAAAAAGTTTGTGGTGTGCTTCCCGCCTAAATCCGCCTTTTCCAAGGTCATTCCCAGATAGCACAAGATTTCTATTGGATATCTAGAATAGGTACATATAATGTCCTGTATGTCCATGGACCGTTTATGGATGTCCAGTAGATGTGATGACCTGTAATCTATATCGACGTCCATATCTGGATGTCCAGTGTAAGTCCATCAGACGTCCATTAATTAAATTTCGGGTTGTCGGTAAAATCGGATACTGCAATATCGGCCTGTAGAATTGTCATTTCTTAACCCGCCGGCCCGCCATGATCACGAAATATCCCTTCAGATATTTTGTGCCCATTATTGTGTTGACGTCGAGCTAAAAAAGACCTTTGGAATGTTAGTTGAGCTAAAATCAAGTGTGCTTTTTATTTGAAGAAGATGCCACCGTTAGAGGTAAGTAAAGTTATTTTTAATTTAATTTTTTTAATTATACCAAAAATTACCGAACGAAACTACAGAAATGCCCGACGAAAAGCTGATAATTTAGTATCAAACTCGCACAAATTTGAAAGTGAACAAAATATTCAGTATCAAAACACGTATGTTAAAATATAGCTTTTGTAGCTGTACTTTTTCATACAATCACTTATTTAAATGGAAATTACTACAAATAAGTGCAAATATTTTGATAGGCCAATGAATTTTGTATCTTGTTGGTTAAAATGGAGCACAGATAGAGTTGTAAATTTGTGTAATAATAAAATTGAACTCTAGATCCTCTTGTTCTGATAATACCCAGACAAAAAATGTGTTTAAGCACTCTAAGCAATAACGATGCATTTGGTTTTATATATATATATATATATATATATATATATATATATATATATATATATATATAGAGAGAGAGAGAGAGAGAGAGAGAGAGAGAGGGATTTAAATTCCTACAAAACCATAAAATACTGCATCATTTAACATTAAACCTTATTAATTTTCAGCTGCGGTAGAAGAATGGGGGGCCGATAAAAAACAATCGGAGACGAGATTAGACAATGGCTGAAGAGAATAAACGACAGAAATAAATGTAGAAAAAAATAATCATTGTAACAATAAAAAGTCTTTATTTAAATAATTGGTATATTTTCTATTACCCAATTGCAATTGTACCTATTACTATGAAACCAGATAACTTATTCATAGCGATCCTTCTACAGCTTGAACAATTTAAATCAATTAAAGCTATATTTTGTAGCACTTGCAATTCGACTAATTATAAAATTTTATATTCTTATATAGTATTGTATTAAAAACTTGACAATTGTAATCAATAAGTGTAATATGTGGATCC
This sequence comes from Diaprepes abbreviatus, assembly GCA_034092305.1. NCBI lineage: Eukaryota > Metazoa > Arthropoda > Insecta > Coleoptera > Curculionidae > Diaprepes > Diaprepes abbreviatus. The sequence continues at coordinate 6,942,205 of JASJET010000032.1, read as the reverse complement.
AGTTCCTGTTACCTAGTTCGCTAATGTAATTTATATCTGTTTAATTTTTAGGACTAATAGGGCCATCTATGGTTACTTGTTATCGACGTTTTGATGACATGAGTGGTCTGTGTCTTCAGAAGTGCAGATTAATTAGGTACTGTAAGCTCTCGGACCCTAAGCAAATTCTGAAAATATCTACCATTCACGTTAGCGGAACGTCAAGAAGAGGGAACAATATATTATGACCTATTTATCCAAAAAGCACAATACCATCGGATAATATGTCCACAATCGGGTCAAGAATGTACAATATATGGACATCCAAAATTAGTCCTATTAATATCCAAAAATGATCCATACTTGGACAATATATATATTCCAAAAAGACATCCATGAGTGGGACAATCGTATAGTCCAGTGGATATCCATAGGATGTTGGTGAACAAATTCTGGACATCCCATGGATACCTAGTATGTCCAGCTTTGGATAAACGATGGATATCCAGTGGACTGAAGTGTGCTATTTGAGTTACGCCAAATGATGTTGAACTTTTAAGCGGACTGCTTTAAAAATGGTGGAAACTGTTTATTTTCAATATTTTGTATGAAAACATAACCTATGTTTTTTTTAAAACTTTGTTTTATTTATATATTTTATTTAGCGAATTTTGAAATAATGGATATTTATGAATTATGTTAAATTGTTTTAATTCATTAAAAATGCTTGTTACCGAAGATCATTACAGCTTGGTCCTCAAAAAAAAAACGATCGTTGTTCATTTTTTATTAATTTTATAACAATTGCAATAATACAGGTGTTCGTTATATAAATTAAAGCTTATGAAATTAAGGCCATTATAAAGGGTGTTTTTTATAGAGGTATAGAACTTTTAAATGGAATAAAACAAAGATGAATTTTTTAAATTGACATGAAATTTACTTTATTCGAAAGATAACCTTCTGGCATTATAATTTAAATATGACTTCTGGCATATGACCGCCACAGCTGGCTCGGACGTAGTCTAATCTGGAGGTCCGATTTTCGATGACTTTTTCCAACATTTGTGGCCGTATATCGGCAATAACGCGGCGAAAGTTGTCCTCCAAGTGATCAATCGTTTCGGGCTTATCGGCGTAGACTAGCGACTTCACATATCCCCACAGAAAATAGCCTAGCGGCGTTAAGTCGCACGATCTTAGAAGCCAATTCACGGGTCCGAAACGTGAAACTATGCGGTTACCAAACGTTTCCTCCAATAAATCAATTGTGGCACGAGTTGTGTGACATGTTGCGCCGTCTTGTTGAAACCACAGCTCCTGCACATCATGTTTGTTCAATTGATGAACGAAAAAGTCAGTAATCATGGCTCTATAGCGGTCATCATTGACTGTAACGTTCTGACCAGCATCGTTTTTAAAGAAGTACGGACCAATGATTCCACCAGCCCATAAAGCACACCAAACAGTCAGTTTTTCTGGATGTAACGGTGTCTCAACATACAATTGAGGATTATCATCACTCCGAATACGGCAGTTTTGTTTATTGACGTATCCATTCAAACAAAATGAGCTTCATCGCTAAACAAAATTCGCTTATGAAAATCGGGATCAACGGCAATCTTGTTTTGGGCCCATTCACCGAATCTACGTCTTGCTAGGTGATCGTGTGGCTTCAATTCTTGCACGAGTTGGATTTTATAAGCACGCAAACCAAGATCTTTCCGCAAAATCTTCCATAAAGTAAATGGACACATATCCAATTCCTGTGCACAATGGCGGATAGACTGATTCGGGTCTTCCTCTACGCTACGCTCTACAGCAGCAATGACTTCTTCTGTACGCACTGTGGATGCGTATTATCATTTAGAGTAAACGTGGTGTGAAAACAATCCATGGTTAATCGAATTAATTGCTCTGATGGACGATTATGTTGACCGTAAAATGGACGTAGTGCGCGATACGTATTTCGAACAGAACCATGATTTTCAAAATTAATTTGCACAATTTGGAAGCGTTGTTCAGGCGTCAGTCTATTCATGTTGAAATGCCAAACCAAACTAAACATAAATCACTTGACAACTGACAAAATGGCCGCCAGTTAAAAAAGTGTTGCCAATTTAAAGTTCTATACCTCTATAAAAAAAACACCCTTTATAATACAATTTCTCTTCAACGACAATCTCTGATATCGAGACGCTGATCCACAGACATGCCCTTAGCTATGGTTACCCGATCAAATAATGAGATTCCCTGACAATATCCCTAACGTTTCTGTAAATATCCGGACATTTTATCTGAATGTTGTAAGTTAAGGCAATGAGATTTTCAAAATTTTTGCAATCAAAGCATCAAATGCCAATATCGAGTGAGTCTTTTCATTAATGGGAGCGTAGTGGTCTAAGGAGAGACAAAGACTCTATGTTGTTATAAGCTTTGCCTTTCGCAGCCACCAATGTTATAACTTTGCTAGTTATGCTTTTAGTTTATCACTGGTTTCGATGAATTCAAATAAATCTTCTAATATTACTTTTTTAATATTTTATTATAATGTTCACTAAATCATGAGGTAACAACAGTTTTTATTCTTACTTACTAATTTAATGTTACTATTGTAGTTTTTTATTTTAGTTCCTCTCGTCTCAATGTTCATGTCCTAGTTATATTCTATTCTTTACCTAAATTATATATTTTACAGTCATAGGCGTACTAACAAATATAACATAACTATTTATTTACATGATTACTGAAATGAAAAAGTGTGTATTTATGGGACGATGACAATATGAACAAAACTAATGATCTCTGTAAAAAGTAAAGTTGTAGAGTTTCGGAGATTAAGGCATGCTTTTGTTTGAGCCTATTACAACATAAATTTACTTAAGATATAACTGTTTCTTAAGGGAGTATTAAATATTAGACTATAATTATCTATTAATTCATAAGAGTAACTTAAAAATATATATAGTAATTTAATAATTAATAATTTGTAGTAATAGTTGGTTTACAACAATATCTTCTGTTAAGGTTCTAGACACAATTTAACTTAAAGAACATATCATGTAAAGAATGTCATGAAATGGTTATAAAAGTCCAGCAATTGCCAAAAGAAACATCAAGCAATAAAAAGTATGAAACTAAATTTATTAATATACTAAATTAACAATTCACTCATTTTGTTAACGTTTAATCAATTTATTTTTTCTCACTAGAATGATTAATATACTGAAAACGGTGTATATCTTTAAAAATTTAGTAATTATAACGGTTTTTAGTTGCCATACATCCAAAAAAAAATGTTCCTCGTAAATATAACTAGATGTAAAGGTAAGTTATTAATAACAGGTTATTTCTTGTTATACTGAAGTATCTCTTTCGAAAACGTTAAACAACATTCTGTCGAGCTTTATTGAAATATACAGTATTTCAAACTTATTTAAGTGGGAATTTTTGATAATTATTGGATTTAGTGAAGATCTAGGAAGTCATAGAACACGATTTTGTGTTTGTATTTTCAGAATTTTCTCTTCTTTTTCTAGAAAACACAGAGAAACACTTTCACTTTTGGTTTCATTTTTTTTACTGAATTGTTATTATTTTATTACAGCCACAGATTTTAGGCTTATAGAAACCTCTATGTTATATTAAATTTTATCAATTTACACTTTTTTAACCAGAAAACTAAAAAAAACTACTAAAAAACTTTGAAAACAAACCACCTGATTATATCTCCTAGAAATATAACTTTTGTACTGCCACAGCATAAATATAACTTATGTAAAATTTTTGTGGATCTTTTGTACAATAACATTTCTTAATCAATATGTTTTCCATCAGCTCAAGTTTGTTTTTACAAACAACAATTTAAAAAATGTTGAATGAAATAGACAAATTTTATAAAATCTCGCAATATCGCAACAAATATTTATATTCTTTCTGTGTTTTCTAGATAAAGTACGGAAAACTGAAAAAACAATGTTCGAATCTTGTTGTATGCCCTTGAAAGAAGGGGTAAGTAAACGATTTTTTTTAATAATATGTAATTTTCTTAGATTTACACAAAATCCAATAAGTACGGATTTTTGCTTTACCACACATGTTATTTTGCTCATATTTACAACGAATATAAGATTTAGCAACACTATTAACAAATTCGAAATTTTGCCTGTGTTCTAAAAAATTATTGCGTATCCCGCAGACTTTGTTGAAATTTACTATGAAAAAGTTTAGTTTACAGTTTTAAAAAAACTAAAAACCTAATGACAATCAGAAATGGGTGAAAATCAACTTTCAATATTTGCCTACATACTTGGTTACATGTAAGTCAAACTAATAAAAGCATTGTAAAAAGGTTACTTGAAGGTAGTTTTTGGAAAAAAAAAACAAAATCGTGGCTCAAGTCTCAGTATAATGTCTTCTCTAGTTTACACGACCCTATCATTTTTTCAACCTCTAATCTATACGGAAGAGGCCTCTCTTAGCACTTTATATTGGTGTTTTAGGATACCACCCGTCTTCTCCAGGTCTGGAGAGTCCCAAATTCCACAACATAACAAGCTGTCCTATAGCACAAGATTGGATTAAATTGAGTTACGATTATGTTAAAACGAAGTTGCCCAATTGTAATCCTATAGAGGTAAATAGTGGTACTTTTTAGAAACTGAATTGTTTGAATTGATTGTAAAAACAACATAGTTGACTCGAGCCCTACTGATATTTATTTTCTACTACATAATATTTTTTTGTCATATTTGTTTCTAACTTTTGTTCTTTAAGTGACTCAAAAAGTGCTTAAAATGTATTTCCGTTTTAGTAGAACATACTTCTGACTACAAAGAAACAATACCCCGAAAATAAAGTGTGAAACCATAGTGACTGCACGGTTGTCAATAAAATTATATCAGTATACGTGTATAAAAATATTAGTAAATTTGTTTACCCAGAACTTCCCTCATCATTAATTTGATGTGCTTTAATTGCTCCGTTGAACTCGTATAACAATTTTTTTTTAAGCCAAATCACTATTTTTGATTTTAACTAAAATTTCCACCCATATACCGACTTCTTATTCTGATGTAATTATACATCAGTTGATGCGATTTTTGAATTCTGGTACCCAAAAATCCTGAAAACGTATGACAGTGTAAATTCAAAATTAGTCTTCTTCATCTAGCAACAACCTCTTGTTCGTAAAATATTAAATGCTATACTTCAGGTAAAGCAAGTACCATTAAAATATTTTGAAAATATTAATGAATCCCATGAAATCTATTAACTTCCACTCTTTACATTTTGTCTTGTTACAGGATTGTTTCACCTAATTATTTTTTGTTTACTTTTAGTTTGCGGGATATATATATTTTGAAGCTCTTAATTCATATCACATTTAGCCCTAACATATATCAAAATTTTATATAGCTGGTATAATTGTCAATTAGAGAAAAATAACTTTTAGAATTCTTAAGTTTAAATCTAGTTTATGTGTCCCCTAATCATTTATTCAAAAATCACTTTAAAAATATTTGTTTATAGTATGAAATATGTACATTTAAACTATTTTCCTTATTCTTTTAGTGATACGAGGTTAATTTACTAATTAAAGCAAGTAGCAACGATGACCCACATAGAGCTTTAATGGAGAAACCACAAGAGTAGTGGATATATGAGAGAAGGAAAGAGGAGGAGGAGGAGGAGGAGAAGTAAGAAAAGTAAATCATCAACACTTTTCATCCTCCTCCTCTTTTCTTCTCTCATTATACTTTTCAAATCTCTCATTATACTTATTAAAAAACCTCGTATCATCAACACTTTTCATCCTCCTCCTCTTTTGTTCTCTCATTATACTTTTCAAAAAGCCTCGTATACATCACCTTGAGTTTAATCTTAAAGTTAACAACATGGTTAACCTTTCATCGAATCCGATCATAGTAGGAGATCTAACCTTATGTTTGACCTTGAGGTGGATAACCTTATTTGACCATGAAGTCGATATAAAGTCCTACCACCAATGAATTTTCACTTCAGTAAATTTATAAAATATTTCAAACTTATTTAAGTGGGAATTTTTGATAATTATTGGATTTAGTGAAGATCTAGGAAGTCATAAAACACGATTTTGTGTTTGTATTTTCAGAATTTTCTCTTCTTTTTCTAGAAAACACAGAGAAACACTTTCACTTTTGGTCTCATTTTTTTTACTGAATTGTTATTATTTTATTACAGCCACAGATTTTAGGCTTATAGAAACCTCTATGTTATATTAAATTTTATCAATTTACACTTTTTTAACCAGAAAACTAAAAAAAACTACTAAAAAACTTTGAAAACAAACCACCTGATTATATCTCCTAGAAATATAACTTTTGTACTGCCACAGCATAAATATAACTTATGTAAAATTTTTGTGGATCTTTTGTACAATAACATTTCTTAATCAATATGTTTTCCATCAGCTCAAGTTTGTTTTTACAAACAACAATTTAAAAAATGTTGAATGAAATAGACAAATTTCATAAAATCTCGCAATATCGCAACAAATATTTATATTCTTTCTGTGTTTTCTAGATAAAGTACGGAAAACTGAAAAAACAATGTTCGAATCTTGTTGTATGCCCTTGAAAGTAGGGGTAAGTAAACGATTTTTTTTAATAATATGTAATTTTCTTAGATTTACACAAAATCCAATAAGTACGGATTTTTGCTTTACCACACATGTTATTTTGCTCATATTTACAACGAATATAAAATTTAGCAACACTATTAACAAATTCGAAATTTTGCCTGTGTTCTAAAAAATTATTGCGTATCCCGCAGACTTTGTTGAAATTTACTATGAAAAAGTTTAGTTTACAGTTTTAAAAAAACTAAAAACCTAATGACAATCAGAAATGGGTGAAAATCAACTTTCAATATTTGCCTACATACTTGGTTACATGTAAGTCAAACTAATAAAAGCATTGTAAAAAGGTTACTTGAAGGTAGTTTTTGGAAAAAAAAACAAAATCGTGGCTCAAGTCTCAGTATAATGTCTTCTCTAGTTTACACGACCCTATCATTTTTTCAACCTCTAATCTATACGGAAGAGGCCTCTCTTAGCACTTTATATTGGTGTTTTAGGCTACCACCCGTCTTCTCCAGGTCTGGAGAGTCCCAAATTCCACAACATAACAAGCTGTCCTATAGCACAAGATTGGATTAAATTGAGTTACGATTATGTTAAAACGAAGTTGCCCAATTGTAATCCTATAGAGGTAAATAGTGGTACTTTTTAGAAACTGAATTGTTTGAATTGATTGTAAAAACAACATAGTTGACTCGAGCCCTACTGATATTTATTTTCTACTACATAATATTTTTTTGTCATATTTGTTTCTAACTTTTGTTCTTTAAGTGACTCAAAAAGTGCTTAAAATATATTTCCGTTTTAGTAGAACATACTTCTGACTACAAAGAAACAATACCCCGAAAATAAAGTGTGAAACCATAGTGACTGCACGGTTGTCAATAAAATTATATCAGTATACGTGTATAAAAATATTAGTAAATTTGTTTACCCAGAACTTCCCTCATCATTAATTTGATGTGCTTTAATTGCTCCGTTGAACTCGTATAACAATTTTTTTTTAAGCCAAATCACTATTTTTGATTTTAACTAAAATTTCCACCCATATACCGACTTCTTATTCTGATATAATTATACATCAGTTGATGCGATTTTTGAATTCTGGTACCCAAAAATCCTGAAAACGTATGACAGTGTAAATTCAAAATTAGTCTTCTTCATCTAGCAACAACCTCTTGTTCGTAAAATATTAAATGCTATACTTCAGGTAAAGCAAGTACCATTAAAATATTTTGAAAATATTAATGAATCCCATGAAATCTATTAACTTCCACTCTTTACATTTTGTCTTGTTACAGGATTGTTTCACCTAATTATTTTTTGTTTACTTTTAGTTTGCGGGATATATATATTTTGAAGCTCTTAATTCATACCACATTTAGCCCCAACATATATCAAAATTTTATATAGCTGGTATAATTGTCAATTAGAGAAAAATAACTTTTAGAATTCTTAAGTTTAAATCTAGTTTATGTGTCCCCTAATCATTTATTCAAAAATCACTTTAAAAATATTTGTTTATAGTATGAAATATGTACATTTAAAAAATTTTCCTTAAACTTTTAGTGATACGAGGTTAATTTACTAATTAAAGCAAGTAGCAACGATGACCCACATAGAGCTTTAATGGAGAAACCACAAGAGTAGTGGATATATGAGAGAAGGAAAGAGGAGGAGGAGGAGGAGGAGGAGGAGAAGTAAGAAAAGTAAATCATCAACACTTTTCATCCTCCTCCTCTTTTCTTCTCTCATTATACTTTTCAAATCTCTCATTATACTTATTAAAAAACCTCGTATCATCAACACTTTTCATCCTCCTCCTCTTTTGTTCTCTCATTATACTTTTCAAAAAGCCTCGTATACATCACATTGAGTTTAATCTTAAAGTTAACAACATAGTAGGAGATCTAACCTTATGTTTGACCTTGAGGTGGATAACCTTATTTGACCATGAAGTCGATATAAAGTCCTACCACCAATGAATTTTCACTTCAGTAAATTTATAAAATAGATACGTGGAGCAACAAAAGATGATAAATTAAATACCAACAAATAATAAGTAAATAATAATTAAATAATTTTATATTTAATAGTAAATATTACAAAGTAAATATTAAAAAAATTCATTCAAAAATTTATGGATAATAATATTGAAGAAGAAGATCCAGATCTAAATGAATTAATAGGAGTATTGGATTACAATACATATCTTAACGAAAAAAAATTTCAGAAGAACTTCAGAAATTGTTTGGACTACGATATAAATAATTTCGAACAAATTGAAGCTGAATCTGGTGACTCCGATATTGAAGAAGATAATGAAGAAGAAAGTGCTAGTGCTTAATTTTGTTTAGTGAAACATAAGTACACTGATCCCAAAGAAGTTGTGTTCTGTATTACTCAGAGTTATATCGTTGTGTTTGTAGTGACGGAAAATCAAGAAAAAACTCTTTGTCACGCATGCTATCAAATTATACAATATTATCAAAGGGCAGGGGCTCATAGACATGTAAATACTCATAATAAGAGAAAATTAAAACGCTTAAGTGATGATTTACATTGCGATATATGTTCAAGACAGTTGTATCAAATTATTACCCCCAAAGCTTGTTTAATTTGCAATAGTAGTGTTAAAAATATTGATTTAGATTGGGACACAAATGTTCCAGTGGTGCCAATATAATGCCTGGTAAAAAACCAATATATAAAAACGGTAGGAAGTCGCGAAGGGTAAAAAAAAAAGTTGTTAACGAAATAATTGAAAATAAAACCGAAGAATGTCCTATATGTCTTGAAGATATATTATCTAATAAAATGATGTCACCAGAACCTTGTAATCACAGATTTTGCATCCCTTGTTTAGGAATGTGGATGTTAATTAATAAAACATGTCAATCTGTCGCAATGAACTATGCGTAATTAAATGTGAAAATGAAGAAACTGTAGTCCTAGAATATTTAGTTTAGAATATATTATTTAATATTTATGTGTTGCAAACCACTTCATACATGTGAAAATGAAGAAATTATAATCCTAGAATATTTATTTTAAAATGTATTATTATTTAATTTTTATTATTTTAAAATTATTATTGCTTGTATTTAATTTATCCATTTATTCTTATCTTATTGGAATAAAGAATTGAACAATTTCGAAAAAAAAATGTTTTATTTATAAGAATAACGAACAAACATAACAACTCAATACAAAAGTTTTGATTAGTCATAATAAATTGAAAAAATATTTTAAATTAACCACCCTGTTCAAAAATTCTTAATCCTTTCTTATTTTAGAGAGTTTTAAATCTAAAATTAATAAGTTTATAAATATGAAAGAAAAAATATTATAGGAGATTTAGGTACAGTTATCTTCATACTCCTTTATAATTAGATCAATTAAATAAAATTTACATTTCCTTAAATCGTCTCCGTTACTATTCGTTATCACTTAAACACTTTAACAACCTAAAAATAGTTTCACTTAACTTGTTTGATAAAGCTATCGAAAATATAATAAATTTATAAATATATCTTCCTTCATTCTCGTTTAACTAGAATAAATAAATTTTACCTTAAATTCTTTCAGCTACTAGCCACTATAACTAAAACTTCACTAATTGTTTAACTTAACAGTAAAAAAGTCTCACTTAACACTGTCCCTATATTGTCTTTTTCTGTTTTCAATTTCAACTGGAAAAAATAAAAAATCAATTAGTATTTTAGTTATAACGAAGATTAACTATGATTTAAAAAAAAAACATTTAGTATTTATTTAGTAATTACTTACTTCGTAGTAGAATCCACTTCCGAAGATTGTAGGGGACCTGGAACTCCATTTTCTCGACCCCCAACCTCATTTTCTTCAGGGTGTGTTGTTGAAGAAATTATACTGCTTTGAATGGGTTGAGGGTCTTGTGGGGGCTCCTGGTCCCTTCTAATGAGGATTCTATTATTATCAACTACAACTACTCTAAAATTTCGTAACATTTTTTTTTTTGTAATTTTATAAAAATTAAAAATTTGTTTTGGTTTGATTGAATGTTCAGAATCTTTGACCGCAAATGACAAAAATTGGCCTCGTTAAATAAGCGTTTCTATAAAAGTAGGTCATGGGTACCTCCGCCACACTTTGGGTGCGGCGGCCTTCGGCCGGTTGTTATAGGCGTCATAGGCGGCGGGGGCGGCCTTCGGCCGGGTGTTATAGGGGGCGGTTTCTTCCCAAACGGATGTAGTGGGTGAAACAATTCTACAAAATAAATATCCAAAGCTTTGTTTTAGCTCTAAAACAAATTTTAAAATTAAAAACAAACATTTGTCTAATGTAAAATCTTTGGGATTTGTTTTAGACACAATTTTAAATCAAGGTGGTGGTAAAACCGAGGAGGAGAAATGGCAATTGTGGAAAAGAGCACATGAAATGTATAAAGACATTCTTAACATTTTTAAACCCACTCCTTAACTTTCTTTGGTTCACATAAAAGCTCCTCCCCCAAGTTTTCCACCATCATTTAAATTCATACCTCAACACATTCAGTTTACTTTGCTGAAATTGACTTAAGCTTCACAATAAGAGATTGTTTTAGAAAAGATGGTCTTTAAATGCAAAGACTGTGCCAAGACTTTTACTAGACAAGATAATTTAAATCGTCACGTGAATACCTTACACAACAACATTCCCAAGTTAGAAGATAAAAAGAAGAAGAAGTGTAAGTTTAACTTTAAGTAGATGTGTCAGTTTTACAAAATAAGTATTAACTTAGGTTATATAGATATATTTAATAAAGATGTATTTTTAATTTTAGGTGAAAGAAAATATTGTCAATCTTGTAAAATATTTATTAGCAAATCATTATGGTTCTGCCATTTGCGAACAAACAAACACAAGACAAATTCTTTAGTAATCACAGATGATAACGTTTCTGTTATTAAATCAGCATTTAAACAACGAATCATTTCATATAAAATTTCAGCTACTAAATATCACATAAGTATTAATGAATTTTTCACGGAAATTTTGCAAAAAATAATGGACACAATTAATTATGAAGTTCAAAGAAACACCTGTGTTAAACTCAACATGGAACTTTTTGGCCTCTACCTGAATCCTTCAAATGATAATCATGATGTAAAGTCTTTTAATACGCCATTCCGTATTTTATGTAGTACCACTGACTTAGCTACAGAATTGGATGAAATGATTGCAATTATGGATCGAAAAGCCGATGAGCTGGCAGGAAAAGATTCAGGTACACGACTTTTCTTAAATATAAATTTAAATTTCAAAAATCAAATTGCTTATAATATATTTTTTGATTTAATTTTAGGATGGATTTTACTGAAAATTTTACATGTGGAAATCAATATAAACAAATTCAACCCACTTAAAGCTTCGTCTTATATTCCTCTGCCAACGGAAATAAGATAGAAAAACGCAGTGATAAATATTCAAAACGACGACGAATGTTGCTTTGCATGGGCAGTAGTTGCAGCTCTGCATTCACCCACAGGACCAATAGACAGAGTGGAATCATATCCTCATTATACAACACTTTTAAACTTTCAAGGTATTCAATTTCCTATGACTTTAAATGAAATAATTAAATTTGAAAATCTCAATAATATTTCTATTAATGTTTATGGTTTAGAATAAATAAAAAGGAATTTTAAAACCGAAATCGAAATTATAGGACCTTTACATTATACTAAAAATAAGCGAGATCGTCACATTAATTTATTATTAATAGGAGATGATAATGAGAATTTTCATTACTGTTATATTTCAAATTTAGCAAGATTAATTTCTCGACAAATATCTAAACATAATGGAAAAAAATTTTTATGTGATGGTTGTTTGCAATATTTCACTACTGAACAGCAGTTGGTTAGACATAATGCGGTGGATTGCGATTTTGTAAGGATAAACCTTCCTTCTATTGAAAGCAAAATTAATAAATTTGGGAATATTATGCCTGGAAATATTTTAAAATTTCAGAACGTACAAAAACAAATTGAAGTTCCGTTCGTTATTTATGCTGATTTCGAATGTATTCTTAAACCTCTGGAAAACAATAATTTTATTAATTTAGATCCTACTTCTCCATATACTGAAAAAAAATTTGAACACATTCCATATTCATTTGCATATTATATAAAATGCTCTTTTGATGATTCACTTTCAAAATTTCAAATTTATACGGGTCACAATTGTGATCAAATTTTTATACCTTATCTAGAAAGAGATGTCTTTGAGATCTATAATAAATATTTAAAACATTCAAAACCAATGAAAAAATTAAATACTTTAGAACAACTGCATTATGAATATACCAACAATTGCCATATATGTAATAAAACTATAATTTCTGATAAGGTTGCGGACCATTGCCACTTAACGGGTTCATTCAGAGGTCCTGCCCATTCAATATGTAATTTAAATTATAACCTACCAAATTTTATTCCTGTAATATTACATAATTTGCGTAATTATGATTGTCATCTATTTATAAAAAATTTATGTCCTAATAAAGAACAATTATCTGTCATTGCCCAAAATAAAGAAAAATATATATCATTTGAAAAATCCATTGAAGTAGATCAATATTTAGATAAGAAAACAGGTCACAAAAAATCAAAATTTTTACATCTTAGGTTCATTGACTCATTTCAGTTCCTACCGAATTCTTTGTCAAATTTAGCTTCCATTCTTAATGACGATCAATGTAAAGAAGTACTTAAATATTTTAATGATAAAGAAAAATTTAATTATATTCGTCAAAAAGGAGTTTTCCCTTATAAATATATTGATGACATTTCAAAATTAAATGAAACCCAATTACCAGATAAAAAACAATTTTATAACGATTTAACGGATGAACATATCACCGATGAGGAATATGAGAGAGCTAAAAATGTTTGGAAACTATTTAATTGTGATACAATTGGGCAATACTCTGAGATTTATCTAAAATCAGATGTATTACTGTTGGCGGATATTTTTCAAAATTTCAGAAAAACTTGTATAGAGACTTATAAATTAGATCCGGGTCATTATTACACTTTTCCAGGTTTAAGTTTTGACACTTGTATGAGATACACTGGGGTAGAATTAGAACTATTAACAGACCCAGATATGTTACATTTTTTTAAAAGTAATGTAAGAGGAGGAATCAGTACCTGTGTATGTAGGAAATCTATAGCAAACAATTTATTTCTTTCAAATTACGATCCATCACAACCAACTAAATATATTATGTACTTTGACGCAACTAATCTTTACGGATATGCTATGTCTCAATATCTTCCACAAAAAGATTTTGTTTGGCTAACAAGTCAACAAATTCAAAATTTAGACATAATGAATATTTCTGACACTAATGAAAAAGGGTATGTTTTAGAAGTTGATTTAGAATATCCAGAAATTTTACATAATTTTCATAATGAATTTCCGTTTTGTCCTGAAAATTATAAGCCTCAAAATTCTAAAACTTTCAAATTAATTCCCAATTTAAGAAATAAGGAGAAATATGTAATTCACTATACTTTATTAAAAGAGTGTATTAAATATGGAATGAAATTAACTAAAATACATAGAGTAATATAGTTTACACAGTCTCCATGGTTAAAAAAATATATTGATCTTAATACAAAATTAAGAAATGAATCCACAAATAAATTTCATAAAAATTTGTATAAATTGGCAAATAACAGTGTCTACGGTAAAACAATGGAAAACGTTGACAAAAGAACCGATATACGCTTAGTTACTCAATGGTCAAAGAACCACAGAAAAGATGGTGCGGAAAATTTAATTGCCAAACCTTCATTTAAAGATATCACTGTATTTTCTGAAAATTTAGTAGCAATTCAAATGCGAAAAGTACTAGTTCAATATGATAAACCTGTCTATGTAGGCTTTAGTATTTTAGATATATCAAAAACGGTGATGTATGACTTTTTTTATGGGTTTTTAAAACCTTTATATAAGAATAATATTAAACTTCTGTACACAGATACAGATTCCTTTATTTTGGAAATTAAGACAAGTAATGTTTATGAAGACATTAGGGTTAATATTGATAAATTCGATACTTCAAATTATGATGTTAATAATATTCATGAAATAACAATAACTAAATCTGTTGTTGGAAAGTTTAAGGATGAATATGCTGGTGAACCAATAGAAAGCTTTTATGGCACAGGGGCCAAAGCTTATTGTGTTAAGTCAGAAAATGGGTTGCTTAAAAAAGCTAAGGGGATAAAGAAAAGTAGCATTAAAAGCAATTAGAATTAACATATTATAAAGATGTTGTAGAACAAAATTCAAAAGCTTTCTGTACAATGTATTTGTTTAGATCTCGACTTCACAGTATTTATACAGAATTAGTTAACAAATTAGCACTCACTTCTAATGATGATAAAAGATTTAAAATTCCCAATAGTTATGATACATTAGCATGGGGTCATCAAGATATTCCGTTTTTTCAGTGGTTAATAGACCATGAAAATGAATTATAAAAAATTCTTTTAAGATTAAAAGTTTTACTCTTCAAGGCTAAATTTGAAGTATTTAAGAACATGGTAAATTTTAAAATTATATCAGTATAAAATATACCACCGTCTAGAATAAATATGTATTTAGAATCTTTTGAAAAAGAAATTGATAACAAATTATATAGAACATATGAAAAAAGACTTTCCTCATTTAAATTCTGGAATGAAAAATTAAATCCTAAAGTGTTAGCCCAATCAGGGTTTTATTATTTAGCTATTCATGATGTTTGTAAATGTTTTTACTGTGGTGCAGAAATATTTGCCTGGAAAATTGATGATTGTCCAATTGAGGAACATTATCGTCACTGGAAGAACTGTGACTTAATCGAGTGTTTGTGGTTAGGTGAAAAAAATAAAAAATGTGAACCTGTTGTCCTTAAAGTGAAAGAAAATATGTCAACATCTTTCATTTTTTTATTAGTTTTAATAACTATGTTTGTATCTCTAATTTGTAAACAAATTATTTAATGTCCTTAAAGTGAAAGAAAATATGTCAATATCTTTCGTTTTTTAATAGTTTTAATAACCATGTTTGTATCTCTAATTTGTAAACAAATGATTTAATATTTTGAAAAAAAAATGTCTATATATTGTAGAAAATTAATTAAAACTGTTCAGTCTTATTAGACAATTAAAATTGAAAAGTGTTTTAATGGCATCCCTTATCAACTACATTGTTTTGCATTCAATTTTAAATAATACTTTATATGTACTTTATCCTCCAAGGGTTTTACATGGAATGGTGTGTTTTGAAAGCGAAACCTCTACTATTAAACCTGAAATATGTAATTATATGAAAGCTATGAATATTAATAATTATTCAACTGCTTTCGCATATAATATGAATAATAGTCAATGTAATAGTAATTTTTTCAAAATTTACTTTCATTATCCAAATAATACAATTTTTGACACTAACTGGATTGAAAAAAATAAAAAACCATTTACGATTTCTAGCTGTGCTCATGTTAAAAATGATGAGGAAGGTAAAAACTGTTTAATTCTATTTATCTTCAATATAATTTTATCAATAGATAGTTTTTCACTTTTCACGTTCTTGACAATTTTGTTTTATCAAGATAGGTCATAAAAATTTAATAAACTTGCTTGACCTTGAAATTTATAGAGGAGTGGGGTGGATAAGATATATTCAGACCCAGTATTTTAGTTTTCAGTTAGCATCAAGACATCATGTTTAATAGTAGCAATTTTAATGGATATGAATCCAGTTCTAGTGAAACCAATGATAAAATTAGTCAGTGTAATGAAAAATTATTAAATTCAAAAATCTACTATCTTAACAATTCCTTATCAAAATTTGTTTGTGTTGGAATTGATATAAATGATTTTACACCAAAAGTTCTAATTGGAGGTCGAAATGGATTTCACATTTACTTGAATGAAGAAGAATGGAAAGAACTTCAAAAAATCAAGGAGTGTTGGTGAATTATTTTTATTCTTCTCAAGCATATGCATACCCACTAAAAATTGAAAAAATCACAGTGTTTTTTGAAAAAATAAATCATTCTCCTGTTATCAGAATTCAAAAGGATGAACATTATGTGATTCTGGGAAAAGAATCAATAGATAAATTAGTTGAAATCGACGAACTTGTTGACTACAGAATTCATATAATTAAAAAGCAAGAATTTTCCAAATATTTTAATTTGTTTCATCACTATAATTATCAGTCAGGAGATTTGTTGTCTCATATTTATAGTGTTGTCATAATTTAAACAGTGAGAATGTCAGAACTGTTTTAGAAATGTTATCTCTACATAAACAGGAATTAGAAAACAAGTTAAGAAAATCCGGTGCATTACAATAGAAATATGAAGAAATCAGTGACAATCAGTGAGAACAATAATAAAGTTTATATATTAGTGACATGGGACTTTGCATTTAGACAAGCTCGAAAAAGTGAACATCAGAAATTTTATCTTGACAGACTAAGATTTGAAAAACGAGTTGAACAATGTGAAAGTATTCTTAAAAGTATTTTTGATGTAGATCATAGAAAAAAAATATATATTGAAAGATTTAATGTAAAAATATAAATTTATATTGTTAATCTCAGTTGTAAACATCTTAAAAATTATATTGTTAGTATTTGTTGTAAAAAAGGATTATCATAAATAAAAAAATATGTTATATAAATAGGTCTTTTATTTAAAAAATTTGATATACAATACTACTTAAAATTAATTACAATACATCTTTTTTAAGAATCCATGAATTATGTGATTTATCGAATCCTAACCATTTAACAAAAACTTGGTTCCCTTTCTTCCTTAAAATTTTTTCAACCAAAAATACATCTGGATGTTTAACTTTTTGTAACTCTTCTTGGTAGAAACCTCCTTCAATATATTCATTTTTACTATCTTTTAATAAATAGGTGGGTGGATTTGTTAACTGAACCTTTCTAATTTGAAAAATTTCAGTTGACCAATTTGGAGTATATCCTTTTTCAAAAGCTTCTCTTTGTTTGGAAATTCTAACAAAATCATTTTCTTTAAATTGAGTGCGCTTTAAATCAAATGTTTTTTTAAAAGTAAAAGAATTTTGCAGTATAGTTTTCTCATTTTTTTTATTAACCTCACCCTCACCCCGGTAGTTCTATGAATACTATTATTATATTTTTCAATAATAGTGGGTAAAATAGAGTACCATTGGTAATTCCCTCTATTACTAAAATATTTCCACATTATATTTTTTAAAGTTCGATTTACGCGTTCTACAATACTCGCTTTGAGATTAGAGTAAGTATTATAATGATTAATTTTGTAATAATTCATAAGATCTTTAAAATCTTTATTGAAAAATTCTTTTCCCAAATCTGTCTGCAAATTTTGCGGTTTATTTGTTTTTTCTAAAATTTTTTTCATAGCTTCAGTTACATCTTTTCCTTTTTTACTTTTAAGTGGTTGAGTCCAAACATACTTAGAGAATGCATTTATCACCACCAGAATATATCTATAACCTTTATTAAATTTGGAATAGGGTTGCATCTCTACCAAATCAGCTTGTCATAAGTCATTTAGGCTTTTAACAATAGTTCGTCTTCTTCTATATCTTCTTCTTGCCGGTTTATGTAATTCATCTACAACTGTTTCTTTAATATTTTTACTCATAGTACTAGAATAAAATTTCTTAATACCTTCTTTAAATAACTTATTTTATTTGTTTGTTATCTTTTTTTAGTAAATCTTCGATTTTATATTCCAAAGTTTTAAAAGATGCATTATTCGAATCTTTGACTTTTTTGATTTCACTTTCGATTTTATATTCCAAATTTTTAAAAGATGCATTATTCGAATCTTTGACTTTTTTGATTTCATCTTCAATGTTGGTAATTCTTACATTAATTTTAGTTTCAAAAAGAACAAGTGATTTTATGCTTTCGTTTTCTCATTTCTCTTACTGTTGCGTTTAATTCTTCTCTAGCATATGCCATTGTGTCATTAAACTCTTTTCTAGAAACTTCGGCTGCTCTTTGAACTAATTCGTTTAATGATTTTATTCTTTTACCAATTTATCTTCTAGATTTTTTATATATTTTCCTAATTGAAATTCTACATTTGTTAAATTTAATTTTATTTCTACCAATTTTTGAACTGTGTTGTGCAAGTCCCTTTTTTAAATCATGGATAGAGGTGTTAATCATAGCTTGTATTAGTTCTGCTAAAGATTCTAATTCTTTTTCTAATCTTTTATTCAACATCTTTGAAAATATTCATCGTCAACAGTGGTTTTTAATTCTGTTTTTAGATTGTTTAATTGTGAGATTATCTCCTTGATTTGTTCACTATTTTTTAAAATTTCATTTTTAAATTTTTTTTCAATTTTTTCATCTACATTTTGTAAATCTGTGTTTAATTTCTTTTCCAAATTTTTCAAGTTTAATAGAATTATTTCAGCATTATTTTCAATTAAATTAATTTTCTGATTTATTTCATTAATATTATCGCTATCTTTTTTATGGATTATAAAGTGTGTATTCATAGCTCTCTCTATTTGTTGTGTGTTTTTATTCATACCATCATGAATGTTTTGAAAATTACTTATTTCTTCAGAAACCCTATTATTAAGTTTGTTCGCAAATTCTTGGAACTTTGATACCATATCTTTTATAATAATTTGTTTAACATTTTCTATTGCAGAAGTATCATTTATTTTTGATTTAACCAATGTTATTTCATTTTTTATGTTATTTTCAAAACTCTTTACTTCATCATATTTCTGTTTTATTGTTTTAAAATCATCTTCACACTTCGATGTTTTTTGAGAAAAACTTTTTAATAGTTCATCATTGTCTTTGACAATATTTTTTATATTTAATATCCTGTTATCATAGTTTGACACAACATTTTCTTCAAATAACTTGATTTTTTTTGAAATAGATTCCACATTTTCATCATTTTCACTAACTCTCTTTTTTAAATTTACAATATCATTTTTTAACACAGGTTCAAATCTTTCAACAATTTTATTTTCAATATATTTATCATCACTTTTAAAATTTTTTAATATTTCATTTTCAACATTGGCTAGTATTTTATTTTCTATTGTAGGTATATCTACTGTATACTTTTTAGAAATATGACGTCCAAATTTATCAATGGTCATTTTAACAATGTTATGTAACAATATTTACTACATTCTTTTATACAATTATATTGGCTTCTTTCAATTCTTCTATAATAGAAATAATTTCGTTGTTATGTCCTGTATTCCCAGCCATCATAGATGCTACCAACAGTCGAAGTCTATCAACAAGTTCATTTACGTTATCCCAATATACGTAATCGGTATAAGGTTTATTAACTTTTAAAGTTATACCGGATCCTGTTCTTTTCGAAGATATTCGAGTTTCTCTGTATGGAGCTTTTCGTCTGTCAAAAAATCCTTGAACTATATTATGCGTTTTGGGATTTATGGTTTTGGTTTTTGTAATTCCTTTATTTTGTAAATAAGGCCCTATTATAGAAATATATTTTTGTGATCCATTTCCCTGTACCTGCTCATTTGGATCATAATTTCTACGGTATGCATTGGTTCTCTTTAAAATATCCATATAATTTTCCAAATCTTGTTTTTTATAACCTACTGGTTCCTTTTTAAATAATAATTCATATAAACCTGGTGTACCTGTATAAGTTATACCTTCAACTTTTATGTTTTTACCGATAATTTCTATAGGTCTTTGTGTTAAACCCAAAAAGAATTTCTTATTTTCAAAATCATGTACTATTCCATAGAGGTGATCAAACTTATGTTCCACATCTTTTACACCTCCGTCAATATATTGACGAGGTAATTCATGAAATCCTGATAAATATTCTTGATATAAAGGTGTACTGACAAATGTTTGAATTGTTTGGCGTGTTTGTTCTAATATATCCGAAAGATTTCCTACCGTAGATTGTGAAATTGAAGAAGGGGTAGTTTCTGCTATGACACTTGTTTGTTGTAAAGATGGCATCTGACTATGTGAGGCTACACTGGTTTCCCAATCAATAATTGTTGGTATTTCTGTAGGAAGAATTGGAGTTTTCCCTGTATTTCTTTTTTCTGGTGTTGATGTTCCATATTGTAGTTTTTTTCTTGGTGTTAGTGTTGGAAACAATCTTTTTTCTGGTGTTTCATAATTTTTTTTTAATGGGTGTTTGTAGCTCTTCCTTTACCTCAGCCGATTCAATTTTACCAATTGTTGAAATTAATTGTTGTAGGGGTTGAGTTATTAGTTTATAGGTTTCCTCCAATTTGGATTGTGCTTCAAATTCAGCATTTTTTAAACTTTGATATTTTTGTTTAACAGCTTTCCTTGACTTAACAAGCTCTCTTGCTAAGCGTTCATTCATGATTAGTCAAATTTTTCACAAAACTTTTATTTTTATAAGAAAATATATGAATCAAATCCTTTTCGATATCGACCGGATTTTAAATTCGAATCCTTGTCTATTACCAAAAATCCAAATTTATCTTTCCAACACATCAAACATAACTCATTAAATTGATTAAATGACATATCAACATTAACATGATCATCATAAATATGTTTTAAGTTCGTTTTGTCTTGTTGAAATATAACAATCAAATTCGCATTGTCACGAATTAATTGCTTTGGAATCGAAGAATACGTTTGACACAAATAAAAACAATCAGTATTTTTATGTCTTCCGAAACAAAAATAATCTTTTACAACATTCTGATTGCAACACACTATATCATCAAATATTATTATGGAATTTGGTTTTATTTCTTGTGGAGAAACAATATTTTCTTCATTTTCGGATTCATAATATCCAATTTCTCTCAATGGTTTAAAAAGTAATCTCAAATATTCGTATTTTGGTTGATATAGAGACTTTGAATAAATATATAAATTTTCAAACCGTAAACCATTAGGATCTTCAATTAAACTTATAATGATATTAGTTTTACCACACCCTGATGGACCTATAATTAACCCCCTTTTACTAGAGCCTTCAAACAGTTTTCCATGTTTTCTAAAATTATTTCTTGAAGTCTCATGGTCTTTAATAATAATTGAATAAGGTTGTTTGACAATTTTCATATAGAAGAGGATGTATAAAGGGTAAGTTCTAATTTAAAACTAGTCAGTTTGTTCCAAGATTTCAATTATATAATGCCAATCTCATATAAGCAACAATCCATTTATAAAAGAAGAGTCGGAAAAAGAGGTAGTGGTTTAATTAATATTCTAATAAATAAGTTACCTTTTGAATTACATCTACCTGGGTATAATTTTTGTGGACCTGGAACCAAACTAGAAAAGAGACTAGCTAGAGGCGATAAAGGCATAAACTTATTGGATGAAGCTTGTAAAGAGCATGATATTGCCTATGCACAATCAAATGATATAAAAAGCCGACACGCTGCTGATAAATTATTAGGTGACAAAGCTGCCGAAAGGTTCAGAGCAAAAGACGCCACTTTTGGAGAAAAAACTGCTGCACTTGGAATAAGAGGTGCAATGAAAATTAAAAGAAAATTTGGTATGGGATTAAAAAAAAGAAGGAAAAACAGAAGTCGAAAAACTCGTCTAGGACGAGGAATAACTTTATCTCAAGCTATTTCAAAAGCAAGACAAGCACTAAACGGAAAACAATTTAAAAGTTTGACCGATATTATTCAAACCGCACTTAGATCTATAGGAGATAGTAGAATATTATCACCAAAAAATAGAATCATACCAATTCCAAAAACTGGTGGATTTCTACCTCTTATTCCTTTATTTGCTGCTTTGTCCGCTTTAGGAGGAGGAGCAGCAGGTATTGCGAAAGCTGTCAATGATGCAAAAGCTGCTAAAGAAAAATTAGAAGAGTCCAAAAGACATAATAAAATGATGGAATCTATAGCAGTAGGAAAACAAGGAAGTGGTCTTTATTTAAAACCATATAAAACTGGATGTGGATTATATCTGAAACCTTATTCAAAAAACTGTTAAAACAAATACCTCGAAAACCACTTACAAATTATGATTTAATTAAATATATTAATCTACTTAAAATTCCCAACTTTCGAGGTATATTCATGAGAGATAAATTACCAAAAAAAATTAATAAAAATGAAAGTGGTATTGTTAATCTCGATAAGAATAGTGGTGATGGAACTCATTGGACTGCATACATAAAAAAAGGGAAAAATATTTTATATTTTGATAGTTATGGCAATTTGCGACCATCTACCGAATTAACAAAATATTTTTTCAGCGATAAAAAGAAAAATATTGTGAAATATAACTACGACCATTATCAATCAATTAACAAAACAAATTGTGGTGAGCTCTGTCTTAAATTTCTTTATAATAATGGTTGAAAAACAATATTAATTCATTTTGTTAAAAATTTTTAAAGAGATATGTCGTACAGTTTTGTCATTAGTGGTAATTCCCCCACGCTTTCTGTTAATATTCATCCTCCAATATATTTAGATGAAAATTTTGAATATTCCATTGGACTTGTAAATTTTGAAACTTTTAATGCTATTCCAAATATTGATGAGACTAATAATCTTTTCATTTATGACT
Source organism: Diaprepes abbreviatus (assembly GCA_034092305.1). NCBI lineage: Eukaryota > Metazoa > Arthropoda > Insecta > Coleoptera > Curculionidae > Diaprepes > Diaprepes abbreviatus. The sequence continues at coordinate 6,918,999 of JASJET010000032.1, read as the reverse complement.
CAAATAAAGAAATAAGAATACCACCAGGTAGTTATGAAATAGATGATGTAAATAATTTTATTCAAACATTTTTGGACAATCGTACTTTTCTTCATATTTATGCCAATAATAATACTTTACGAACACATATTAAAACAGATATTCCTATCTCGTTTCGTGATGGAACTATAGGAAAAATATTAGGTTTTAAAAATAAGGAATTAGAAGGTCTTAAGGAGCACATTTCAGATTTTCCAGCGGAAATTATTAAAGTAAACGCCATAAACATCGATTGTAATATTGCCGAAGGATCATATTTAAATGGAAAATCTGTTCATATAATACATCAATTTTTTCCTAGTGTAGCTCCTGGTTTTAAAATAATAGAATCACCACAAAATGTGCTTTACTTTCCTGTTACTGTAAAGGTAATAGACAATATAAACATTAAAATAGTAGATCAAGATGGTGATCTCATCAATTTCAGAGGAGAAACGGTAACAGTAAGACTACATCTTAAAAAAATAGATGAATAATGGTAATTTTATATAATAAAAAAGTCTCAAATTATAATTTTTCAAAAAAATTTTACTCTAAAAACATTAATAAGATAGATACTAAACGACATTTAACTAGTAATAAATTAAACTCTCAAAGGTTAACACCTTCTAATAAAAAATTTCTGATAAATTTAGGTTTCAAACTAAAATAAAATGGAATATTTAAATGTAAAAGAAAATATTCTTGTAGATGAATCAATATTAAGCTGGGAAATACTATCATTTGAACCTTTCAATCCTACAAAACTTGGATTAAGTAATGAAATTAGAATTGCTCTACAACAAACAGGAAAATATCCTTTACCTTGCAAAAGTGAATTATATTTAGAATTTCAAGTTACCAAAGAAGATGATACTCCATTGGCTAATACGGTATTAATCAACAATGCTCCAGCATTCTTGTTTAAAGAATTACGTTATATTTTAAATGGTGTTACAATTGATTCAGTTCGAGATGTAGGAATCACTTCAACTCTTAAAGGATACATATCATTTAATCAAAACGAAAGTGCTAAATTGGAAAATGCTGGATGGTATCCAAAAACGAAACCTAAAGAAAAAATTATGACTGATGAAAAAGGAAACGTTTCCCTATGCGTCCCATTAAAAATGTACTCGGGATTTTTTGAAGATTATAACAAAATAATTTTAAATTCACAACAAGAACTAATACTAATAAGAAGCAATGATGACACTAATGCTTTAGTAACCACAAGTGATGATGAAAAACCGAAAATTAAAATAACCAAACTTTGTTGGCGAGTTCCACATCTCACTGTGGAACTCGCCAGTGGAATGTGTGATATTCTTCTTACTTTCCGAAGTTGGGAATTAATTGAATATCCAGAGTTATTAGAAAATACAAGACATAATTGGCCTGTCAAAACCTCCACAAAAATTGAAACACCAAGACATGTACTAATTGCTTTTCAAAAGGATAGACGTGGTAATTTAAAATCAGATATGAGTAAATTTGATCATTGTGACCTAAGGAATATAAATGTGTTTTTAAATTCAGAAAAATATCCTTACCAGGATCTTCAGCTTGATTTTAAAAATAATAAGTTTGCTACCCTGTATGAAATGTTTTCTGAATTTCGTCAAGTATATTATAACTTTCCAATAGAACCAATATTTAATCCCAAAGAATTTAAAGATAATGCACCTATTGCTTACATTAATTGCTCTCATCAGAGAGATTTATTACAATCCGGCCCAGTAACCATGAGAATTGAATTTGAGACAAAAGAAAAAATATCGGGAAAAACAGCTGCGTATTGTGTTATAATACATGATAAAGTATTTAGCTATAATTCATTAACAAAAATTGTTAAACAACTTTAACTTCTCCCACCACATCAAATATCATTATTAAAATGAAAATATATCGAATAAGATCAGTTGTTTCTATACCATAGTTTGTTGCACAACAAATGGAATGTACAAAATACAAAAAGAAAAAATCGAACTATTTTTAAAAAAAAATAAACATCTAAAAAATCTTATTGAAGACTATTCGAAAAAACAATTTGTAATAAAAAAATTTAGTACTTTAAAAATTTGCTAAATAAAAATGAGAATAGTTATGGATGTTCAAGGATTTAAGGATGAACACAACAAGTTTATTCCTAAAGAACTTGCAATGTTTGATGGACATAAAATGAGTCATTATATTTTTAAACCACCGTATCCACTACAAATGCTTCCACCAGAAACATACAAGCAAGCAGAATGGTTAATGAAATTTCATCACTGCATCAATTGGAATACAGGATATATTCCTCTTTATAATTTTTCATCTATAGTAAAAAACTTAACAGAAAAAGGAGAATTCATTTATATTAAAGGAGAAGAGAAAGCTAATTTTATTAGAAAATATTGTACTAAGCCAATAATTGAATTGGACGAACAATCTGTTTTAATTAAATCATCTCCTAAATGTTTTTATCATTCTCAATCACCTTCAATGTGTGCCCTTTCTAATGTATTCTTTATGTATAAAATTTTTTTTATGAATGAATAAATTAACAATGAATGAATAATATTTTTTTTTATTTATCCACATCCCCACATTACTAACAGAAAATTATATTTTCCTATCTTTACATAATCAAATATTTAAACATAACAGCCGTTACACAATAATAAAACAACTATAAAAATTTTAATATTTTATTTCATACTAACTTTAATTAACCAATAAATCAATACATAAATTTATTTCTTTATTGAGTCCAATTTTTTTAAGTTCATCAAAGAATTTTAACACATTTTTAGTCTTCAAAAATTCACTACAAAATTCTGCTGCTTTTTTACAACAATTTGCAAGATCAATATATTTTATATATAACAATAAATCTTGACCCTCACTTTCTTCTTCAACTAAACAAGATAAATATCTGGAACATGCTTCGTTCATAATGAACTCTTCATAAAGGTCCCTCACAAAATTTTCAATTTTAGGCATCATCTTCACCATGCGATTTGATTAGTTCTTGTAATACAATAGGATCTCTAATATATTGGTTTAAATGACGAACTTCATGATGAAACCAACTTAACTTCACTAATTCACGTATAAACTGTACAATATCTTTGTTTTTAAAATAACGTTCGCACAATTTCACAGCCTCTATATGGTTTTTGGATATATCCAAATAATATTGAAACCAAGATGGACCACTATCAACTGCATAATGTTCGAACTCAAAAGCAGAACTTTTACATTTTTTATAAAATTTTTGAATTAATAAATTTAATTCACTTTCGTTAGAAGCAGAAGACATATTTCATTTTAGTATGTTTTAAGCTGGTAAAGTGTTGCTTTTATAATCAAAATTTAGAGAAGGGATACAAGGTCATGTTAACATGTATACGAAGTAACGCGAATGTATACGAAGTAACTCGAATGTATACGAGATAATTCGAATGAGAAAACAAAAGAGGAGGAGGATGAAAAGTGTTGATGATATGAGGTTTTTTAATAAGTATAATGAGAGATTTGAAAAGTATAATGAGAGAAGAAACGAGGAGGAGGATGAAAAGTGTTGATGATTTACTCTTCTTACTCCTCCTCCTCTTTCCTTCTCTCATATATATACTACTCACAAGTTCAGAAAATGAGAAGAGACTTTCTTGAACAGTACTTAAAGAACGAAGAAAAAGGGGAAAATAAATTTGAGCCGGTCTTTATAGACGAGACATAGATTTTTTAAAATGGCACCCACAGACGATCATGGCAGGACGATAGCACTCGATCAGTACGAAAAATATCTGGGGAGGGATTTAGGTAATATATCAGTTATTTGCACTTACACAATTTGAATTTATTTCATCATTTATAACAGGTCGCAAAAAACTTTATTTAAATAATCCTTAGATCATTTCCCCTTAGCAGAATGTTAAATATTAAATTTTTACTTTAATACTTTATTTTCTGGGGAGATTGAATTAGCTAACTAAATTCCTTACTCTAATTTCTGTATAAGTTTTTTAAAGCAAGTTTGAATTTTTTTAGGAAAATTTTTTACTTTATTTGATAAAAATTGATTCCTTCATAAATGGAAGTGAACCAAACAATTTAAGCAGTTGTAAAGAATTTGATAAATACATATGTGTAAAATATTTCGTTTTCAAAATACTGGGTGCTGAAATTTAAAAAATATATATATTTTATCAAACGTATAAACTGCTTGCAGGTATTTTGCTGAAACATGAAGCAAATCTGTAACACGTAGAATCTAATTTCTTTCGGTTTAAGGAAGCACAAGTAATATTTTTATATAAAGATATGGTACGCCACTGTTTTTGCCAAAGTTCTCAGACGTGTTATGCTTTGCCAATCGAAACTGCTGAAATGGTATCATGTTTTATTGTGCTAAAAAAAGCCGATTTGAAATAAGTATTATAATTATTTAATTGCACACTCCTCACCCATAATTTGTAGAACCTAAAGGTGCTTAAAAATATATCAAAAATGGGTATAATATAGTATATTTTTAACAGTGCATCATATTTTTAAAAAATAAACACATGAAATAAATTTTCTAATTTCAACGCATTAATGACATGAAAATTGAGAAAAATAAATTAATTTTGATATTATCTCTTAACAAAGACCATCAACACATGCTTTGTTCAGTGTTCTAATTGTGTGAAATAAAGATCCCTGAAGCTGTCTCGTGCACTCTAGCCAAAACGTCGCGTAACAATTCAAATTTAACTCGGTCTAAACTCAAGAACCACTATTTTAATTGACCAAAACCTTGAAAGCTTCCGTTCTTTAAGACCAATTTGTGTTTCTACAAACAGTTAAAAATATTTCAAATAATTTGTACTGCCACATATTATTCTACTTTTTTTCAGATACATAGTTCTGAATGCAGGAAATGAAAATGGATTCGTTGAAGATACAAGGCTGATTTTTAAATCAACGTCAATAACTTGAGGTTACCATGGAAAACTTTGTAGCTTGTTTAAAATATTTTTACCAAAGCTGAATACATGTCCTTTAATTGTTGTTGTGTTGGCCATTTTGAAGTTGTCTACTATGATGGGAAGCAAGGATGCTATGAAAGGGTAGCTGAAAGAAAAATATACCAACTTTGGAGAATATGCTACAAAAGATACTTTGTGGTCTTTAATATCTTAGGTACCAAAGCCTGCAAAATGCTTTGTAATAGATCAATTAATAGAATCGTCTGGACATAAAGTTTTACGCTTGCCTCCATACCACTGCCAATTTAACCCAATTGAAATGGTATGGAGTAAGGCAAAGAGAAATTATGACAAATTGATTCTATAAGTTAAAGAACCAATAGTGACTTGGAAAAAGGCGTTAGGAACAGTGACAAAGCAGAATTGGGCAAACTATATCGAACACACAAATAATATTATTAAAAAACAGTGGGAAATTGAAAAGAAAAGTCGAGTTCTTTTACAACCACTTATTATTAACTTTGATGAGAGTGATAGCGATTCCTCAGAATAAGAGAAGTCGTCTTGATCCTTAATGCTCTATTCAGTTATTGATAATATGTAAGTGTACAGACATTTTTAGTACTTTAAATCTCTTTTGGCAATTTCATACATAATATATTTATATATATATATATATATATATATATATATATATATATATATATATATATATATATATATATACATATATATATACAGGGTGATTCAAAAATCGATCACGAAACTTAAGGGGGTGATTCTACTTGATAAAATAAGGGTAGAGCTTCATATAATTTTTTTTCAAAATGTCATTCGTTTTCGAGTTACAAGCCGTCCAAGTTCAAGTTTTTATTTTTTGTTTTTTGAATTACTCGCTTACAGGAAAACCGATTTGACTAATATTTGAAAGATAGGCTAAGTCTTCTGCGCTTCATCATTTTAGTAACAATTCACATTGATTGTTTGCCGCTAGAGGGCACTTTACCTACATTGAAAATTGTTTTTTTGTCTAAATTTTTTAGTGTTGACAGTTACAGTAGTTTTTGGCATAATTTCTGAAAGACTGATGCCAGGCCTTTAAAAAAGGTGCTCTTTATTTACATCGCTAAACCCAACGGTTTAGACGTAAATCACCCTTAAAAATTAAGTGGTAAATTTACTTTTCTCATTTCATTACCACCAGCTACCAGGTAAATAGCTATCAAAGTATACTAGAGCTGTCAGTTTAACATCAAATAAATTCGCTTTTTAAACTATTTAATTTATAATCTTAAAATAACTAATAATGGCTAATCAGTAAATATTCATATTATGGATTATTGCGATATACATTTAATTGATAAAAATTAATGAAACAGTACTAAACAAACTAAAAAAGATTCTCAAAATGTCCCCCATTTTCTTCAATACATTTCCTAACACTCTTCAAAAAATGTCGCCTAACTCGATGAAAAATTTCTGGTGTTTCTTTAATAATTTGGCACTTTTCGATTATCCTGAAGCGAAGATCCTCGACGTTGATTACTGGAATATCGTACACCAATTGTTTCAAATGACCCCAAAAGAAAAAATCCATAGGATTAAGGTCTGGTGACCTCGCTGCCCATGCCAATGGTCCACTTCGTCCTATCCATCGCTCAGGATACGTTGCATTCAAATACTGTCGGACACGTATACTAAAGTGGGGCGGAGCTCCGTCTTGGAGGATCCACATGTTGGCCCTTACTTCCAATGGCACATCTTCCAGATACAATGGCAGACGATTTTGGATAAAATCTAAGTATACGTCACCAGTTAATGGGCCATCAAAGAAATGAGGACCAATAAGGTAATCTCCTATTATCCCTGCCCACACATTTAGTGAAAATCTACGCTGATGTTTCGTTTCTACCACATTGTTTGGGTTCTCGTAAGCATATGTGTGGATGTTGTGTAGATTTGTAATGCCATCACGAGTGAAACCAGCTTCGTCAGTGAATAATATGACGCCAATTAATCGATTATCGTGTTCATACTTAGCTAGGATCTGATTGCACATTTCCAACCGTCTCGGCCGATCATCGTCATAAAGAGCCTGCACCTTTTTTGAATGAAACGGGTAGAGTTGTTCTTCTCTTAGTATCCTCCATGAACTAGCCTGACAGAGCCGCACTTCATTCCCAATTTTTCTAGTACTAATACCTGGATTATCTTCAATAATTTCAAGCACTCTTTCTTCTTGTTGCACGTTTCTAGCAGTTCTAGGTCTTCCCCTATTTCCATTATAACTTTTAAAGGAACCACATTCCGCAAGCCTCCTGTGCACACTGGAAAATGTTTGAGCATGAGGGATATTTCTTTCCGGATAACTCTCCATATAATATCTTCTTGCCAACTCTGCATTACCATTTGCTTTTCCATAACAAAAATGGATATCACAATATTCGATATTTGAATATTGGTGATTAGCCATTATTAGTTATTTTAAGATTATAAATTAAATAGTTTAAAAAGCGAATTTATTTGATGTTAAACTGACAGCTCTAGTATACTTTGATAGCTATTTACCTGGTAGCTGGTGGTAATGAAATGAGAAAAGTAAATTTACCACTTAATTTTTAAGGGTGATTTACGTCTAAACCGTTGGGTTTAGCGATGTAAATAAAGAGCACCTTTTTTAAAGGCCTGGCATCAGTCTTTCAGAAATTATGCCAAAAACTACTGTAGCTGTCAACACTAAAAAATTATGACAAAAAAACAATTTTCAATGTAGGTAAAGTGCCCTCTAGCGGCAAACAATCAATGTGAATTGTTACTAAAATGATGAAGCGCAGAAGACTTAGCCTATCTTTCAAATATTAGTCAAATCGGTTTTCCTGTAAGCGAGTAATTCAAAAAACAAAAAATAAAAACTTGAACTTGGACGGCTTGTAACTCGAAAACGAATGACATTTTGAAAAAAAATTATATGAAGCTCTACGCTTATTTTGTCAAGTAGAATCACCCCCTTAAGTTTCGTGATCGATTTTTGAATCACCCTGTATATATATATATATATATATATATATATATATATATATATATATATATATATATATATATATATATATATATATATAAATAATTAATCTTAATTGTAATTAGTTCATTTACGATTTCTATTTTTTTATGGCAGTATTATTTTTTATGTATTTGTTACTGTTTCAGTGAACCTAATGCAATATGGGGGCCCTAGATTTTTGTATCAGATCTGGATGCCCCCAACCAAGCCCCTTTCATCATTATGTTACATGTTTATATGCTTATACATTTATGTGTGAGGATGTTACATGTGGAATCTTAAAATAAGGTCAATTAAAGACTCGGAGCCATGAGTTGTGCGCTGTGTTAAATCTTACTATTTGGGGCACCCATTTATTTGTTATTTCTGTATTTGTATTGTCTACTTACCCATTATTTCTAAGAATATTATTTTTTTAGTTCCGATTCTATTTGGAGTATTATAATAAAAAATAACTTTATAAACAAATTGAGTATAATTTTTTCTTTTACCGAAATAGTTACCAATAATTTAGAATATAAACGATTTACTTTATAAAATAAATAAATAAAGCTTTTATTGTCATAGATTTCATAGACAAAACATTACAATATCATAAGTTCAGTTATAAAATAACACATACACACAAACACACACACACATACACACAAGCACGCACACTTGTAACTTCAAGCATTACTCTACTAATTCTAAAATTAAAAAGAGTGTATCTAAAATTCTTAGTACAATGGTTTCGACAATTTCAAAATTATTAGCTAAAAACAACATATTAAAAAGGCAATGCTTATTAAAGAATGTACTAATACGTAAAGAAAATTATTTTTGGCAGTAGTATATCTCTCAGAGTAGTAATACTATAAAAGAGGAAATGAAACTTATTCTACTCCATTAGTTTGTTAAAAAGCTCTAATTCAGTTCTGACAAAGCACTGTACATGTTTCAAAACTACAACTTTTTAATCATCAGCAGTAAAATATCAACTTACAGACCGATAAAATAAAGTCTTCGAGAAAAAAAAGCACTAAAGTAAGAAATGAAAAAGAAACGCATGTAAATCGAATTAGAGGTTTTCGAACCTTCCAAAATGTAGGGATTATTAATTAAATATTTATAACCTGTTCAGTAAAAATATTAATTACCCGTTGTTCCTTTTTCTTATATATGCGCAGGTGAAATCGCGGTTAAGTGCTAGTAAAAAACAGGCTAGAATCTGGTCAGACAATGAATTAGAAAAAAATCATTATTTTTAGTCATATCGGTTCTAATTGTTCAGTTTAGTTTTTGTTGATTATTTTAATCCGCTTTCAAAATCTCTCATATTTAAAATTTCATTTAAAATACCGAACCCATTATAAATACTTAAACTCCTCATATATAACCCTATACAAACGGGATTTAAAATTATCGATATGTCTATACAGAAGGTGGAACTTCGATTTTAAAATTTTTGTGTATAACATTTTTCTTTCTTAAGGATATTTACTTTGTGACGCTTGCTTATAAATCGTTCGACAAATTTCTTGTTAAATATCTGGAAAACAAAAATAATAGAATGAGCCACTCCGATCCTGTTACAGTTGCCAAAAAAAATGTCACCAGTGTGATGCATTTGTCAAATTTTGACGTAAAGATATACACCGTTTTGAGTGTACCAATTAAATAAATTCCAATTTACCAGATGATGTATTTGCACATCTTACGATGAAGAATCGAATATTTTAAAATACCAAAAAAAACCTTAAAATTCACGTTCCTGTTTTATTGAATTGCAGCCCAAGATAATTGTTTCTGTAAAACAATATTTAACTTGAATTTCTACTTTTAGTTTCCTCAAAATTATAATTTTTCTGTTTAAAGCAACTCCAATAAAGCAAATTTTTTCAACTTCTTTGGAAGAGCGTAAATATGTCACAATTTTATTATTTTTAGATAACAAGCATGAAATGTCAGTTCTTATAAATAAATGAAAATGATTTTTCTATGACTGTTTATAAATTTTATTTTTTACAATAAAACTGTTATTTTACAAAATAGCTAAAATGTGAAATATGCGCCAAAAACAAATCGAGACTATTTTTTTTTTTGAAATATCTATTTTAGAAACATCCTTATTTGGACGTAGAGTATAAGAAGTTAACGAAAAAAAGTATTAAAGCATTTATTTTTAAAAATTTTATATCATGAATTAATATAGTATATTGTTTAATGTAAGGTATCGAAATGTCCACATAATCTATTGCAAAGAAAGTTTCATCATTTAAAAATAGCTTTGATTAGGTCTTTGTTAAAATTATTTTCTCCTCGATGCTTTTAGGGAACTGATATGTTAGGTATTTATATAGAGTTAACAACATTCATAATAATGTTGACATTTCCTTCATAAAAAGGAAGCTTTAATTTAAATGAAGTAAATTCCCAGATAGCACAAGATTTCCATTGGATATCCAGAATAGGTACATATAATGTCCTGTATGTCCATGGACCGTTTATGGATGTCCATTAGATGTGATGACCTGTAATCTATATGGACATCCATATCTGGATGTCCAGTGTAAGTCCATCAGACGTCCATTAATTAAATTTCGGGTTGTCGGTAAAATCGGATACTGTAATATCGGCCTGTAGAATTGTCATTTCTTAACCCGCCATGATCACAAAATATCCCTTCAGATATTTTGTGCCCATTATTCTGTTGACGTCGAGCTAAAAAACGACCTTTGGAGTTTTAGTTGAGCTAAAATCAAGTGTGCTTTTTATTTGAAGAAGATGCCACCGTTAAAGGTAAGTATAGTTATTTTTAATTTAATTTTTTAATTATACTAAAAATTACCGAACGAAACTACAGACATGCCCGACGAAAAGCTGATAATTTAGTATCAAACTCGCACAAATTTGAAAGTGAACAAAATATTCAGTATCAAAACACGTATATTAAAATATAGCTTTTATAGCTATACTTTTTCATACAATCACTTATTTAAATGGAAATTACTACAAATAAGTGCAAATATTTTGATAGGCCAATGAATTTTGTATCTTGTTGGTTAAAATGGAGCACAGATAGAGTTGTGAATTTGTGTAATAATAAAATTGTAAATTTTAGAGAAAATTCTCTCTGACAAAGTCATTATTGAGTAATCAGTCTAATAAGATTGCTGGCATTATTAAATGTTATCAAAATTTATAATGGAATAAAAGCTATAGCAAATTTGAATAATTATATTAATTTTTTTATGACTATTTTGGATTAAACGCTAGTAAAAGTTTACATTGATGTGTATTTTTGTGCAGTATAATTGTTAAAAAATATATAATAAAGTTTTGACAGTTCGACTCTAGGTTTAGACTTATAATTTAATTTATTTTAATTATTTTTTAGATGAATTTTCCACAGATTGGTCCAAATAAAATTCCTATGTGAAAGCCAATTTGTACCAAATTAGAGAGGATATTCAGGTAATCTTAAATAGGGAAAAAACAAGTATCTACAAAGAATTTTCTGCAGAAGTTCAACTATCCTTTTACTTAAGAAAATAATCAGCTACCTCAAGTCACATAAGATCTTCGGGACAATTTAAACTTTAAAGATGCAGTAAGTTTATTACACTTCTCCTGAAATAAAAGCCGAAACTTATTCGAGTAATGCTTCTTTATGTGTATGAGTCTATTGATAAAAAAAAACTTAATTTACAGGATTATTTTATATATATTTTTTTACTTTGATTCTTAAAGTCAAAAATATTCTTAGGTTAGCATATGTGGAGTTAACGTTTAATTATCTCAATAAAGTAATATAATTTTAGGTTTTACAATTAGCGAAAATTGGAGGAAATTATACCTATTAACTTATTAAAAGATATTTTATTGTAACAATGACAGATAGCCTTTCCAAGAATTATACATATGATGGAACAGTAAAGTGCCCTTTAAAGAACTTATGTTCACTATTTGTAGGTAAGTTACCACTTAAATATAAAAATTTGATGAAAAAAATCTCTGTTTTATTTGTCATACTCGTAAATAATAAGAACAAATTGGGTGTCAGATTTCACACATTGAACTCTAGATCCTCTTGTTCTGATAATACCAAGAGAAAAAGTGTGTTAAATTTTTTTTTCTTGTCTGTTGGTTTAAGCACTCTAAGCAATAACGATGCATTTGGTTATATATATATATATATATATATATATATATATATATATATATATATATATATATATATATAGAGAGAGAGAGAGAGAGAGAGAGATTTAAATTCCTACAAAACCATAAAATACTTCATCATCGTTAAACCTTATTAATTTTCAGCTGCGGTAGAAGGGGCCGATAAAAAACAGCCGAAGACGAGATTAGACAATGGCTGAAGAGAATAAACGACAGATATAAATCTAGAAAAAAAATAATCATTGTAACAATAAAAAGTCTTTATTTAAATAATTGGTATATTTTCTATTACCCAATTGAAATTGTACCTATTACTATGGAACCAGATAACTTATTCATAGCGATCCTTCTACAGCTTGAACAATTTAAATCAATTGAAGCTATATTTTGTAGCACTTGCAATGCGACTAATTATAAAATTTTATATTTTATATAGTATTGTATTAAAAACTTGACAATTGTAATCAATAAGGGTAATATGTGGATCCAGTTCCTGTTACCTGGTTCGCTAATGTAATTTATATCTGTTTAATTTTTGGGACTAATAGGGCCATCTATGGTTACTTGTTATCGACGTTTTGATGACATGAGTGGTCTGTGTCTTCAGATCTGCAGATTAATTAGGCACTGTAAGCTCTCGGATCCTAAGCAAATTCTGAAAATATCTACCATTCATGTTAGCGGAACGTCAAGAAGAGGGAACAATATATTATGACCTATTTATCCAAAAAGCACAATACCATCGGATAATATGTCCAAAATCGGGTCAAGAATGTACAATATATGGACATCCAAAATTAGTCCTATTAATATCCAAAAATGATCCATAGTTGGACAATATATGTAATCCAAAAAGACATCCATGAGTGGGACAATCGTATAGTCCAGTGGATATCCATAGGATGTTGGTGAACAAATTCTGGACATCCCATGGATACCCAGTATGTCCAGCTTTGGATAAACGATGGATATCCAGTGGACTGAAGTTTGCTATTTGGGGTAACATTATGTACTAAATCATTTAAAAAAAATAAAATAAAATAAACTCTAAAGGGGATAGTGTTAAAGCAGTTTATATTTAATTGTAAACAAAACAATATTTATTAAGACACTTTAAATATAAAGAAGGTAAAAATTTGCAAAACGTGAAAAGCATGAAAATTATGTTTTTTTGAAAAAATTTTGATTCTTACCCCCTATTTCGAGGTCCTAGAACACAATTCTGGCCTTGATTTTTCACTATTTTTCCTCACTTTCCCGGAAAACGCAAAAAAAGAAAAGCGTCACTTCACAAAGCACTTTCTTTTCAGTTAAAAACTGAATTTACGTATTTATTTTCAATGGAACTAGTTAAAAAATATTGTACGTAATATTTTTCAATTATTTTTGCACAAATTTTAGCAAACCAACTTAGAAAAACTTATATTTTCAGTGAAAAATCAAAAACGCGTCTCGAAATCGTCATCAACAGTCAGACTGTCTAAACTGGCCGCCGAATCACGTAAAAAGGTGCAAATTTGCCAGATGTAAAATTTCTTTATAATATAAACTATAAGATTTGTCCTTCTCAGTCAACAACATAGTTAAATTTTCTTTAATATTCAGAACAGTTTCCCAAATAGCACACTTCAGTCCACTGGATATCCATCGTTTATCCAAAGCTGGACATACCGGGTATCCATGGGATGTCCAGAATTTGTCCACCAACATCCTATGGATATCCACTGGACTATATGTTTGTCCCACTCATGGACGTCTTTTTGGATTCCATATATTATCCAGGTATGGATCATTTTTGGATATTAATAGGACTAATTTTGGATGTCCATATAATGTACATTCTTGACCCGATTGTGGACATATTATCCGATGTTATTGTGCTTTTTGGATTAATAGGTTATAATATATTGTTCCCTCTTCTTGACGTTCCACTAACATGAATGGTAAATATTTTTAGAATTTGCTTAGGGTCCGAGAGCTTACAGTACCTAGCTAATCTGCACTTCTGAAGATACAGACCACTCATGTCATCAAAACATCGATAACAAGTAACCATAGATGACCCTATTAGTCCCAAAAACTAAACAGATATAAATTACATTAGCGAACCAGGTAACAGGAACTGGATTCACATATTACACTTATTAGTAGTGAGCATTACCCGATTCGCTCTATCCCCCCCCTCCTTGACCCTGACATTGCCCCCTCCTACGTCAAGAGTAGTTATTCCGGCGATATAGACCGGGTCCCTTTTTTTGAGCCCCATTTTCTGGTGCTCCACCTGAGTACCCCATAGGGCTCCGCTAAAGTTCCGTCCGGGATCCTTATTTTTCAGAGCCCCGTCCGGGTTCCCTTTTTCTAGTACTTCACCCGGGTACCCCATAGGGCTTCGTTAAAGTTCCGTCCGGGGACCCCATTTTTTAGAGCTCCTTCCGAAGTCCCCCTTTTCTAAGCTTCATCTGGGTACCCTATAGGGCTCCTATAAAGTTCCATCCAAGGGCCCCATTTTCTAGAGCTCTACCCACGTGCCCCATAGGACTCAGTTCAATTTCCGACCGAGGGCCGCATTTTCTAGGTCTTCACTAGCGGATCCCATTCAAGCTCCAGCTAAAGGCCAAATTTTTCCCTGAACCCCCACCCAAGGGCCCCATTTGGACGTTGGCTTTCGCATTTACATCAGCTATCATTTACATTAGGCTTTAACCCCACTTTTTATTAGGCCCTATTTAATAAAGCGAAAATACGCTTTTCAGTAAAAACTAATCTAGTAGAATTTGAACAAATATTTCATTCGATTTAAAGACTTGTAGACAATCTGACAAGGAAATTCTGTAAATAGAGAACTTACTGTGGACCATGGTGATGCAAACACGCCATTTTATAATTTCATTTTAACAAGTTTGTAGCTAATTGAATAGATGATGGTAGGAATACTGTATTTCCCTTATTTTATATGTCCTATTTTTAGGATTAAGCCCCCGGAGTCCCATTTTCTAGTTGTTATCTGTCATACATCAGCTGTCATGTCAAATAATGATCGCGCGTAAAATTTTAGAGAGAACACCATTTGATATATATTTTTTTACTTTGAAAAGGTAAAATTTGGAAAAAAGAGTTGATACGAAGCTACTAGACATATGAATTTTATGTAATAAAAAGTGGAGTTATACGATATGCCCCTTAGAACGCACGGGGAAAATAAAACAAATATATACTTCATGTTTATTTCATCAAACATTATTTTTTACTGTAATATAAAGAGTGAATAATAAACAAATATTTAGCTGGTAAATTAACAATGTGAATTTATATTTAGGGCCCCCTATGGCAAGCAATTTCGAGTTATAACCTTTTTTTTGACATATATAATAGGTAAATCTAAATTACTTTAATAATAATTGAAAACATAATATTTTAATTTATTTTTTCAATTTATACAAACATATCCTTAATCTGATATATATTGTCACATATTTAGATTTTATTCCTGGGTACAGAATGTTTAGGACTGGAGGAGGAGGACCATCCACAAACCAAATAGTTTTGTGAATCGATTTTCACATCATCTGGAAGGTCTTTGTCAGCATAAGGTATGGTATATCTAAAAAAAATAAACAATTTTTAGCAAAAATAATTAAGTTGGATTTCCTTTAACCATAGGTGTCCCGTTTTATTTAATGTGATAAAAAGTTAATAAAATATCGAAAAAAGTAAAAAGTGCTTAAAAGGAAACTGATTATTTAAAATACTAACATAATGGTGAGAGTTATTAAAGAGATAAAAAGTAATCTAGGCATGAGTTTTTGTTTATGTCTCTTTTAATTCAATATAATAAAAAATTTCCAGATATGTATAAGCGAGGTTTTGAGCATAGGTATATATAAAATATGAAATAAACTATTTAATAGTGTACAGCAAAACCACAAGTTTCATTTATCATGATAAGCTAATGGTTCAACGAATCGATAATAGCCTAACTAACTCACTGATATGCTTTTCTCTAATTTTCCGTGAAATATGAAAGTGTTTTTTTATTTTGCTATTTTAAATACATAATTTCCTATTTTTTACAAATTTTAAACGCTTTTAAATTGTCATAATTATGTTTTAGATATCACATCTTATATCAATATTAAAAACACTCTAGTGTAAGAAATTAAATATTTGACTTTGTTACTACTCAAAATTCACCAAAAGTTGTATAAATAATATGAAAATATTAAAAAGGTTTCTTACTGCATTGGAAAAGACATAAAATTATAAAAAAAAACTATAATAATGGGTTAAATATTAAAAATGTGTAATTTGAAAAATTAAAAGCTCAAGTGATGCCTTGTGTAGATTTTTATCCAAAAATAGGGTGTTTTCAGGAGATAAATTAGTCACAGACTAAGTAATATGGACAATAAATTAAAGGTTCAAGTATATCTTGTATAGATTTTTTGTATAAAAATAGGGCATGTTCTGTAGAATACTTTAAATCGTGGATCATAATTTCGTTTAGATATGAGTTTAAATATTAAAATTAAAACCACTGTGATGTAAGAAATTAAATATTTTGCCTTTTGTTGACTTCTCAAAAATTCATCAAAATCTGTACAAAATAATATGAAAAATAATGTCAAAGAGGTTTCCTACTGCATTGGAAAAGACACAAAATTACAAAAAAATGCTATAACAAGTGGTTAAATCAACTGTTAGAAATGTCTAATTTGAAAAATTACAGGTCCAAGTTGCGTCTTGTGGAGATTTTTATACAAAATAGAGCGTTTTTAGAAGAGAAATTACACATTGACTAATTGATATGGGCAATAAATTAAAAGGTCCAAGTGTATTTTCTGATTTTTAATATAAAAATAGGGTATGTTCTGTTAGATACTTACAAGAAGGGTTATTTTGACATGTTAAAATGTATAATTTGAAAATTAAAGACTCCTGAAGTGTCTCTTATGAATTTTTTATACAAAATATGGAGTTTTCTGGAGAGAAATTGTACCCTAAGTGATGTTGACAATAAACTAAAATGCCAAATGTATACTATATAGATTTTTTATATAAAAATAGGGTATGTTCTGTAGAATACTTAAAAAAAAAGAGTTATTTCGTTCTGTTAAAAATGTATAATTTGAAAATTAAAGACCCATGAGATGTCTTTTATGGATTTTTTATACAAAATATGGCGTTTTCTGGAGAGAAATTGTACCCTAAGCGATATGGACAATAAATTAAAAGTCCAAATGTATCTTGTATAGATTTTTATGTTAAGATAGGATATGTTCTGTAGGATACCTACAAAAAGGGTTATCTTGATATGTTAAAATGTGTAATTTGAAATTAAAGCCCGCTGAAATGTCTCTTATGGATTTTTTATACAAAATATGGTGTTTTCTGGGGAGAAATTGTACTCTAAGTGATATGGATAATAAATTAAAAGTCCATATGTATCTTGTCTAATTTTTTATATAAAAATGGGGTATATTCTGTAGGATACTTACAAAAAGGCCTATTTTGATATGTTAAAATATATAATTTGAAAATTAAAAACCCCTGAAGTGTCTCTTACGAGTTTTTTTATTCAAAATAAATTGTTTTCTGTAGAGAAATTGTACCCTAAGTGATGTTGACAATAAACTAAGAGTCCAAATGTATCCTATATAGATTTTTTATATAAAAATAGGGTATACACTGTAGAATATTTACATGAAAGGATATATGTTCTACAACAAATCCTCATAAAGTTCCAGAAGCCCAATACAGCCCCAAGTAGCATATATTTCAATATTCTTTTCAGTTTTATTATATATCTCTTCTGGACATATTACGTTTACCTACAAAAAATTTTTAACACAAAATATCAGTTAACTATTAAATATATAGTTATCACAATGAGCTGATGGTTTAATAAATCGATAATAGTCATAACTTACTCACAGATATGTTTTTCTCTTTTTTCCCTAATAGAGAGGTGTAAGCCATGTTTCAACGTTAATACTTTAGTGGCTGTTGTTGTCGAAACTGCTGCCACAATAGAAGTATTCACGTATTTAGATTTTACCTAAAATTGGAAAAGTTACAATAATTTTCTTCAAATTAACAAAAAACCATACCACTAAAATTGTTACTTACAAAAAGGGTTATTTCGTTCTATTAAAAATGTATAATTTAAAAATTAAAGACACGTGAGATGTCTTTTATGGATTTTTTATAAAAAATATGGTATGTCTCGAAAGAAATTATACACCAAGTAATACGGGCAATAAATTAAAGGTCCTAGTGTATCTTGTGTAGATTTTTTATATAAAAATAGGGTATATTCTGTAGAATACTTACATAAAAAGGATATTTGTTCTACAATAAAACCTCATAAAATTCCAGAAGGGCCACGCAGTCCCAAGTAACATATATTTCATTATACTTTTCAGTTCTATATGTATCTCTTCTGGATGTATTACGATTACCTACAAAAAATTTTTAACACCAAATTTCAGTTAATTATTAAATATAGAGTTATCAAAATGAGTTGATGGTTTAATAAATCGATAATAGTCATAGCTCACTCACAGATATGTTCTCCTCTTTTTTCCATAACAGAGAGGTGTAAGCCATGTTTCAACGTTAATACATTAGTTACTGTTGTAGCCGAAACTGCTGCCACAATAGAAGTATTCAGGTATTTAGATTTTACCTAAAATTGGAAAAGTACAACGTTTTTCTTTAAATTAACAAAAAAAAACACTAAAATTGTTACTTTTTATTAAATTAAAAATGAAACTTCTTGTTTTAAAATTGATATTTGCATCAAAGAAAAATTTATATCATATTAATAATTTTTCCACTATACAGTACTGATAAGCAACTTAAAAACTGACCTTCATTGGTTTGCTGCAGGCATTGTTGTGATAAATGCAAATATGTTTGACTAAATTCAAGCTTATTCTAAAAAGTTCGAGTTAGTAAAAAATTAAATAGCAATAAGGTGTATAATTTTTAAATAACAAATAAAAAGCTAATTTATATACATTAGGGTAAAATTTACGCATTTGATAATTAGTTGTCCTATTACTTTTTATGGTTTATTGGTAAATAGGCTGTCATTCTTGACATCCTCGTCGTCCCACCACCACAAATAAACGAAACAAATGTCTGCATATTTGATTTTTCTCTCTCAAAATTGACTTCAGATATTTTTATTCTTGTCTATGTGCTTCTATATGCTGTTTATTTCACATCGGGAGTATTCGTTACATGCCAAATTCTTTCTTGAATGTATTTCTGGCCCATATGTAAACCATTTCCGATATAAAGTACGGCATATCTAAAAAATTAACTTTTTCAAAATTTTTAATTAAGAGGAGAAAGTAAAACTAGAAGAAGAACACCCTTTTGCAAAATTAAGAAAATCATTGTTTCTGTTTTAAATATTTCCCAGCCTTCATTTTTACAAAGTAGTTCTGCTTTTTTATACCTTTACATAGACTAAAAAAGTGCTTATATGTCTCAAATACTATTAAAAAGTAATTTTTGAAATTCACTCATCAAAAAATTTTCTAAGCTGACATTTTAAGATAAAAATGTGACCAAAGCTACCTATTAAATTTTTCTTAAGTATTTTATCAGAAAAACACTAAAATGTACCTGACATAAAAAAAATCAATGGCGTAATTTAAAAAAATATTTCATTTTCGACAAAAAAAAATAATCCAAAAACTTATCTGTCTAAATTTTAAGCATTATTTCGAATAGAAACTAATTAAAATGCTCTCTAAACATGAATAAATCATCCACCATTCGTTGAAACTACAAAATAGAAAAAAATAAATCCGCCATTTTTAGACGCCGTTGTCGTGCAAGCTATACTTTGCACCAATCAGATATTTACTACAAAAATTACTATTTAACTACTTAAATTGAAAATATACTGCTTTTTTCTAACAGAAAATAATTAAAAATGCACGCTAAACATATAGAAATCAATTAATATTATCATCTTGTTAGATTTTATGAATAAAAATAAAACGGTTTTTTATAAGACCATTCGCCCTGGAATTATATCAAAATTTATCTTAAAACTTACCTCTTTCAATTTTCTTAAGGATTTAGTCGAACAAAAACTGATTAAAAATGCACTCAACATATAAAATTCAATTAAAAATTCACTTTACACGCTTAAAATTTGTAATAAAAATAATATTATCGGCCATTATGGTTGCGGTACGAATATTGACATAATGGCTATATTCTTTTGAGTAATTATCAATTGATCAAACTGAACAAAGTGAAACTGATAAATTCATGTTCTTTTGAATATGCATTTACTTGTCATTGGGCTGAAGTGATCATGATTACTTCAAGTGATAGAAGTGAAAGTGATAATGACTCAAAAGAATAGCCCTAATACTGACAAACTTTTTAAAAGCAGTTCTACCGGCGGATCGATAAAAAGATCGGGTCTGTTACCTGCCTTCACATCGAAAGTTCCATGAATTACATACAGTTCCGATCGCCCTTTTCAGTACTGGAAACCATACTTTCAAACCTTTTTTAAATTCGAATTGTGTCTGCTTCTATTTTTTCAATAAAATAACATTGTGGAAATCCTAAGTAGACTATAATTTATTTTAGATTGCTAAGTTAAAGGTGAAACACAATAAACAAGCATGTAAAATTTGTGTCTTTGGTAAAATAGGTATAAATTACAGTTTTTAGAGAGTACGACTAGTAATAATATTTATTTAAATTATAAAATCAGATGTTACTGTAATGAAATGTAACGAAAATTTTCGTTGTTCGAGCTGTATTACTTTTTAATAAAAATAATGTAATTAATACTGATTTGTTTTTATATAACAGTTTCAAGAATCGGATTGTCTATTGGGTAGTAATTCACCCCTTCCACGCCTTAAACTTTGTCACGACCTTAAAAAATATACGAGTATATGCTAATGTCTTTGAAAGCTGGCGTGATAATTCACCCCCACTCTATAAACTTAATCCACGCCTTGAAAATATGCACGCT
The DNA here is from genome assembly GCA_034092305.1 of Diaprepes abbreviatus. NCBI lineage: Eukaryota > Metazoa > Arthropoda > Insecta > Coleoptera > Curculionidae > Diaprepes > Diaprepes abbreviatus. The sequence continues at coordinate 6,897,782 of JASJET010000032.1, read as the reverse complement.
TCCTCGATGTCTTGAAAACTGGCGCTCGACCTAACATATGTGATGAATATATATGACGTCATTTTACCCTGAAGTATACCATTATAAACGCCCATGCTCCGAGGAATGATTTTTATATTCACGTTGATATCATAATTTTAAAATATTTTTTTGTAGTGCATATTTTAAAAGTGATTGTTGTTACAGGTAATTTTTATTTAACACATTTTTCCACAACCAGTATTTCAAAAATTTTTTAATAATTTGACTTTTTGTTTCTTACCAGTTGAGTTATTACTTACTTTTCAAAAATAATCTTTTATGAAGGAATTATTCCCAAAAAATGCGCCCAGAATTTCCTTCGCTGTATTTGAAGGAGAAAAATACCTTTTTAATATTTCCGTTTTCAAATATCATGGATTTCTTTTACAACAGCATTTTGTTCTTATAGATCCTTTTTAAAGTCTGATTCTTTAACTTTCTGTGTATAAGCTAAGTTCAGAATCTTGTACTTCTACAGAAACCAAGACATAAGTTAAATAATGTCAAAATAAATGCGACGTATCTAAATTCAATGATTATTTCGCCTTTAGTGCTCTAATTTCCTTGTTTTCCTGGAGAAGTTATAACAAAGGTATCGAAAATGCAAGATATTAGTTTAAATAAATCCAATAATCTTTGAGATATTTTCTTATTTCCCTAAAAAATGGATTTCGGGGAGTAAATTAATACAAACGTTTGTGACATTCTGTCTATAAGCTAAGTTCAGAATCTTGTACTTTTCCTAAAAAAAAAAAAGAACAAGGAATATAGGTTCAATAAAATCGAAATAAGAACGAAAGATCTAAATTCAATGACTATTTCGCATTTGGTGCTGTAATTTCTTTGCTGTTCCTAGTTAACCTATAAAAGAAGTATCCAAAATGCCAGATTTTTAAAATATTATGAAAACTAATATTCTTAGAGATATTTACGTATTTCCCTAAAAAGTGGACATCGGGAAGTAAATTAAGAAAAACGGTCCAGTTTCGATTTTCTGTCTATAAGCTAAGTTCAAAATCTTGTACTCCTCTTGTAAAAAAAACAAAAATTATATGTTAAATAATGTTGAAATATGAACGAAATGTCTAAATTCTGTTATTTTTCGCCTCTTTGTGCTATAATTTTTAATATATTTCGGCAGCACAACTACAAAAATCTCTGAAGGATTTAATTTTCAATTATATTTAGAATATAGAATTTTACTTTGGAGTGAATAAAATCTAAATATGAACGGAATATCTAAATTTAGTTACTGATTAGTCTTTGGGGTTATGATTTCCTTGCTTTCCTAGAAAAGTTATAACAAAAGTATTGAAAAATGCAGGATATTTAAATATTATTCAAAATAAAACTAATAATCAAAGAAATATTTTTGTATTTCCCTAAAAAACCGCATTCGAAAAGTAAATTAATATAAACACTACATTTTTGACTTTCTGTCGATAACCTAAGTTCAGAATCTTATACTTCTATAAAAAACAAAAAATATAGATTAAATAAAGTTGAAATATGACGAAACATCTAAATTCTATGAGTTTTCGCCCTTGGTACTATAATTTCTAATATATTTCGGCAGCAGAACAACGAAAATCTCTGAAGGTTTTAATTTTCAATTATATTACGAATATAGAATAGCATTTTAGAGTGCAGAAATAAAAATATTAACGAAATATCTAAATTTAGTAATTATTTCGTCTTTGATGTTCGTCTTTCGTATCAAATATGCAGAATTTTTAAAATATTATGCAAAATAAAACTAAAAATGAAAGAGATATTTTCGTATTTCAAAAAAAAAAAATAAATGAAATTCGGGAAGTAAATTGATACAAACGACTCATTTCTGACTTTCTGTCCATAAGTTAAGCTCAGAATCTTATAGTTCTCCTGCGAAAAGATAAAAATATAGGTTAAATAAGGTCGAAATAAGACCGAAATATCTAAATTCCATAATTACTATGCCTTTAGTTCTATTATTTCCTTGTTTTCCTAGAAAAGTTATAACAGAGGTATCGAAAATGCAGGATATTATTTAAAATAAATTCAATAATCTTTGAGATATTTTCGTATTTCCCTAAAAATGAAATTCCGGGAGTAAATTAATACAGACAGCCCAATTTTGAGTTTATGCCCATAACCTAAGTTCAGAATCTTGAACTTCTAAAAAAACCAAGAAATATAAGGTTACATATGGTCGAAATAAGAACGAAATGTCTTCAATCAATGATTGACGACCTTATTTAACCTATATTTCTTGGATTTTGTAGAAGCACAAGACTCTGAACTTAGGTTATGGGCATAAACTCAAAATTGGGCTGTCTGTATTAATTTACTCCCGGAATTTCATTTTTAGGGAAATACGAAAATATCTCAAAGATTATTGAATTTATTTTAAATAATATCCTGCATTTTCGATACCTCTGTTATAACTTTTCTAGGAAAACAAGGAAATAATAGAACTAAAGGCATAGTAATTATGGAATTTAGATATTTCGGTCTTATTTCGACCTTATTTAACCTATATTTTTATCTTTTCGCAGGAGAACTATAAGATTCTGAGCTTAACTTATGGACAGAAAGTCAGAAATGAGTCGTTTGTATCAATTTACTTCCCGAATTTCATTTATTTTTTTTTTGGAAATACGAAAATATCTCTTTCATTTTTAGTTTTATTTTGCATAATATTTTAAAAATTCTGCATATTTGATACGAAAGACGAACATCAAAGACGAAATAATTACTAAATTTAGATATTTCGTTAATATTTTTATTTCTGCACTCTAAAATGCTATTCTATATTCGTAATATAATTGAAAATTAAAACCTTCAGAGATTTTCGTTGTTCTGCTGCCGAAATATATTAGAAATTATAGTACCAAGGGCGAAAACTCATAGAATTTAGATGTTTCGTCATATTTCAACTTTATTTAATCTATATTTTTTGTTTTTTATAGAAGTATAAGATTCTGAACTTAGGTTATCGACAGAAAGTCAAAAATGTAGTGTTTATATTAATTTACTTTTCGAATGCGTGTTTTTAGGGAAATACAAAAATATTTCTTTGATTATTAGTCTTATTTTGAATAATATTTAAATATCCTGCATTTTTCAATACTTTTGTTATAACTTTTCTAGGAAAGCAAGGAAATCATAACCCCAAAGACTAATCAGTAACTAAATTTAGATATTCCGTTCATATTTAGATTTTATTCACTCCAAAGTAAAATTCTATATTCTAAATATAATTGAAAATTAAATCCTTCAGAGATTTTTGTAGTTGTGCTGCCGAAATATATTAAAAATTATAGCACAAAGAGGCGAAAAATAACAGAATTTAGACATTTCGTTCATATTTCAACATTATTTAACATATAATTTTTGTTTTTTTTACAAGAGGAGTACAAGATTTTGAACTTAGCTTATAGACAGAAAATCGAAACTGGACCGTTTTTCTTAATTTACTTCCCGATGTCCACTTTTTAGGGAAATACGTAAATATCTCTAAGAATATTAGTTTTCATAATATTTTAAAAATCTGGCATTTTGGATACTTCTTTTATAGGTTAACTAGGAACAGCAAAGAAATTACAGCACCAAATGCGAAATAGTCATTGAATTTAGATCTTTCGTTCTTATTTCGATTTTATTGAACCTATATTCCTTGTTCTTTTTTTTTTTTAGGAAAAGTACAAGATTCTGAACTTAGCTTATAGACAGAATGTCACAAACGTTTGTATTAATTTACTCCCCGAAATCCATTTTTTAGGGAAATAAGAAAATATCTCAAAGATTATTGGATTTATTTAAACTAATATCTTGCATTTTCGATACCTTTGTTATAACTTCTCCAGGAAAACAAGGAAATTAGAGCACTAAAGGCGAAATAATCATTGAATTTAGATACGTCGCATTTATTTTGACATTATTTAACTTATGTCTTGGTTTCTGTAGGAGAAGTACAAGATTCTGAACTTAGCTTATACACAGAAAGTTAAAGAATCAGACTTTAAAAAGGATCTATAAGAACAAAATGCTGTTGTAAAAGAAATCCATGATATTTGAAAACGGAAATATTAAAAAGGTATTTTTCTCCTTCAAATACAGCGAAGGAAATTCTGGGCGCATTTTTTGGGAATAATTCCTTCATAAAAGATTATTTTTGAAAAGTAAGTAATAACTCAACTGGTAAGAAACAAAAAGTCAAATTATTAAAAAATTTTTGAAATACTGGTTGTGGAAAAATGTGTTAAATAAAAATTACCTGTAACAACAATCACTTTTAAAATATGCACTACAAAAAAATATTTTAAAATTATGATATCAACGTGAATATAAAAATCATTCCTCGGAGCATGGGCGTTTATAATGGTATACTTCAGGGTAAAATGACGTCATATATATTCATCACATATGTTAGGTCGAGCGCCAGTTTTCAAGACATCGAGGAAGCGTGCATATTTTCAAGGCGTGGATTAAGTTTATAGAGTGGGGGTGAATTATCACGCCAGCTTTCAAAGACATTAGCATATACTCGTATATTTTTTAAGGTCGTGACAAAGTTTAAGGCGTGGAAGGGGTGAATTACTACCCAATAGACAATCCGATTCTTGAAACTGTTATATAAAAACAAATCAGTATTAATTACATTATTTTTATTAAAAAGTAATACAGCTCGAACAACGAAAATTTTCGTTACATTTCATTACAGTAACATCTGATTTTATAATTTAAATAAATATTATTACTAGTCGTACTCTCTAAAAACTGTAATTTATACCTATTTTACCAAAGACACAAATTTTACATGCTTGTTTATTGTGTTTCACCTTTAACTTAGCAATCTAAAATAAATTATAGTCTACTTAGGATTTCCACAATGTTATTTTATTGAAAAAATAGAAGCAGACACAATTCGAATTTAAAAAAGGTTTGAAAGTATGGTTTCCAGTACTGAAAAGGGCGATCGGAACTGTATGTAATTCATGGAACTTTCGATGTGAAGGCAGGTAACAGACCCGATCTTTTTATCGATCCGCCGGTAGAACTGCTTTTAAAAAGTTTGTCAGTATTAGGGCTATTCTTTTGAGTCATTATCACTTTCACTTCTATCACTTGAAGTAATCATGATCACTTCAGCCCAATGACAAGTAAATGCATATTCAAAAGAACATGAATTTATCAGTTTCACTTTGTTCAGTTTGATCAATTGATAATTACTCAAAAGAATATAGCCATTATGTCAATATTCGTACCGCAACCATAATGGCCGATAATATTATTTTTATTACAAATTTTAAGCGTGTAAAGTGAATTTTTAATTGAATTTTATATGTTGAGTGCATTTTTAATCAGTTTTTGTTCGACTAAATCCTTAAGAAAATTGAAAGAGGTAAGTTTTAAGATAAATTTTGATATAATTCCAGGGCGAATGGTCTTATAAAAAACCGTTTTATTTTTATTCATAAAATCTAACAAGATGATAATATTAATTGATTTCTATATGTTTAGAGTAGTGGGAATAGGGGGCTTCTAGTTGACCCCCCCACCACTTTTTTGATTGGTCAGCCAAGAATGACCTTGTTTCTGATTGGCTGCCCAAGTTCGCCCCCTATTCCGATTGGTTTCATAAACTCCGCCTCTTTTTGCTCCACCTCCTACCTCCTTCCTAACCACCACAGTAGTTGGAGGGGAGCTGGTAGCAGTTGGAGGGGAGCTGGTATTTTAAACGATCGAATCTGAGCGAACTTCAGTCATTCGTGCGCGATGTCAAATAGCGACCAACAACAACAACAGCAACTCATTGAACGTGTAGGCCAAGTAATAATTTCCTACCAAAATAACGGAAAAAATCTTACCGATTTTGAAGATCAAGACTTGGCCTTCTTTCCCATCAACTACTTGAAAACATTCGTCGATTCACTTAGTTTACAACAAATTTGGAACAGGTTGCCGGAAAATTATAGAAGTGACGAAGAATTGCAGCTAAATTTGCCGTGTTTTAAACACTATCCAATATATCAACACCACATAGACGGCCCACCATTATCAATAAAAAAGTGTTGTAAAATTAAAAAATAGTGTGAACAAGTGAATCGAGTTTCATCGGACAGTCTTCGAAATGGATCAGACACATGTATATTTAGATTCTGCTTGCGATGAAACGATCCAGTCAATGTACAAAGATGAAACAACTCATTTTAACTTGGCTGGAAGAGGAAAGTTTCACGCAAGACAGGATTCTCTGATCACTATTGATCGAAATAATTTCGAAGACGACGATGAAGATGAAGAAGATGATGGGATAGAGGATAATGGCGTTCCAAACGGGTGTGGAGAAGAGGGGCTCGTGAAAGTGGCAAAAATAAATGCAAGTGATACATTGACACCAAATTACCTTACGCGAGAAGTGTGCGTTTTTCAATCTTATGTCGTAATTATTTCATCTTCTGGCGGTGCATATAATTTATGTTGTGAATGTTACTATATACATGCTCTAAATTGCCCAAATGGGAAAAATAATTTTGTTAATAGCCACTATAAACGATCCTTTATATGTTGCGAAAAAGATCTGCAATGTAACACGTGTGAAAACGATTTATTCATAACAACTCCTTCACAAGCATGTATAATATGTAACAAACCAGAACTAAAGAATATGCAAAACCATCTAATTGAAAAATCAAATTTTAAATAAATTTATTTCACTTGCACTTATTCATGCACTATGGCGTTTTTAATATTAAGTTTAAGTTTAAAATATTTTATAAGAATTTAGATTTTGTTCTGCTAAGTTAAATAAATATAAGAAACTATGTAAATAAATATAAGGGAATGATGTAAATAAATATAAGGGAATGATGTGAATAAATAAGAATTTGTATTTATTCCCATTGAAAGAAATTATAATTTTGTTCTTTCAGTGTAGAATAATTCTTTTCAAATAATATGCACAACAACCCTACCGATAAATCAAATTTAAATAAATGAATTTGATACTCCACTTGAATTTATTCATGCACCCTAGTAGTTTTTGAATATTAAGTTTAAAATGTCAACTAATTTAAATAAGATTTCATATAAAATATAAGTTGTAAGATATAAGTTATAAGATATAAGTTATAAGATATATATTAAGTTTAAGTTAAATAAATATAAGGGTGCCATCTAAATAAATAGAAATTTGTTTATATTAAGATTCGAAGAACTAATGATTTTGTTCTTTCAGTGTAGAATAATTTTTTCTACATAATATGCACAATCAATCCTATCGATAAATTGAATTTTAAATAAATGAATTTAATACTGCACTTGAATTTATTCATTCACCCTAGTATTTTTTAATATTAAGTTTAAAATGTCAACTAAGACATTTAAATAAGATTTTATATATAAGATAAAGAACAATTAGGTTTAATTCCCTGACAACAGACTATGATTTATTCTTCCATGTTAAAAAAAAAACCTAGTTTTCATTACTGTGCTTGTAAAAAAAATTATATTCATCCTATTCATAATAATTCTTTCAAGTTAAAGAAACTTGGTTATTAGGTGTGATTCTGTATAAGAAATAGAAAAAAATAAAATAAAATATTTTCTTCAACGACTTTGTTTTTTATTATTCCTATATCCAAAATACAAATATACATATATACATAAATACATATTTATAATTTATACCATTTTGGGTTGCCAATTGCTGCTGTCTGCCAGAGGTTGCTGCTGCATGCCAGAGGTTGCTGCTGCATGCCAGAGGTTGCTGCTGCATGCCAGAGGTTGCTGCTGCATGCCAGAGGTTGCTGTTGTCTGCCATAGGTTGCTGCTTTGCCATCGGTTGTTGTTGTCTGCCAGAGGTTGCTGCTCTGCAAGAGGCCAATTTATAATTTATAATTTATTGGCCTCTTGCATTTTCGAGGGTAACTCTGCCTTCGCTGCTGCTGCTGTTGTTGTTGCTGTTGTTGTGGCTGCTCCTGATGCTGTTGATGTTGCTGTTGATGTTGCTGTTGCTGCTGTGGCCTCTTGCATTTTCGAGGGTAACTCTGCCTTCGCTGCTGCTGCTGTTGTTGTTGCTGTTGTTGTGGCTGCTCCTGATGCTGTTGATGTTGCTGTTGATGTTGCTGTTGCTGCTGTGGCCTCTTGCACTTTCGAGGGTAACTCTGCCTTCGCTGCTGCTGTTGTTGCTGTGGTTGTGGCTGCTCCTGCTGCTGCTGCTGTTGTTGCTGCTGTTGTTGTGGCTGCTCCCGCTGCTGCTCCCGCTGCTGCTCCTGCTGCTGTTGTTGCTGCTGCTGCTCTGCCATAGGTTGTGGCCGATCTTCTTCCATAGGCTGTTGTTGCTCCATCATCAAAGGTTGAAGATCCATTGCTCGGTCTGGATCCCACTCAAAGGCGATAGGCTCGGGATCCAGGTCTGGCTCAAACATGTTGATAAATTCTTCATCTAAATAGTCAGCCTCTGATGGTGGCGGCCACATCACCGTGTTCTCGGAATTTGGACTCTGACGATCCATCAGATTAATCTGATTTTCCAAGAATCCCAGAAAGTCTTGTAGTGTTATAATTATGAACGTACTCATTTTGAGACTTTAAACTTAATGAATGCTAAGTCAAGACGCTGTAAATCCTTATATACAATACTGAAATACCACTTTTCCTACCTCCAGCGGCAAAACCAGTCCGAAGAATGAGAAGAAGAAGAAGGCAAAGATAGCGTGAACTCGAGAGAGGTCGTTCAACGGTCGTAAGTTGTTTTGTTCTTAAGAAAAAGACGAGTAAAGAGGAGAAGAAGAAAAAAAAAAAGTTGTTTTTGGAATAATATAAAAAACGAAAAAAAAAAAAATAAAAAAAAAATAAAAAAAAAATAAAAAAAAAAATAAAAAAAAAAAAAAAAAAACTGTTTTTTATATTATTCCAAAAAACAACTTTTTTTTTTTTCTTCTTCTCCTCTTTACTCGTCATTTTCTTAAGAACAAAACAACTTACGACCGTTGAACGACCTCTCTCGAGTTCACGGTCTCACGGTTCCCGTCGTACCATGCAGTGCCACGCCGTACCAGCCGGTACCAGGCTCTTGGCTGCTTTAAAAGGCGGCTGGGTACGAAGCGTCTCTTCAGTTTACATCTCGCTATTAGCGTACGCTTGTAAAATTATCGAATCTGTTGTGAATATATCTAGATAGTCCGATTTATTTCGAATTGTGTGACGTAGTGACATATTAATTTTTATTTGGTTTGTATTGTTGATTTCATATTTTTGATTTGATATTTTTGATTTCATATTTTTGATTTAATATTTTTGACTTAATACTTTGGATTTTTAATTCATTTTTATTTCATCTTTTAAAAGCCAATTTTTGATTGATTTTTTCATTTTTGTGGATTTTTTTTATTGATTTTTTATTGATTTTTTGATTTTTTTATTGATTCATAATTTTTTTATTTTTTAATTTATAATTTAAAATGTCATTTTTAAATGTAAAAATTGAAAACATCGACTTAACAGCCTTCGATTTAAACGACGCTTGCCTTGTGCATGATTTGATTGATTGTTCATTTTGTGGGCTAAGCGACGAGGAGCTAGATATTAAATTTAGGGAAATTGATATTAATACATTTAACAATTCATCTGAATCTGGCGATTCTTCCGAAATTGGTGAAAGCGATATTTTGACACAGCTCTTAAAAGTTTTGGATGAATCTATTATCCCTGATATTCCTCAAGAACCTCTTGAAACAATTAATTTCGATGATTTAAATAATGATATATTAAGGAAAAATTTAATTAACAATTCTGAAATAAATGAGGGATATAATTTGGAACAACTTTTAGATATATTAGAAGGGGGTGAAATTTGTGAAAATAGCTCAGGGCAAAATTTAATTAAGGGTGATGTGGAATATCAGGAGACTTTTGAGAGCTGTGAGGAACAAAATAATAAGGGGGTTTTAAACAATAATAATAATGGGGTTGGTAACGAGGGAGCTTTAAATAATGATAAGAGGATTGGCATTGGGGGTTTTTCGAAAAATAATATGGAAGAGGTTTATCGCCCCCACTATTCGCCAATTTCAGATGCATCGTCAGATTCATCAGAGGATTCCAACGACAGCGTTGAGACTGTTATAAACGTCTCAGCCAAAGCTCAGCATAATTTTATTAAAGTGTTGGATCAAAATTTAATTGAAGGGTTGGATCAAAATTTTATTCAGGGGTTTGAACAACCATCCAAATTTGGCTATACCAGAAATTCAGTAAATTCGGTAGATGTTTTTGATTTGAGTTGTGGCGAAATTGTGGGGGACATTGAGGTATATACTTATACTGAAAATTTTGAAGATGAGCAGCCTCAATGTCCCTTAATTTCTTCCTGTAATCAAAATCAATTTTTGAAAAATCCTTCTGGCCTAAATTTAGAACAAAGTTCTAAAAATTTAATTGAAAAAAATTTACCCAAAAAACGTTCTTTATCAGAAACAAATGATTGTTCAGATTTAAAAAAGTCAAAATTGGACGGTGATATTTCTAGTTCCCAAACTTTAGGGGCACAAATTTCAAAAAATTCTTTACCAGTCGCTGTAACAACAGCTCCGAAAATCAATCCAACAAATAAAGTCGCTATTGGAGAATTAGATAAGTTTCTACATAAGAAAACTAAGCCGAGCTTAAATAGGAATGAAACAAGGTGTGCCACATCTAGATTTAAGTCAATGGTTTATTCCTATTTAAACTTAGATAATATATGTAATAATTTATCTAATTCGACTTTAAAAGACGTTAAAAATTGTATTCAACGACAAGGCGATCTTCTTTTAAATTTGGGAAATATATTTTTTTAAAAAAATCCATGTTTTTCTTCAAATTAAAAAGTGAATCCAAAAGTTAATTCAAAAGTAAATCCAAAAGTTTTCTAAATTGCGCGAGCTGAAAAAATTGCTAATTATTCTATGTCATTGGGTCTTGATAGATCGAAATTGTATTTATTTAAAAGCGACACGGCCCTAACCGATTCCATTTTAAAATGACTCTCCTTTGCACACACTGCTTAAGAGAATTTAAAAGAAAATCACATATTGTACGCCACCTTCGAGAAAATGTTGTTAATAACGAAAACACCTTTAACTTGGAAGATTATATAATTAATCGTAAGTATTTTTTTATAACATATTTAGCTATAATTTTCCTTTTAATTTTTTTTTTATTATTAATAAAGGTTTACAGAGGAATTAAAAAATAATAATTGTTTCAGTTGATGAACTACTTTCAAGACCTCCAATGCGATTTTGCCAAGATTGTGAAGTAAATGTCAAATCTAATTCCTGGAGCACACACTTGAGGACAAATATTCATAAAAACAGGAGCTGCATAAAATATGGAAATGGAATTGACATTATCAGGAGTGCATTTAAATGTCGAATAGCTTCCTACAGAATATATTCGCAGAATTATCACATCGACATCAAAAAGTTTCAGCAAGATGTTGGTAATAAAGTGCAAACATTAATACGCCAGCGTCAACAGGAATTTACATGTGCTAAAGTAAATTTGGAATTATTTGGAATATATTATTCTCCAACTTTAACCTCTACTTCAATTAAGTCATTTAATACACCGTTCTTCATTGTAACCCATACAACTGATCTACAACAGCTTTACGATGATTTATTCAAGATTATTGAAACCAAAGCAGATGAATTGCCGGAAAGAGACTCAGGTAATTATTATTTAATCTCAAGAGCTAAGTTTTCTTAATCTCAAGAGCTAAGTTTTCTTAATATCACTTGTACATCTCTAACAAATATTATTCAGAACTAATTTTTTAATTCCTATTACAGGGTGGGCTCTACAAAGAATTCTGCATTTGGAAGTCAACATCAATAAGTACAACCCATTGAATGCCTCCTCCTACATTAAGATGCATCACTTTTCTAAATCAATAGTGAATGTGATGAATGAGGACAATTGCTGTTTCGCCTGGGCAGTGGTTTCAGCAGCATACCAGCCAACCGGTAATCCTCGAAAGACCTCATCATATCCAGACTTCAGAGACGCTTTCGATTTTACAGGTATTGAATTTCCAGTAAAATTATTAGATATAAAAAAGTTTGAGGAAAAAAATAATTTGTCCATAAATGTATATGGAGTTGAAAAATTTTTAAGGGATAATAAAAAGGTATATGAGATTGTCGGTCCTTTACATTATAATAATGAAAAGAAAAAATTACATAATAATTTGCTTTTAATAAGTTCTGATGATGGAAATAACCACTACTGTTGGATAAAGGATTTAGGTTGCTTGGTATCCAAACAATTATCAAAAAAGAAAATAAAAAAATACTTATGTGATGGATGCCTTCAATATTTTGGAACATATGAAAAACTTAACACACATTTAGAACGTGATTGTAGTTTTGTTCGAATTGAGCTTCCTTCAGATAATTTGATTTTGGATAAATTTGGCAATTATATTCCTGCAAATATATTAAAGTTTCAAAATATTCAGAAACAGTATAAAGCTCCTTTTGTTATTTATGCCGATTTTGAATGTTATTTGAAAAACATTGAGTGCCAACAATCTACACCTGATTCGACAACCTCATATACTATTAAAACTGCTGAACATATACCCTATTCATTTGCTTATTATATTAAATCATCATTTGATGAGAATGTTGTGTGTCTTAAACTTTATAGAGGTACAGATTGTGCTATAAAATTTATTGAATACATTGAAAATGATGTAAAAGAAATTTATAAAAAATATTTAAAATATCAAGTACCATTGAAAGATTTATCATCTGTGGAACAGATTGAATATGAAAATTCTAGCATTTGTTATGTATGTGAAAAACCTTTTTCAAAAGGAAATTTCATAAAGTGTAGGGATCATTGTCATATTACAGGTAAATATCGAGGAGCCGCCCACTCAATATGTAATTTGCATTTTAAACCTCCAAAATATATACCAATAGTATTGCATAATTTAAAAAACTATGATTCTCACCTATTTATTAAATCGCTTTGCTATAATAAAGAAAATATTAGTGTTATAGCTCAAAATAAAGAAAAGTATATTTCTTTTAGTAAGGAAATTTTCGTTGATGTGTCAGAAAAGCGGAAACCAGTTGCTTTGCGACTACGCTTTATAGATTCTTTTCAATTTCTCCCAGAGTCTTTAGAGTCACTATCACAAACTCTACAAGATTCACAATGTTTTGAAATTAAAAAGTTTTTCTCAAATGCTGATGAATTTCGATACATTAGACAAAAAGGGGTATTTCCATACTCTTACATAGATTCCAACGAAAAATTAAATGAGAAATCTCTACCATTGATTGATAAATTTTATAATAACTTAACCGATGAAAATATCTCTCCTCAAGACTACAGTCGTGCTGTAGAAGTGTGGAATCTATTTAAGTGTTCTACAATAGGGGCTTATTCCGATATTTACTTAAAATCAGATGTTTTACTTTTGGCTGATGTTTTTGAAAATTATAGATCCACATGTATTAAAACCTATAAGTTAGATCCTGTTAATTATGTCACTAGCCCTTCTATGTGCTGGGATGCAATGATGAAATTAACTAATGTAGAATTAGAATTATTAACGGAACCAGATATGCTTCATTTTTTCAAAAAAGGTGTTCGTGGTGGGGTTAGCACTTGTTCCAAACGCAAATCTGAAGCAAATAATCCATTCTTAGAAAATTTTAATCCTGAAAGACCTACAACATATATCGCTTACTTAGACGCCACAAATTTGTATGGTTATGCTATGAAACAATATTTGCCTGAAAAAAATTTTGCTTGGGTACCTAAGCTCGAAATAGAAACTTTAAATATATCCGAACTTTCAGATACATCATCTATAGGATACATATTTGAAGTTGATTTAGAATATCCAAATTATTTACATGATAGTCATAATGATTTCCCATTTTGTCCTGAACAATATACACCACCAATTTCAAACCACTCAAAATTAATTCCAAACTTACATAATAAATATAACTATATCATTCACTACCGATATCTGAAACAATGTCTACAATTTGGACTCAAAATCATAAAAATACACAGAGCAGTTAAGTTTACACAATCACCATGGTTAGCGGAATATATAGATTTAAATACAAATTTACGAAATTTATCTAAAAATAAATTTGATAAAAATTGTTATAAATTGGCAAATAATTCAATTTTCGGTAAAACCATGGAAAATGTTGATAGGCGAGCAGATATTAAATTAGTATCTCAATGGGAAAGACAGGGTAATAAATTTAGTGCCGAAAAACTTATTTCTAAACCTCAATTAAAGGATTTTAAAATTTTCTCTGAAAATCTAGTTGCTCTTCAACTTCAACAGGTTTGCATTGAATACAATAAACCAATTTATGTTGGGATGAGTATTCTGGATATTGCAAAAACTGTAATGTATAATTTTTATTATGGGTATTTAAAAGTAAAATATGGTAATAATTTAAATTTATTATATACGGATACTGATTCCTTAATTCTTGAAGTTCAGACCCAAAACTTTTATGAAGATATGAAGCTAAATCTGGATAAATTTGATACTTCTAATTTTTCTGAACAAAATATTCATTGCATGCCTATTACAACATCAGTTGTTGGTAAATTTAAAGATGAGTACAAAGGGATTCCCATTGAAAGTTTTTATGGAACTGGTGCTAAAGCATATTGTATAAAATCCAAAAATAGTGTAGATAAAAAAGCAAAAGGCGTTAGTAGATCATGTATAAAAAATCAATTAACATTATCAGATTATAAAGATGTTGTTGAGAAAGGTGACAAAATATTCTGCACCATGTATGTATTCAAGTCAGATATGCATAATATATACACTAATTTGTTAAATAAATTGGCATTAACAACTCATGATGATAAAAGATATTGTATACCAAATTCCACAAAAACTCTTGCATGGGGACATAAGGATATTTTGGAAACAGATTTTTTTGATAAAGATATGAAAATGATGTATGATACTCTAACTTTTTTAAGTTCTGGAAACGAAAATGGATCTAAAAATAAAAAACCGCGATTAGAATTAACTACTCCAAGTAATTTTTCATCTTTATAAAGACATCATTTTATATGATGATAAATTATGTAAGTCGTTTTTGAAGCTTTAAAAGTTGGAGGGGGAACTGAATCCAAAAACATATATATTGTATAGAAATACCATTATTTGTTAGTAATATTACAACAATGGCTGCTGCATCTTTAATAGTTTTAGTTTCCCTTGTTGGAAATGTGATATATGTAAATTACATTCCTAATACAGTTAGGGCTGATATATGTATAAATGCCCTCAAAAATGAAACCGACTGCTACAAACAGATGAAAATGACATATCTTGTTGGAAATTCACACTTTTTTACCTATAATGTAACTGATTCTGCTTTGTGTGAAAATACATACATAAAAATTAAATATTCCATGACAAACAAACCATTACAATATTCAGATTGGATTCCTTTCAATAATAAAAAAGAAGAATCTTGTCATTGTGTCTGTTGTTATATATTTGTTATTATATTTACAGCAGCAATATTTATTTGTACATGTTTAATTTTATTGTATTTCATGAAAAAATATCTATAAAAATATTTAATAAATGTTAAAAAAATAATATAAATTTTGTTTTTTATTGATTCTCGTTAGTATAAAGACATTTAAAGTTTATCCCCTCCTCTTAAATGGAGAGGGAAAATAAGTTTACCCCTCCACTTGAGAGGAGAGGGAAAATGTATAAAATTTAGGAGCAAACGGATTGATAGTTAGTTTTTTGAGAGCAAGCAGATAGCCAGTTAGTTTTTGAAATACATCATTTAAAATGTTCAGTAATCAGAGTAAAAATATATTTGAAAATTCACCATTAAAAAAGAAAATAAAAAAAACAATTATAAATTCTACAAAATATAATTTAAATAATTCTAACTCTAAATATGCTGTGATTGGTTTGTGGGTGGAAAGTGATTTTCTACCATGTATTGAACTTGGTGGTAAAAATGGTCAGTCTGTGATATTAAATGAAGATGATTGGAAGAACTTATTGCAATATCAAGGAGTTATAACAAATTATATGTTTTCACCAAATGTTTTCAATGAACCGATATATTTGCAAAATTTATCTATTCATTTTGAAAAGATTGGTGAATTACCAATAGTGAAGATTGTGAAAAGCTGTGATTTTATTTACTATGGAAATGAAACTGTGTGCAGACTATGGGAACAAATTCCACTTATAGAATATAGACTAAATGTTTTACAAAAACAAAACTTTCGACGTTATTTCAACGTTTTTAGAAATAACAATTTTTACGACGGAGATTCTTTTGACAAAATATATAATGTCCTTTCTCCAAAACAAAATCTAAATAGTGAAAATGTGTGTTCCATGCTGGAACTGCTGTTGAATCATCCCGAAGAACTAGAACAAAAATTAAAGTCTAAGCACTATTATGAAGAAGACAGTATCTATTGATGAATCAAGAAACCAAATTCATCTGATGGTTGCTTGGAACTTCGCCTACAGAAAAGCTCGTATGACTTCTGAAGAGTTTATAAATCAAAAACATTTTAGAAGAAGGATTAAATTGACTGAAGAAATTTTAAATCCCATATTAGACTCTGATTATAGGAATATTGTATTTAAAAAAATGTTTATGTAATAAGCTTATTTTTAAATAAAACAAATATATATAAAAAATCATTTTTTTTTTATTACAAACATCAATTATTATTACAGCATTAATTACTATTACATCACATCTCTCTTGAAGATCCAAGAGTTATAAGATTTATCTAATCCTAACCATTTTACAAATACTTTGTTTCCTTTCTTTCTTAACACTTTTTCCACCAGATATACATTTGGGTGTCTTACTTTTTGAAGTTCTTCTTCATAGAAACCTCCTTGAATATCTATCCCATTTCCATCTTGAATCAAATACGTTGTTGGATTAGTAAGCTGGATTTTTTTTATTTGAAAAATTTCGTTTGACCAGTTGGGCGTGTAACCTTTAGAAAATTGTTCGCGAATCTTGCTTATTCGTACTCTATCACTGACACGAAATTTTGGTGATCTGGGATCCACAGTTTTCCTATGAGTATAAGCTGATTTCAAGATTTCCATTTCATTCTTTTTGTTAACTTCGTTTGGTTTTTTTCCGATTGTTGAATGCTTAGTATTATTGTATTCTGTAATTATTTCTTTAAGAAAGCTGATCCATTTATAATTACCTAGTAAACTAAACTTTTTCCACATTTTGTTTTTTATCGTTCTATTTACTCTCTCTACAATACTAGCTTTCATATTAGAAAATGTGTTGTAATGATTAATTTTGAACTGCTCCATAAGTTTCTGAAAGTCTTGATTAAAGAATTCTTTACCCTGATCAGTATTCAGATTTGTTGGGGGAGTTTTTAAAGTTAATAGAATTTTTTTCATTGCAGCTGCTACATCTTTACCAGTTTTGGATTTTACAGGTTCTGCCCATACAAATTTAGAAAACACATTTATTACCATTAAAATATATCTTAAACCCCTATTAAATTTCGCATATGGCTGCATTTCTATCAGATCAGCTTGAAATAGATCATTAAGCCCTTTTACAATTGTTCGTCTCCTTCTATATCGCCTTCTCGCCGGTTTATGTAATTCATTTACAACGTCTTGCTTAATTTTACTCATTATTAATTTATACCTTACTCTCGAAAATAAATCCCACAAATAACTTTACCTCCTTCTAAACCGTTTATAAAAGCCCTTTATCGCTGATGTTGTAAAATATAAAAAAAATCATCTCAGTTTTTTTTAGTAAGTTCTTTAATTTTATTTTCCATTGCTTCAAATGATTTTTTATTTTCATTTATAATTTCTTTTATTGACGAATTTATTTGGGTGATGTTGTTAGTAAGATCAGAAATTTTTACATTAAATTTATTTTCCATTGTTTCAAATGATTTGTTATTTTCATTTCTAATTTCTTTTATTGACGAATTTATTTGGGTGATGTTGTTATTAAGATCAGACATTTTTACATTAAATTTAGTTTCCAAAAGAACATTTGATAACGTATAATCTTTTTTGAAACCACCTAATGTTGAATTCATTTCTTCTCTTGCATAATTCATTGTATCATTAAATTCTTTTCTAGAAACTTCAGCAGCTCTTTGAACTAATTCGTTTAAAGATTTTATTTCTTTTGTTAATTTATCTTCTAGATTTTTTATATCTTTTCCTAATTGAAATTCTGCATTTGTTATATCTAATGTCATTTTTACAATTTTTTTTTCTATATTTTTTATGTCTGACGCTGTCTTTTCAGCTTTGTGTAGTATATCTTTATAAGATGTTTCAAGTTCTTTTATGAGTAAAGAAGTCTCCTCGATTTTTGAACTATTATTTTTAATTTTAATTAATACATCCTTTTTAGAAACTTCTATTATAGCTTGCACTACTTCTAGTAAGGATTCTAATTCTTTTTGTAATTTCTCATCGATTGCCTTTGTAAAATTTCCCTCGTCAAAAGACGTTTCAGATTTGGTTTTCAGATTGTTTAATTGCTTTAGTATATCCTCGATTTTTTCATTATCTTTTGTAATTTGATCTTTGAATTTTGTTTCAATTTTTTCATTTTCGTTTTGAAAATCCTCCTTCAATTTGTCTTCTAAATATTGTAAATTTGATTTATATGCATTGATTTTAATTTCAAATTCTTTAATTTGTTCTTTAAATTCATTAACTTTGTCGGTATCTTTTTTGTGAATTAGGAAATGAGTGTTCATTGATTTTTCAAGATTTTGTGTATTTTTATCCATAACGTCATGTATTTTCTTAAAATTCCTTACTTCTTCTGCTACTCTATCATTAAGCAAATTAGTAAAATTTTGAAACTTTGATGTAATTTCCTTGGAAATACTGTTCTTGACATTGTCAGTTGCTGAAGTATCCTTAATTATTGATTTAATTGATGTAATTTCATTTTTTATTTCATTTTCAAAATCATCAACTTTATCATATTTTAACTTCACTACGTCAAAGTCATTTGCATATTTAGAAACTTTCTGAGAAAATTTTTCTACTACATCATCATTTCCATCAACAGTATTTTTCAAATTAATTATCTTGTCATTATATTCAGGAATAACTTTATCCTCAAATAACTTAATCTTTTTTGCAATATTTTGTATATTGTTATCATATTCATTTATTCTCTTATTTAAATTATTAACATCGCTTTTCAACCCGGGATCTAAATTTTGAATTAATTTGTTTTCAATATATTTGACATCGCTTTTAAAAATTTTTATTATTTTCTCTTCAACATTTGATAATATTTTATTTTCTAGTGATAATAATGTGTTTAGAGCAGATTTTTTTGAAATATGACGACCAAATTTATCGATGGTCATTTTAGAAATGTTTAAAAGTATCTATTATGTCCTTTTATATAATAATATTCGCTTCTCTTAGTTCTTCAATAATAGAAATAATTTCATTGTTATGACCAGTGTGTCCCGCAAGCATGGATGCTACCAATAGTCGAAGTCTCTCAACAAGTTCGTTTACATTATCCCAATATATGTAATCTGTATTAGGTTTATTAACTTTTAAAGTTATACCAAATCCGGTTTTTTTTGAAGACACTCGACTTTCTCTATATGGAGCTTT
Organism: Diaprepes abbreviatus; assembly: GCA_034092305.1. Lineage (NCBI taxonomy): Eukaryota > Metazoa > Arthropoda > Insecta > Coleoptera > Curculionidae > Diaprepes > Diaprepes abbreviatus. The sequence goes on along the minus strand of JASJET010000032.1, from coordinate 6,878,068 downwards.
GCGTCTTTCAAAAAATCCCTGGACTGCTTGTTGAGATTCGGGATTTAGAGTTTTAGTTTTTGTAATTCCTTTGCTTTGCAAATAAGGTCCTATTATAGAAATATATTTATGTGATCCATTCCCCTGCACCTGCTCATTTGGATCATTATTTCTACGGTATGCATTGGTTCTTTTTAAAATATCCATATAATTTTCCAAATCTTGTTTTTTATACCCTATTGGTTCTTTTTTAAATAATAACTCATATAAACCTGGTGTACCTGTATAGGTTATTCCTTCAATTTTGATGTTTTTACCAATAATTTCGACAGGTTTTTGAGTTAAACCCAAAAAGAATTTCTCGGTTTCCAAATCATGAACTATTCCATATTGGTGATCAAACTCATGTTCAACATCTTTTACACCGCTATCAATATATTGGCGAGGTAATTCATCAAATCCTAATAAATATTCTTTATATAAATCTGTATCAACAAATGTTCTAACTGTTTGCCGTGTTTGTTCCAGTATATCTGAAAGATTTCCTATTGTGGAGTGTGAACCTGAAGAAGGGTTTGTTTCTGCAATAATACTTGTTTGTTGTATAGATGGCATTTGACTTGCTGAAGCTAAACTCGCGTCCCAGTCAATAATCGATGGTATTTCTGTAGGAAGGAGTGGAGTTTTTCCCGTCTTTCTTTTTTCTGGTGTTGATGTTCCATATTGTAATTTTCTCTTTGGTGTTAGTGTTTGAATTGATCTTTTCTGTGGTGTTTCATAAATTTTTTTAATTGGTGTGTGTAGCTCTTCCTTTATTTCAACAGGTTCAATTTTACCAATCGTTGAAATTAATTCTTGTAAGGGTTGAGTTATCGGTTTATATGTTTCCTCCAATTTAGTTTGCGCCTCAAATTCCGCATTTTTTAAACTCTGATATTTTTGTTTAACAGCTTTTCTTGATTTAACTAGCTCTCTTGCTAAACGTTCATCCATGATTGGTATAATTTACCATCAAACGTTTATTTTTATAAGTAAATATATGAATCAAATCCTTTTCGATATCGGCCAGATTTCACATTAGAGTCTTTGTCTATTACTAAAAATCCAAATTTATCTTTCCAACATATTAAGCACAACTCATTAAATTGGTTTAATGACATATCAACATTAACATGATCATCATAAATATGTTTTAAGTTTGTTCGATCTTGTTGAAATATAACAATTAAATTTGCATTGTCACGAATTAATTGTTTCGGAATAGAAGAATATGTTTGACATAAATAAAAACAATCAGTATTTTTGTGTCTTCCGAAACAAAAATAGTCCTTTACAACATTCTGATTACAACACACTATATCATCAAATATTATTATAGAGTTTGGTTTAACTTGTTTTGGTGAAACAATTGTTTCTTCATTTTCAGATTCATAGTATCCAATTTTTTTCAAAGGTTTAAAAAGTGTTCTCAAATATTTATACTTTGGTTGATATAAGGATTTTGAATAAACATACAGATTTTCAAATCGCAAACCATTCGGATCTTCAATCAAACTAATAATAACATTGGTTTTGCCACAGCCTGACGGGCCAATAATTAACCCTCTTTTACTATTTCCCTCAAACAGTTTTCCATGTTTTCTAAAACCATTCACTGAACTTTCATGATCCTTAATTGTTATAGAGTATGGTTGTTTCTCAACTCTCATTTTATATATAAAACAAACTATTAATATTCAGTATTGTGATGTAACTGGTTAGTTATCACTAGGATTGCAACTATATATAATGTTTCCATCACATAATAAACGAATCATTTACAAGACAAACAGCAAAAGGAAAGGAAGTGGTTTAGTAAACTCATTAATAAATAAATTACCCTTTGAATTGCATATTCCTGGTTATAATTTTTGTGGACCTGGAACAAAATTGGAAAAACGATTGTCAAGAGGTGATAAAGGTATAAATTTATTGGATGAGGCTTGTAAAGAACACGATATTGCTTACTCACAATCAAATGATATAAAAAGAAGGCATTTAGCTGATAAAGTATTAGCTGACAAAGCTTTATCAAGGTTCAAAGCTAAAGATTCTAGTTTTGGGGAAAAAACTGCTGCAGTAGGAATTACTGGTGCTATGAAAATTAAAAGAAAATTAGGTATGGGACTTCGAACGAGAAGAAAGTTCAAGCGAAAAACTCGAAAAGGACGAGGACTATCATTATCTCAGGTAATTTCAAAAGCTAGAAAAGGAATTAAGGGGAAACGTTTTAAAGACCTAAATGAAAGTATTCAAACTGCTTTAAAAGTTATTAAAAAAACTGGTAAAGTGTTACCTCCAAAGAAAAGGGTAATTCCAATCCCAAAGACTGGCGGATTTCTTCCACTTATACCTTTATTTGCTGGTTTGTCTGCTCTTGGTGCTCTTGGAGGAGGGGCTGCAGGTATTGCTAAAGCAGTAAATGATGCAAAAGCAGCCAAAGCGAAATTAGAAGAATCTAAACGACACAATCAAATGATGGAGTCATTGCGGTAGGAAAAAAAGGAAGTGGACTTTATTTAAAACCCTATAAAACAGGATGTGGATTATACTTGAAACCTTATTCAAAAAACTGCTAAAACATATACCTCGAAAAGCACTTACAAATTACGATTTACTTAAATACGCTAAATATTTACAAATTCCCAACTTTCGTGGTATTTTTATGAGGGATAAATTACCAAAAAAGATAAAGTTAATTGAAAGTGCAATTGTCAATCTAGATAATCACAGTGGTGTTGGTACTCACTGGATAGCATATACAAAAAAAGGAAAAAACATAATATATTTTGATAGTTATGGTAATTTGCGACCCCCTTCTGAATTAATTAAATATTTTTATAGCGACCAAAATAATAATATTGTTAATTATAATTATAACAGTTATCAAAACTTTAACAAAACAAATTGTGGTCAATTGTGTCTAAAATTTCTTTATAACCGTATGTAACACCTAATTTTAGTTTATTATTAAACATATTTTTAAAGTAAAATGTCATATAGTTTTGTTCTTAGCGGCAATTCCGCTATTTTAACATCAGAGTTACATCCTCCAATATATTTAGATGAAGATGTTGAATATGTTATCGGTCTTGTAAATTTCGAAACATTTAATGCAATTCCCAATATTGATGTTGGGAATAATGTATTAATTCATGATGAAAATTTAGAAATAGCCATACCCCCAGGTAGCTACGAATTAGAAGACATAACAGATTTTTTAAAAAAACACTTGGATGAGGATAAAATTAGTTTTAGTCTTTATGCAAATAATAATACTTTACGTACACATCTTAAATGTTCAGCCCCCATAACTTTTCGTGAAGGAACTATTGGTAAATTATTAGGGTTTAAAAATGGGCGATTGGAAGCCAACATTGAACATATATCAGATTTTCCCGCGGAAATAATTAAAGTAAATTCAATAAATATAGACTGCAGTATTGCAGAGGGATCATATTTAAACGGGAAACCTGTTCATATAATACACCAATTTTTCCCGAGCGTTGCTCCAGGGTTCAAAATAATTGAGTCACCTCAAAACGTCATATATTTCCCAGTCACCGTTAAAGTAATTGATAAAATAGCCATTAAAATAATAGATCAGGAAGGTGATTTGGTTAATTTTAGAGAAGAAACCATAACCATCAGACTACATCTTAAAAAAGTAGATTAAAGATGGTAATATTATATAACAATAAATCTGCAAACTTTACTAGAAAATTTAATAATAAAAACATTAATAAGACAAGAAAGAAACCAACTTCCTTTAGTAGGAAATCAAACTTCCAAAGGTTAACACCTTCTAATAGAAAATTTCTTCAAAGTTTGGGTTTTAAACTTAAATAAAAATGGATTATTTAAATGTAAGAGAAAATGTATTGGTTGATGAATCAATATTAAGCTGGGAAATTCTTTCTTTCGATCCTTTTAATCCTACAAAACTCGGACCAAATGATGAAATCAGAATTGCTTTGCAACAAACAGGAAAATATCCTTTACCTTGCAAAAGTGAAATTTATGTGGAATTGCAAGTAACTAAAGAAGATGATTCCCCTTTAGCTAATACTGTTTTAATTAATAATGCTCCGGCATTTTTATTTAAAGAATTACGCTATATTTTAAATGGTGTTACTATTGACTCCGTTCGGGATATTGGTATAACTTCAACTCTTAAGGGATATATTTCATTTAATCAAAATGAAAGTGCTAAATTGGAAAATGCCGGTTGGTATCCGAAAACAAAATCTAAAGAAAAAATTATGACTGATGACAAAGGTAATGTTTCATTATGTATACCATTAAAGATGTATTCAGGATTTTTTGAAGATTATAATAAGATTATTCTTAATTCACAACAAGAACTTATTCTAATAAGAAGTAATGATGATACAAATGCATTATTATCCAGTAATGAAGATGAAAAACCCAAAGTTAAAATTACCAAGTTGTGTTGGAGAGTTCCTCATCTTACTGTAGCGATTCCGCAAGAATTAGCACTTACCAAAATTATTGACAAAAATAGTGATATACTAATAACCTTCCGAAGCTGGGAATTAGTTGAATATCCAGAGTTATTGGAAACTACGAGGCACAACTGGCCCGTAAAAACATCTACAAAAGTCGAAACGCCACGTCATGTTCTAATTGCTTTTCAGAAAAATAGACGTGGTAATCTAAAAATGGATATGAGTAAATTTGATCATTGTAATTTAAGAAATATGAATGTCTTTTTAAATTCAGAAAGATATCCTTACAATGATCTTCAACTTGACTTTGAAAATAATAAATTTGCTACTCTGTATGAAATGTTTACAGACTTTCGTCAAGGGTATTATAACTCTCCAGTGGAACCAATTTTTAATCCGAAAGAATTTAAAGAAAATGCTCCTATAGTTTACATTAATTGTTCACATCAAAGAGATTTACTACAAACAGGTCCAGTAACCATGAGAATTGAATTTGAAACCAAGGAAAAAATTCCCCCTAAAACAGCGGCATATTGTGTTATAATTCATGATAAAGTTTTCAGTTACAATCCATTAACAAAAATTGTGAAACAGTTGTAATACAATTTCCTTAAGATAAAATACTCTTTTTAAACAAACCGCTACTTACGCTTAAGAGCGCACGCGTCAATTTTGATATTTATTAACGTAGCCAAACCAGAATTCTTCATTTATATAATGTCTTACGAGATTTCAGTTCGAGTATTAGATTTTCAACTTCAGTTGCAGAAATTAAAAAAACAAATAAGTGAATATCAATTAAAAGTAGAAATGATCAAGAAATTCAAATATTTGAAAATATGAAACTTATTCTAGATCTTCAAGGATTCAAAATTGAAAATAATAAATTTATTGTAAAGGAATTAGCAGCGTACGATGGGCAAAAGACAAGTCATTTTATTTTCAAAGCTCCATTTCCGATGGGTCATTTACCATCCTATTTACACAAACAAGCTCTGTGGTTAATAAAAAATTACCATTGCATTGAATGGTGTGAAGGATTTACACCATTACACAAATGTGGAGATATCATAAGAGATTTAAGCGCTAAGGTGGACTATGTTTATGTAAAAGGGGAAGAAAAGGCAGATTTCGTAAAGAAGTATTCCATGAAACCAGTTATCGAGATTGATGAACAACCCACCCTAAAGAAAATGGATCCTTGCTGCTTTTATCATCAAAAAATACCATGTGTATGTGCATTATCAAATGTTTATTACCTTTACAACAATTTTTTTATGTAATAAAAGACTTGATTACAAATTATGTGTTTTATTTTCTAACATTGTTTTAATACATGAAATATTATTATTTAATCCTAGTTCTTGAAGTTTACATATTAAAATATCTATATTTTTATTTTTTAAATATTCGCTACAACATTTAGCTGCTAGTAAACATAATTCCGCATGTTCCATATAATTTAAAAACAATATAATATTCTGCGCTTCACTTTCTTGACCTTCATATGCATAAAACTCGGAACAGGCTGCGGACATCAAAAACTCTTCATACATTTCTCTTATTAATAATTCCATAATAAATCCTACACTAAAACCTCCCTGTTTCTCAATATCTCTCTCTTCCTCTTCCACGATTTCTTTTAATATATCAGGATCTTTTATATAATCCTTCAATATCCTTAAAAAGTAACTGAATCCTATTTTCTTTATTTCATGAAAGAACTTCGGCAAATTTTGGGTTTTTCTATAATTTAAACAGGCTTCTGCAGCTAATTGGTATTGGAAGGCAGTCTCATAATATACCTGTGCCCACTCGGGGTGTGTTTTCCTTAGCATTGCATTCTTTAATTCGGAATTTTGAAGTTTAGTAAACTGTTTACCTAATTTGATTATTTCATTTTGCAAATCACTGTTCATAACTACCACTTATTTTTAATTTAACACTGTTCTTTATTAGTGGTGAATCTTCTATATAAGCTTAAGACTAGTTGTAAATGAATGTAGCTCGCTCAGATTCAGTCCTTTAAAATACCAGCTCCCCTCCAACTGCTACCAGCTCCCCTCCAACTACTGTGGTGGTTAGGAAGGAGGTAGGAGGTGGAGCAAAAAGAGGCGGAGTTTATGAAACCAATCGGAATAGGGGGCGAACTTGGGCAGCCAATCAGAAACAAGGTCATTCTTGGCTGACCAATCAAAAAAGTGGTGGGGGGGTCAACTAGAAGTCCCCTATTCCCACTACTGTTTAGCGTGCATTTTTAATTATTTTCTGTTAGAAAAAAGCAGTATATTTTCAATTTAAGTAGTTAAATAGTAATTTTTGTAGTAAATATCTGATTGGTGCAAAGTATAGCTTGCACGACAACGGCGTCTAAAAATGGCGGATTTATTTTTTTCTATTTTGTAGTTTCAACGAATGGTGGATGATTTATTCATGTTTAGAGAGCATTTTAATTAGTTTCTATTCGAAATAATGCTTAAAATTTAGACAGATAAGTTTTTGGATTATTTTTTTTTGTCGAAAATGAAATATTTTTTTAAATTACGTCATTGATTTTTTTTATGTCAGGTACATTTTAGTGTTTTTCTGATAAAATACTTAAGAAAAATTTAATAGGTAGCTTTGGTCACATTTTTATCTTAAAATGTCAGCTTAGAAAATTTTTTGATGAGTGAATTTCAAAAATTACTTTTTAATAGTATTTGAGACATATAAGCACTTTTTTAGTCTATGTAAAGGTATAAAAAAGCAGAACTACTTTGTAAAAATGAAGGCTGGGAAATATTTAAAACAGAAACAATGATTTTCTTAATTTTGCAAAAGGGTGTTCTTCTTCTAGTTTTACTTTCTCCTCTTAATTAAAAATTTTGAAAAAGTTAATTTTTTAGATATGCCGTACTTTATATCGGAAATGGTTTACATATGGGCCAGAAATACATTCAAGAAAGAATTTGGCATGTAACGAATACTCCCGATGTGAAATAAACAGCATATAGAAGCACATAGACAAGAATAAAAATATCTGAAGTCAATTTTGAGAGAGAAAAATCAAATATGCAGACATTTGTTTCGTTTATTTGTGGTGGTGGGACGACGAGGATGTCAAGAATGACAGCCTATTTACCAATAAACCATAAAAAGTAATAGGACAACTAATTATCAAATGCGTAAATTTTACCCTAATGTATATAAATTAGCTTTTTATTTGTTATTTAAAAATTATACACCTTATTGCTATTTAATTTTTTACTAACTCGAACTTTTTAGAATAAGCTTGAATTTAGTCAAACATATTTGCATTTATCACAACAATGCCTGCAGCAAACCAATGAAGGTCAGTTTTTAAGTTGCTTATCAGTACTGTATAGTGGAAAAATTATTAATATGATATAAATTTTTCTTTGATGCAAATATCAATTTTAAAACAAGAAGTTTCATTTTTAATTTAATAAAAAGTAACAATTTTAGTGTTTTTTTTTGTTAATTTAAAGAAAAACGTTGTACTTTTCCAATTTTAGGTAAAATCTAAATACCTGAATACTTCTATTGTGGCAGCAGTTTCGGCTACAACAGTAACTAATGTATTAACGTTGAAACATGGCTTACACCTCTCTGTTATGGAAAAAAGAGGAGAACATATCTGTGAGTGAGCTATGACTATTATCGATTTATTAAACCATCAACTCATTTTGATAACTCTATATTTAATAATTAACTGAAATTTGGTGTTAAAAATTTTTTGTAGGTAATCGTAATACATCCAGAAGAGATACATATAGAACTGAAAAGTATAATGAAATATATGTTACTTGGGACTGCGTGGCCCTTCTGGAATTTTATGAGGTTTTATTGTAGAACAAATATCCTTTTTATGTAAGTATTCTACAGAATATACCCTATTTTTATATAAAAAATCTACACAAGATACACTAGGACCTTTAATTTATTGCCCGTATTACTTGGTGTATAATTTCTTTCGAGACATACCATATTTTTTATAAAAAATCCATAAAAGACATCTCACGTGTCTTTAATTTTTAAATTATACATTTTTAATAGAACGAAATAACCCTTTTTGTAAGTAACAATTTTAGTGGTATGGTTTTTTGTTAATTTGAAGAAAATTATTGTAACTTTTTCAATTTTAGGTAAAATCTAAATACGTGAATACTTCTATTGTGGCAGCAGTTTCGACAACAACAGCCACTAAAGTATTAACGTTGAAACATGGCTTACACCTCTCTATTAGGGAAAAAAGAGAAAAACATATCTGTGAGTAAGTTATGACTATTATCGATTTATTAAACCATCAGCTCATTGTGATAACTATATATTTAATAGTTAACTGATATTTTGTGTTAAAAATTTTTTGTAGGTAAACGTAATATGTCCAGAAGAGATACATAATAAAACTGAAAAGAATATTGAAATATATGCTACTTGGGGCTGTATTGGGCTTCTGGAACTTTATGAGGATTTGTTGTAGAACATATATCCTTTCATGTAAATATTCTACAGTGTATACCCTATTTTTATATAAAAAATCTATATAGGATACATTTGGACTCTTAGTTTATTGTCAACATCACTTAGGGTACAATTTCTCTACAGAAAACAATTTATTTTGAATAAAAAAACTCGTAAGAGACACTTCAGGGGTTTTTAATTTTCAAATTATATATTTTAACATATCAAAATAGGCCTTTTTGTAAGTATCCTACAGAATATACCCCATTTTTATATAAAAAATTAGACAAGATACATATGGACTTTTAATTTATTATCCATATCACTTAGAGTACAATTTCTCCCCAGAAAACACCATATTTTGTATAAAAAATCCATAAGAGACATTTCAGCGGGCTTTAATTTCAAATTACACATTTTAACATATCAAGATAACCCTTTTTGTAGGTATCCTACAGAACATATCCTATCTTAACATAAAAATCTATACAAGATACATTTGGACTTTTAATTTATTGTCCATATCGCTTAGGGTACAATTTCTCTCCAGAAAACGCCATATTTTGTATAAAAAATCCATAAAAGACATCTCATGGGTCTTTAATTTTCAAATTATACATTTTTAACAGAACGAAATAACTCTTTTTTTTTAAGTATTCTACAGAACATACCCTATTTTTATATAAAAAATCTATATAGTATACATTTGGCATTTTAGTTTATTGTCAACATCACTTAGGGTACAATTTCTCTCCAGAAAACTCCATATTTTGTATAAAAAATTCATAAGAGACACTTCAGGAGTCTTTAATTTTCAAATTATACATTTTAACATGTCAAAATAACCCTTCTTGTAAGTATCTAACAGAACATACCCTATTTTTATATTAAAAATCAGAAAATACACTTGGACCTTTTAATTTATTGCCCATATCAATTAGTCAATGTGTAATTTCTCTTCTAAAAACGCTCTATTTTGTATAAAAATCTCCACAAGACGCAACTTGGACCTGTAATTTTTCAAATTAGACATTTCTAACAGTTGATTTAACCACTTGTTATAGCATTTTTTTGTAATTTTGTGTCTTTTCCAATGCAGTAGGAAACCTCTTTGACATTATTTTTCATATTATTTTGTACAGATTTTGATGAATTTTTGAGAAGTCAACAAAAGGCAAAATATTTAATTTCTTACATCACAGTGGTTTTAATTTTAATATTTAAACTCATATCTAAACGAAATTATGATCCACGATTTAAAGTATTCTACAGAACATGCCCTATTTTTATACAAAAAATCTATACAAGATATACTTGAACCTTTAATTTATTGTCCATATTACTTAGTCTGTGACTAATTTATCTCCTGAAAACACCCTATTTTTGGATAAAAATCTACACAAGGCATCACTTGAGCTTTTAATTTTTCAAATTACACATTTTTAATATTTAACCCATTATTATAGTTTTTTTTTATAATTTTATGTCTTTTCCAATGCAGTAAGAAACCTTTTTAATATTTTCATATTATTTATACAACTTTTGGTGAATTTTGAGTAGTAACAAAGTCAAATATTTAATTTCTTACACTAGAGTGTTTTTAATATTGATATAAGATGTGATATCTAAAACATAATTATGACAATTTAAAAGCGTTTAAAATTTGTAAAAAATAGGAAATTATGTATTTAAAATAGCAAAATAAAAAAACACTTTCATATTTCACGGAAAATTAGAGAAAAGCATATCAGTGAGTTAGTTAGGCTATTATCGATTCGTTGAACCATTAGCTTATCATGATAAATGAAACTTGTGGTTTTGCTGTACACTATTAAATAGTTTATTTCATATTTTATATATACCTATGCTCAAAACCTCGCTTATACATATCTGGAAATTTTTTATTATATTGAATTAAAAGAGACATAAACAAAAACTCATGCCTAGATTACTTTTTATCTCTTTAATAACTCTCACCATTATGTTAGTATTTTAAATAATCAGTTTCCTTTTAAGCACTTTTTACTTTTTTCGATATTTTATTAACTTTTTATCACATTAAATAAAACGGGACACCTATGGTTAAAGAAAATCCAACTTAATTATTTTTGCTAAAAATTGTTTATTTTTTTTAGATATACCATACCTTATGCTGACAAAGACCTTCCAGATGATGTGAAAATCGATTCAAGAAACTATTTGGTTTGTGGATGGTCCTCCTCCTCCAGTCCTAAACATTCTGTACCCAGGAATAAAATCTAAATATGTGACAATATATATCAGATTAAGGATATGTTTGTATAAATTGAAAAAATAAATTAAAATATTATGTTTTCAATTATTATTAAAGTAATTTAGATTTACCTATTATATATGTCAAAAAAAAGGTTATAACTCGAAATTGCTTGCCATAGGGGGCCCTAAATATAAATTCACATTGTTAATTTACCAGCTAAATATTTGTTTATTATTCACTCTTTATATTACAGTAAAAAATAATGTTTGATGAAATAAACATGAAGTATATATTTGTTTTATTTTCCCCGTGCGTTCTAAGGGGCATATCGTATAACTCCACTTTTTATTACATAAAATTCATATGTCTAGTAGCTTCGTATCAACTCTTTTTTCCAAATTTTACCTTTTCAAAGTAAAAAAATATATATCAAATGGTGTTCTCTCTAAAATTTTACGCGCGATCATTATTTGACATGACAGCTGATGTATGACAGATAACAACTAGAAAATGGGACTCCGGGGGCTTAATCCTAAAAATAAGACATATAAAATAAGGGAAATACAGTATTCCTACCATCATCTATTCAATTAGCTACAAACTTGTTAAAATGAAATTATAAAATGGCGTGTTTGCATCACCATGGTCCACAGTAAGTTCTCTATTTACAGAATTTCCTTGTCAGATTGTCTACAAGTCTTTAAATCGAATGAAATATTTGTTCAAATTCTACTAGATTAGTTTTTACTGAAAAGCGTATTTTCGCTTTATTAAATAGGGCCTAATAAAAAGTGGGGTTAAAGCCTAATGTAAATGATAGCTGACGTATATAACAATTGACAGCTGATGTAAATGCGAAAGCCAACGTCCAAATGGGGCCCTTGGGTGGGGGTTCAGGGAAAAATTTGGCCTTTAGCCGGAGCTTGAATGGGATCCGCTAGTGAAGACCTAGAAAATGCGGCCCTCGGTCGGAAATTGAACTGAGTCCTATGGGGCACGTGGGTAGAGCTCTAGAAAATGGGGCCCTTGGATGGAACTTTATAGGAGCCCTATAGGGTACCCAGATGAAGCTTAGAAAAGGGGGACTTCGGAAGGAGCTCTAAAAAATGGGGTCCCCGGACGGAACTTTAACGAAGCCCTATGGGGTACCCGGGTGAAGTACTAGAAAAAGGGAACCCGGACGGGGCTCTGAAAAATAAGGATCCCGGACGGAACTTTAGCGGAGCCCTATGGGGTACTCGGGTGGAGCACCAGAAAATGGGGCTCAAAAAAAGGGACCCGGTCTATATCGCCGGAATAACTACTCTTGACGTAGGAGGGGGCAATGTCAGGGTCAAGGAGGGGGGGGATAGAGCGAATCGGGTAATGCTCACTACTCTTATTGATTACAATTGTCAAGTTTTTAATACAACACTATATAAGAATATAAAATTTTATAATTAGTCGAATTGTAAGTGCTACAAAATATAGCTTCAATTGATTTAAATTGTTCAAGCTGTAGAAGGATCGCTATGAATAAGTTATCTGGTTCCATAGTAATAGGTACAATTTCAATTGGGTAATAGAAAATATACCAATTATTAAAATAAAGACTTTTTATTGTTACAATGATTATTTTTTTCTAGATTTATTTCTGTCGTTTATTCTCTTCAGCCATTGTCTAATCTCGTCTTCGGCTGTTTTTTATCGGCCCCCCATTCTTTTACCGCAGCTGAAAATTAATAAGATTTAACGTTAAATGATGCAGTATTTTATGGTTTTGTAGGAATTTAATATCTCCCTCTCTCTCTCTCTCTCTCTCTCTCTCTCTCTCTATATATATATATATATATATATATATATATATATATATATATATATATATATATATATATATATATATATATATATATATAAAACCAATAGACCAGAAAAAAACTTTAACACACTTTTTGTCTGGGTATTATCAGAACAAGAGGATCTAGAGTTCAACGTGTGAAATCTGACACCCAATTTGTTCTTATTCTTTACGAGTATGACAAATAAAACAGAGATTTTTTTCATCAAATTTTTATATTTAAGTGGTAACTTACCTACAAATAGTGAACATAAGTTCTTTAAAGGGCACTTTACTGTTCCATCATATGTATAATTCTTGGAAAGGCTATCTATCATTGTTACAATAAAATATCTTTTAATAAGTTAATAGGTATAATTTCCTCCAATTTTCGCTAATTGTAAAACCTAAAATTATATTACTTTATTGAGATAATTAAACGTTAATTCCACATATGCTAACCTAAGAATATTTTTGACTTTAAGAATCAAAGTAAAAAAATATATATAAAATAATCCTATTTTTTTTTATTAATAGACTCATACACATAAAGAAGCATTACTCGAATAAGTTTCAGCTTTTATTTCAGGAGAAGTGTAATAAACTTACTGCATCTTTAAAGTTTAAATTGTCCTGACTTGAGGCAGCTGATTATTTTCTTAAGTAAAATGATAGTTGAACTCCTGCAGAAAATTCTTTGTAGATACATACTTATTGTTTTTTCCCTATTTAAGATTACCTGAATATCCTCTCTAATTTGGTACAAATTGGCTTTCACATAGGAATTTTATTTGGACCAATCTGTGGAAAATTCATCTAAAAAATAATTAAAATAAATTAAATTATAAGTCTAAACCTAGAGTCGAACTGTCAAAACTTTATTATATATTTTTTAACAATTATACTGCACAAAAATACACATCAATGTAAATTTTTACTAGCGTTTAATCCAAAATAGTCATAAAAAAATTAATATAATTATTCAAATTTGCTATAGCTTTTATTCTATTATAAATTTTGATAACATTTATTAATGCCAGCAATTGCTCAATAATGACTTTGTCAGAGAGAATTTTCTCTAAAATTTGCAATTTTATTATTACACAAATTTACAACTCTATCTGTGCTCCATTTTAACCAACAAGATACAAAATTCATTGGCCTATCAAAATATTTGCACTTATTTGTAGTAATTTCCATTTAAATAAGTGATTGTATGAAAAAGTACAGCTACAAAAGCTATATTTTAACATACGTGTTTTGTTACTGAATATTTTGTTCACTTTCAAATTTGTGCGAGTTTGATACTAAATTATCAGCTTTTCGTCGGGCATGTCTGTAGTTTCGTTCGGTAATTTTTGGTATAATTAAAAAAATTAAATTAAAAATAACTATACTTACCTTTAACGGTGGCATCTTCTTCAAATAAAAAGCACACTTGATTTTAGCTCAACTAAAACTCCAAAGCTCTTTTTTAGCTCGACGTAAACACAATAATGGGCACAAAATATCTGAAGGGATATTTTGTGATCATGGCGAGCCGGCGGGTTAAGAAATGACAATTCTACAGGCCGATATTACAATATCCTATTTTACCGAGAACCCGAAATTTAATTAATGGACGTCTGATGAACTTACACTGGACATCCAGATATGGACGTCCATATAGATTACAGGTCATCACATCTACTGGACATCCATAAACGGTCCATGGACATACATGACATTATATGTAACTATTCTGGATATCCAATGGAAATCTTGTGCTATCTGGGTTCTAAGTAAAAATAATCTTAACCCTTCAAAATTATTGGTTGGTTTTGGTTAAGATAGGTTGGTTCAGGTTTAGTTTGATTTTGGTTAATTTGGAAAACAGAAACTAACCTGAACTAATCTAAATTAACCTAGATTTAAAGTTTCCTGGTATAAACTTTAAAATTTACCCATTACAGTTAACAACATAGTTTAATGTTTGTAACGTATAAAAAGGGGTACAATCAATCTTAACCTTCCAAAATTTTTGGTTGGTTCTGGTAAGTACAGGTCAACATTAGTCTTGGTTACTTTAAAAAACTGAAATTAACCTGAACTAACCTAAACAAACCATATAAAAAGGGGTACAATGAATCTTAACCTTCCAAAATTTTTGGTTAGTTTTGGTTAGTACAGGTTAACATTAGTCTTGGTTACTTTAAAAAACTGAAATTAACCTGAACTAACCTAAATTAACCTAGATTTATTAATTAAAAAATGTCATTGTCCAGCAGAAACCACGTGGAGGCGGGACAAGCTCTGCCACTCGACACTTTCTGCTATCGGACATAAGCAATATGATCAATTCATATTATCCGTTTAAAACTACTGGTATTTGGAGGGAAACAAACAAAAGCAACTATAATCCTTAAAACCTTTAATATTTAGAGTGAAAATCGCACATCAAAGTACTGGCATTTGGAGGGAGACAAACAAAAGCAACT
Organism: Diaprepes abbreviatus; assembly: GCA_034092305.1. Classification (NCBI taxonomy): domain Eukaryota; kingdom Metazoa; phylum Arthropoda; class Insecta; order Coleoptera; family Curculionidae; genus Diaprepes; species Diaprepes abbreviatus. The sequence goes on along the minus strand of JASJET010000032.1, from coordinate 6,862,585 downwards.
ATAATCCTTAAAACCTTTATTATTTAGAGTCAAAATCGCACATCGAAGGCACAGACATAAGAGTAATTAATAGTACTTCAATAATCAAAGGAAAGGGAAAAATTCTTTTTGGAACCTTTTCTTTCCAATTCAAACAGAAAGAGAAGAATATTTAAAGAAATCGTTTTTGCAATCTGGCAACATCGCCGACTTCAGCAGTACGCCATCTTTAGCGAACTGTGCAAACTATTATTTGTCATTGGCGGCCGTTTTCTTTTGATTTTGTTGCGATTTTTGTCGTGATAATTTTTCGGATTTTTTCGATAAAAAAAAGTGCATATTTTTGAATTTTTGTATAATGCAGAAGCTTCTATCACTGTGAAATTCGTTGTTATAACAAAAGTTTAACGATTTAGTGAACAAAATTGAACCCAAAGTGAAAAGTTATTTTCTCTCTTTTCCGCAAAATTGAGGAAAAATTATGGAAAACCGAGGTCAGAATCGTGTTCTACGACCTCGAAATAGGGGGTATGTATCAAATTTTTTTCAAAAAAACGTTTTCCTATCATTTCACTCTTTACGAATTTTTTCCCTTTTTTTTGTAGCGCCAGTGTATGTTATTAAGTCCAAGTTTAGTTGCTTCAAGATGTTTACATCAAACAGTGCTTCGTAGTTTTTTTCAGTTTATTGGTAAGAAGCACAACACAAACTTTTTGCTTATCTTCTTGTATAAAACAATTTCCAGAAAAATGCTCTGAACAGAGTTACTTATCTGATGTATAAAAGAATTATGATCATGACCAATTTGCTTCAGCTCTTGAATTTGAAGATTCTTTTCTCCTAGAAAACTAAAATATTGATAGCATTTAATAATTATCATATATCATATCCATAAGATTAAACTTGTTACCCTTAGATTTACAATTTGATTCTAAGGTAAAATTTTATATAATTATTATTGAATGCTTTATAACTTACCAATTAAATAAATTCCAGTTTACCAGATGAGGTATTTGCACGTCTTACGATGAAGAATCACATTTTTTAAAATACAAAAAAAAACCTTAAAGTTCACATTCCTGTTTGAAATTTTCAATAAAACGTTACACAAAATGTGATAAAATCCATAAAACAGCAAAATCAAAAATAATTTTTTGTCAAAATGAACAGTATTCAGTCAATGTCAAAAATACACTTTCACCAATATCATAAAAACTTAGGGAATTCATTGTTGCCAAAGCAATTATTTGCACTTAATGGCACGGAGCACGGTGGGGTCATTTTTTTTATAAGGGAGATATGAAACCAAGGAAGTTGGAAGGCTTCCAAGTTCCTTGTATGGAACACGAGCAGTCCAGTTTTATATCTCAAGTTCGGGAATGGCACGGAGTATGGTGCCGTCATTTTTTTTATAAGGGAGGTATTATGCATGAGCAGTCCAGTTTTATATGTCAAGTTCGTGATCTATAGACACGACGGCATTCATGTCAATATAAGAAACTAGCATGGAATTCAATTATAGCCATACAAATCATAGCACGTAATGGCGAGCAGTAAGGGGGTCAAAAATTATATTTTATGAGCAGTCCAGTTTTATATGTCAAATTACTGGAATTATCAGGGCTATTCTTTTGAGTAATTATCACTTTTACTTCTATCACTTGAAGTAATCCATAGATAAAATATTTATAGATCCGCAAAGCTTAATCCCAAAAACGGCAAATTTACGACAATAAAATGTAAACATCCTAGATCAGATGTCGGCATGCGCACTACAAATTGATCAGGTGACCATCGACAGGACCGAATTTCGAAAATCTATTTAGTTAGTTCAATTAGCCATAAATGGTGTCTAAATGAAGCAAGTTATCAAAGTTGCAATCTTGAGTAAATAAGTCGGTCTCATGTAACTTTCTTGTTCTGGGAGTTATATCATATGGGCACAAATAATATCTGAAGCAGAAGGGAATAATCCGATCAGTGTACCGATGGGAGTTAGTTTAGTAATTTCTTATATTGTGAAAGTAAAATTGTGAAAAAAATGTATCTTACTATTTCTCTAATCTATTGTTTCCGTCTGTGTACGTTAACTTTCTTGTTGTGGGGTGGAAGTGAATAATTAACATTTTTAAAGTTCGGCAATTTATTCTCTAATTATGAAAAAATAATTACCATCTTTTCCTTGTCTTTTTTTTTTAAATTTTTTAAGAAAATATTGATACGAAATGGGTTTTTTAACGGATATGCAGGATTTGAAAATAATTTTATATAATAATATTTTTCTGCATTAATTTTTTCGACAAAATGATAAAAATGTTATTTCAAATAAAATAAATGAACAAGGTCATTGCTGGGGGTGAATAAAAAAAATATACCAACAAAAGAAATTCACATTTGTCTAACTTATTTCGTAATATTTTGCTTCTGTTAACATATTAATGAATTTTTTATTTGACGATTTGAAAGTGAGGATTTCCATGACAACATGATTCATGACAATTTCATAAAATGAGTACGGACATAACTAATCTGAATTTACTTCCAAAACCAGTATTAATAATGAACGACGCTTTTTAACGTCATGTCCACAATCTTCAAACATACAAAATTATAAATCAGATTGGCTGCAGAACAAAAAAAACATTTGAGCTGGTTGGAAACATCGGTTAAATATAAGGTAGATGAAGTTATGCAAGAATATGGACATTGTGCAAATTAGTTACTGGAAAAAATTCGTTGGCAATTTGGAAAAATAATTCAAACAGAGCTTAGAAATTATAGAGCCAATAGCCGATTATGGCTACAATATAAACCTTGTACTCAAGTATTTTATGTATATAACCAAATAATAATACATTATAATTATTGTAAGTTATATATGTATGTTTTAAAATATTCCATCTTCATTATATTTATTAATAATTATACTTACTTGCATTGCCAAATAAATATATTTTGAAATGAATCGTTAGTTTTTATTTATGTAAGTAATGTAATAGATGGAGAAATTATACCATTTCTTGACATATTGATGAATGTACTTTTTTCATATGATAGAATAGTATTCTATGGTTTGGTGCGAATTTTGATTTTTTTTTAAGAATTGACTGTTTAAAAATTCAGTTTATCTGTTGGTAATCATTTGGAAAGTGTCAGAAATATATCATACTACATGTTTTGGAAATTTAATGTTATACGAAAACAACGTAAATCCAAAAACGTTGTAAAGCAACACTATTTTTTACCCTATAGAGAAAAGGAAAATAAATCAAATAAAATATGTACACATTCCATTATATTAAATAAAAACACAAGAACAAATAAAATAAATCACTTAAAACGCTATAAATCCGTTTAAATCCCACGTAACTTGCAAAGCAAAAATAAACACATAAATGGCGTTAAGCCGATACTGTGCTGTTTACGGATGGCACTACAAACAACCGATCGATAACAGGAAGTCGCTTATGGGCATGCCCTCATCTGGCCAGTATCCAAAAATATGACTGCCGCCCGATGTGCAGAAACGCATTTTTTCGCCTATGGTTTGCCATTTTTTGGCTTTAACAGCCGACAAGAGTAGGGATCCATAGTAGAGATCAGTGGAAGTAATCGACCCAATGACAAGTAAATGCATATTCAAAAGAACATGAAGTTATCAGTTACACTTTTTTCACTTTGATCAATTGATAATTACTCTAAAGAATAGAACCATTCAGAGTGAGTCCACACGATACCAAAAATTTCGGCGTAGGCGTATTACGCCCATTTATGTTAAAAATGTCTCGTCCACACGGGGAACTTTTATCGTGCAGTCGTGCAGTCGTAATGTTTCTTTTTGTGGTAACCTAACTTTTTTCTGATTTTTTTGATAATATTTATTTATGTATAAATTAAAATGAAAGAAAATAAAAAAAATATTTGCAGCAATGTTGTTATGTAGAAAAAGAAAACTAAAGAAAAAATTACAAAAGATAAGGATATTATTAATATATTCTTTATTAAAGAAACGGAAAAGTCGTCGCTACTAGGTCCGATCTGTTTTTGAGAAAAACATTGGAGAAAGGCTTGGACATACTAATGATTTAATTCAAGAAATGCGAGAAAGTGATCCTGATTTTTTTAAAAATATTTTCCTGTTACTCTTGGTGAGTTTGAAAACCTGTTGTTGGGCCAATAAATAGGAAACACGCTATGGAAATGTGTACAGCTATACCCTTATTACAAGGTTTGAAAAAACATTGTGATATTTAGCTGATGAAATCAACATGTGAAAGCAACAGTGCGAATTCCGAGTCGGTAAACAGTGTTTTTGAAATTGGTCATGTTACTTGTGCGATAATATGAGACTCTTTAAAGCAAGTTTTATTTCCGAAGTTTGCCACTTCTACCTGGTAAAGAATTGCCAAAGAGTTCAAAGACGAGAGTTTTAATATAAAGTATCATTTTAACAATCGTTTTAATAATTACAATTGTTTGTAGTTTTTAGAAGAATATATTACGTATAACACTAACTGGATTTCTGTTATTAAATTTCCATTAATGTTAATTTTTACTTTTTAATTGTTTATAATAGGTTTATATAAAATTTGCTAAGGGTAGGGTTACCAGACGACAGGAATTTTCCTGACATGTCTGAAATTTTAGCCCCTGGTTAGGGAGAAAGAGGAAAAAACTGCAATTGTCAATATTTTTTTGAAATTAAAAGAGGAAAATATAAGTAATGAAAAAATATTTATTAATCATTCTAGTGAGAAAAAATAAATTGATTAAACGTTACCAAAATGAGTGAATTGTTAATTTGGTATATTAATAAATTTAGTTTCATACTTTTTATTGTTTGATGTTTCTTTTGGCAATTGCTGGACTTTTATAACTATTTCATGACATTCTTCACATGATATGTTCTTTAAGTTAAATTGTGTCTAGAGTAGAACCTTAACACAAGAAATTGTTGTAAACCAACTATTACTACAAATTATTAATTATTAAATTAGTATATATATTTTTAAGTTACTCTTATGGATTAATAGATAATTATAGTCTAATATTTAATACTCCCTTAAGAAATAGTTATATCTTAAGTAAATTTATGTTCTAATAGGTTCAAACAAAAGCATGCCTTAATCTCCGAAACTCTAAAACTTTACTTTTTACAGAGACCATTAGTTTTGTTTATATTGTCATCGTCCCATAAATATACACTTTTTCATTTCAGTAATCATGTAAATAAATAGTTATAAGTTATATTTGTTAGTACGCCTATGACTGTCAAATATATAATTTAGATTCAGAATAGAATGTAACTAGGACATGAACATTGAAACGAGAGGAACTAAAATCAAAAAACTACAATAGTAACATTAAATTAGTAAGTAAGAACAAAAACTGTTGTTACCTCATGATTTAGTGAACATTATAATAAAATATTAAAAAAGTAATATTAGAAGATTTATTTGAATTCATCGAACTAGCAAAGTTATAACATTGATGGCAGCGAAAGGCAAAGCTTATAACAATATAGACAGTCTGTCTCTCCTTAGTCCACTACGCTCCCATTAATGAGAAAACTTACTCGATATTGGCATTTGATGCTTTGATTGCAAAAATTTTGAAATTCTCACTGCCTTAACATACAACATTCAGATAAAATGTCCGGATATTTATAGAAACATTAGGGTTATTGTCAGGAAAACTCATTATTTGATCTGGTAACCATAGCTAAGGGCATGTCTGTGGATTAGCGTCTCGATATCACAGATTGTCGTTGAATAGAAATTGTATTATATAATGGCCTTTATTTCATAAACTTTAATTTATATAATGAACACCTGTATTATTGCAATTGTTATAAAATTAATAAAAAAATGAACTAAAATCGTTTTTTTTTTTTTTTTTGAGGACCAAGCAGTAATGATCTTCGGTAACAAGCATTTTTAATAAATTAAAACAATTTAACATAATTCATAAATATCTATTATTTCAAAACTCGCTAAATAAAATATATAAATAAAACAACAAAGTTTAAAAAAAAACATAGGTTATGTTTTCATACAAAATATTGAAAATAAACAGTTTCCACCATTTTGAAAGCAGTCCGCTGAAAAATTAAACATGATTTGGCGTAATGTAGCAGCGTAGCGTAATAAGACATATGTCAAATTTCAAGTATTGTGATTTGTTAGATTTAAAAAAAGACAAAGACCGAAGATTTCCCGCCTAAATCCGCCTTTTCCAAGGTCATTACGCCAAATCATGTTTAACTTTTCAGCGGACTGCTTTCAAAATGGTGGAAACTTTATTTTCAATATTTTGTATGAAAACATAACCTATGTTTTTTTTTTAAATTTTGTTGTTTCATTTATATATTTTATTTAGCGAGTTTTGAAATAATAGATATTTTTGAATTATGTTAAATTGTTTTAATTTATTAAAAATGCTTGTTACCGAAGATCATTACTGCTTGGTCCTCAAAAAAAAAAAAAACGATTTTTGTTCATTTTTTTATTAATTTTATAACAATTGCAATAATACAGGTGTTCATTATATAAATTAAAGCTTATGAAATAAAGGCCATTATATAATACAATTTCTATTCAACGACAATCTGTGATATCGAGACGCTAATCCACAGACATGTCCTTAGCTATGGTTACCAGATCAAATAATGAGTTTTCCTGACAATATCCCTAATGTTTCTGTAAATATCCGGACATTTTATCTGAATGTTGTATGTTAAGGCAGTGAGATTTTCAAAATTTTTGCAATCAAATGCCAATATCGAGTGAGTCTTCTCATTAATGGGAGCGTAGTGGACTAAGGAGAGACAGACTGTCTATATTGTTATAAGCTTTGCCTTTCGCTGCCATCAATGTTATAACTTTGCTAGTTCGATGAATTCAAATAAATCATCTAATATTACTTTTTTAATATTTTATTATAATGTTCACTAAATCATGAGGTAACAACAGTTTTTGTTCTTACTTACTAATTTAATGTTAGTATTGTAGTTTTTTGATTTTAGTTCCTCTCGTTTCAATGTTCATGTCCTAGTTACATTCTATTCTGAATCTAAATTATATATTTGACAGTCATAGGCGTACTAACAAATATAACTTATAACTATTTATTTACATGATTACTGAAATGAAAAAGTGTGTATTTATGGGACGATGACAATAAACAAAACTAATGGTCTCTGTAAAAAGTAAAGTTTTAGAGTTTCGGAGATTAAGGCATGCTTTTGTTTGAGCCTATTAGAACATAAATTTACTTAAGATATAACTGTTTCTTAAGGGAGTATTAAATATTAGACTATAATTATCTATTAATCCATAAGAGTAACTTAAAAATATATATAGTAATTTAATAATTAATAATTTGTAGTAATAGTTGGTTTACAACAATTTCTTGTGTTAAGGTTCTACTCTAGACACAATTTAACTTAAAGAACATATCATGTGAAGAATGTCATGAAATGGTTATAAAGGTCCAGCAATTGCCAAAAGAAACATCAAGCAATAAAAAGTATGAAACTAAATTTATTAATATACTAAATTAACAATTCACTCATTTTGTTAACGTTTAATCAATTTATTTTTTCTCACTAGAATGATTAATAAATATTTTTTCATTACTTATATTTTCCTCTTTTAATTTCAAAAGAATACTGCCAATTGCAGTTTTTTCCTCTTTCTTCCTAACAAGGGGCTAAAATTTCAGACATGTCAGGAAAATTCCTGTCGTCTGGTAACCCTACCCTTAGCAAATTTTATATAAACCTATTATAAACAATTAAAAAGTAAAAATTAACATTAATGGAAATTTAATAACAGAAATCCAGTTAGTGTTATACGTAATATATTCTTCTAAAAACTACAAACAATTGTAATTATTAAAACGATTGTTAAAATGACACTTTATATTAAAACTCTCGTCTTTGAACTCTTTGGCAATTCTTTACCAGGTAGAAGTGGCAAACTTCGGAAATAAAACTTGCTTTAAAGAGTCTCATATTATCGCACAAGTAACATGACTAATTTCAAAAACACTGTTTACCGACTCGGAATTCGCACTGTTGCTTTCACATGCTGATTTCATCAGCTAAATATCACAATGTTTTTTCAAACCTTGTAATAAGGGTATAGCTGTACACATTTCCATAGCGTGTTTCCTATTTATTGGCCCAACAACAGGTTTTTAAACTCACCAAGAGTAACAGGAAAATATTTTTAAAAAAATCAGGATCACCTTCTCGCATTTCTTGAATTAAATCATTAGTATGTCCAAGCCTTTCTCCAATGTTTTTCTCAAAAACAGATGGGACCTAGTAGCGACGACTTTTCCGTTTTTTTAATAAAGAATATATTAATAATATCCTAATCTTTTGTAATTTTTTCTTTAGTTTTCTTTTTCTACATAACAACGTTGCTGCAATTATTTTTTTTATTTTCTTTCATTTTAATTTATACATAAATAAAAATTATCAAAAAATCAGAAAAAAGTTAGGTTACCACAAAAAAAAACATTACGACTGCACCACTGCACGATAAAAGTTCCCCGTGTGGACGAGACATTTTTAACATAAATGGGCGTAATACGCCTACGCCGAAATTTTTGGTATCGTGTGGACTCACTCTCACTCTCATATCAATAATGGGTGTATTCTTTATAATAATTATCAAATGATCAAAGTGAAAAAAGTGTAACTGATAACTTCATGTACTTTTGAATATGCATTTACTTGTCATTGGGTCGAAGTGATCATGATTACTTCAAGTGATCGAAGTGAAAGTGATAATGACTCAAAAGAATAGCCCTAATAGCTCTGTTCGCAAAACAATAAGAAAATAGGCAGTGCCAATTAGATCTTCTAAAAACTTCAGGCAATTTACTGACCTCGATTCGAGAGTTTTAAGCTCAGGTGCATCAAACCCTGAGTAGCTCCGAGCAAATCTGAATAAAATGGTTACAGTGTTAATTAGAATGGTAAATAACCTCTTAATTATTTTTTTCGGAATTGGTGTTTTTAATATGCGTAGCAAAACATATTTTAAGACAAAAAGGTAAAAATATTATTTTATTACCTATTAGTTTTGAATTTTGTCTGGTGTCATGGCATTTTCGGCCATAAATATTTCGTAATTCGTTAAAAAAAAACTATGAATGGAAGTCCAATAGCTTATGAAAAAATCTTATTTTTTGTCTCTCCATTTCATGTATAAAATGTTTTTTTACCCAAAAAAAGCATCTAAAAATGATAACAGATAGCTGCTAGGGCTTTATACACTAAATATTTTTAGTGGGGTTTGAGAGGTAAGGGGAAAGCAGATCTGACAAGCGCCAGACATAATGCACTAGTGCTTCTTGCACCTGAACAGTTCTGAGTTGCTCCGGCCCATGAATCGAGGGCGGTAATTGTCACCTGGCTGTTTTCATAAATTTTGGTTGGCGCTGACTGATTTGCGATTTCTTTATGAACGGGGCTTTTAATTCTAAAATTTACGCATTAGTTTAAAGGGTATTTTTCTATTATTTAACCTATGTTGCTACTGTGTTATTTTATAATTATAAGATTGTATGTAGCATAAATGTATCGTAAATATTTCAGTGATTTAAATTACACCAATACAATATAGAAAAACTTTTAAAATTATGTCAGAAACTTCCAAATCAGGGGCTCAGCCTCCAGTAAAGATTGGCCATTATATTTTGGGGCAAACTCTTGGTGTAGGTACCTTTGGTAAAGTTAAGATAGGAGAACATCAACTCACCAAACATAAGGTAGCAGTGAAAATCTTAAATCGACAGAAGATTAAGAGCCTAGATGTTGTTGGAAAAATTAGACGAGAAATTCAAAACTTAAAGTTATTTAGGCATCCACACATTATTAAGTTATATCAGGTTATCAGCACGCCAACAGATATTTTTATGATAATGGAATATGTGTCAGGAGGTGAACTGTTTGATTATATTGTGAAACATGGAAAACTGCAAGAGCATGAAGCTAGGAGATTTTTCCAACAAATTATTTCTGGTGTAGACTATTGTCACAGACATATGATTGTTCATAGAGATCTTAAACCTGAAAATTTACTTTTGGACCATAACATGCATGTTAAAATAGCTGATTTTGGTTTGTCTAATATGATGATGGATGGTGAATTTTTACGAACAAGTTGTGGCTCTCCAAATTATGCTGCTCCAGAGGTAAATATGAGTTGTTTTTTTTTTAAGATAATTTATTTACATAACTAAATATAACTCAACAAAGGTGAAATCAGGCTTTATTGATGATATTTCATATTTTTAAACATGCAGCTATATAAAAAACTTGTGCCTCGATCTAAAAAAATATTACATTTAAGTGCAGTGTTGTCAGAGACTAATAAATTTTTATATCCAAAATTCTTGATAATTATTTAGAACAATGGAAACACTGAATTTTTGGCTATTTTCTTGCAAACACCCTTTTTTGGATAAATATTCAGAATAGTGGAAACAGAATTTTTTTCATACATTCTATTTAGGTTTGTACACCACAAATCTATTGATTTTTTTGGCAGTCACCTAGTTTTCCCAAAAAAAAATTACATCCCTTTAAATTTTACTACTTACCACTATAACACATTTGCACTTTGTGAAATATATTTAGTACATTTTCAAAAAACTATACTTAAAATTTTGTGTTAAAGTATAGGAATAAATACTAAAAATTGAGCCAAATAAAAACTGATGAACTTGAACATGGTGGGAAAAATTCATGCCCTGTAGTGAGATGTTAAAGACCATAAAACTGCACTTCTAATAGCAATTCAGTAATTTACTCTATTTATTTATTTTTTTTTTTTTATAAAATATCAGTGAAGTCATGGACATTACATATTTTTCTTATATTTGGTTGGCCTAAACCAACATGAAGGCATGAATCATGTATTTTTTAAGTACACGGTACAAATATATCCCCCTCGAAACAATAATGATTTTGAGCCAGGTTAGTTCAGGTTTATACTATATGTGTTTACAATAATATTAATAATAATATCAAGTTGTCCGGCCGGCAGTGTACTACAGCCAGCAGTATACTTGTCCCTACTGTAATGCATAGACAGTACAGCCAGCAACGCCAGCTCTCCGCTGACCTTTAACCCTATCCTTTCTCTACCTTTTAAAGAGCCCTCTGTCCTGATCCACCTAGCCTACATAATCCCTTAGGACCACATTCTTTCAACTTTCCGACTGAACCCGGGTACGAATAATAATAATAATAATAATATTAACTTATATACTGTCAACAACTGGAGTGATACCAAAGAACCTTCTGCAGAACATCAAGGGACTGGGCCTTAGTGAACATCTGTATAAACCGATTCAGAAAACGGTTCTCCTTGCAACCGCGCGAACCGTCCGAAAGTTTGTAGGAAGTGCAGAAGACCACGCCACCTAGGACCCGATAACATGGAAAGGGTCCCCACAGAGCTTCATACTTTTGGTGTCCTGGTATGAGTGAATAATCCCTGGAGGAATTGCGAAGCCGTTTGGCTTGTAAGTCTAATTAACTTAACATCATCAAAACGGAAATCGAACAAGAGATAAGGACCGACGATATCAATAACTAAATCTTAGAACCTGCGCCACAGCTAGACCCTGGGGTTGAAGAATAATCAAACAACGGCATGCGAGAGGACATCGCTGAAGACCAACAGCAATAACAACAACTACATCAGCATGAGAGCCAAACAACTCCAAGAGTTTCACACGCCGAAGATGCTGCGGGAGAACGTCAACCAGACCTCACTCAAGCAGGACGACCAAGACAACGCATGAAATGGACTGTGCCCATGAGCACATTTTTTTACAGGATAACTCATCTAGGACGAGAGATGATCGGCTACAGGCGACAACTACACGTCGAATTCTGTAGGGAGTATCCACACAGAAGTGTCACAACAGAGAATGGCTGACCAATATAGAGTTATTCTCCGAAACAGCCTAATTCCCGTAACACGGCTTAATACCATCAAAGCGGAAGTTGAACGTGAGATTAGGGGCGCTAACAATAATAACGATCCGATTGTTGAACCTGAACCAAAGCCGGAACCTGAAGTCCAAGATCAGCTGAATGACGATACCCAACAGGACAACTCTGAATTCCTTTATCAGAAACTATCAACAGAAATGAGTGCTGCAATGGTTGAGTATAATGGAACTAATTCGTTAGGCAGACTGGCACTGCCAAAAATTAATTCATCTAAGAAACTGGTTATCATGTTCGACATCATGAACAATCGGATTTTACCAGCTTATGCTTCAGAGGCCTATACTCTGGAGTCCTTACATACGACAATCTATTGTGCTGCCAAGCGATAGCCAGAGCTTTAGAAATTAAAATTACAACACAGCTCCGATCAGCAAGAACGGAACCTAACACTCCACCATGGGAGAGACGTCTAAATAACAAAATCGAAGATCTTAGAAGAGATATAGGACATTTGACCGAGTATATTAGGGGCACGAGGACAAGTAAACTTGAAAGAGTTGAGGAAATAATGGATCGAGCCCAATACCATTCGCAATACGATCTAGCGAATGGTACTGCTCAACAATGCCTCTACACGCTGAAACAGAAGCTCTCTGCTGTTGCAAGACGGCTAAAGAGAAACAAGACCAGCAATAACCGGAAACGAGACAATGCGCTATTCCAACGATTAGAAAAGACTTTCTACTGTAAGCTAAACTCTCCACCTAACATGGCAGATAATAGATATCCCATCAGAGAGCAGGTAAAAGAGTTCTGGGGAAACCAACTTTCCACACCCGCCAATTGTAACATCGCAGCCGGCTGGATCAGTGAAGAACACCAAATCTGCCAAGACTACAGCCAGATGCAGTTTGAGCCATTTACCAGGAAATCTATGGAATAATCAGGAAATTCCATAATTGGGAATCTCTAAGTCTCGATTGGATCCAGAACTACTGGCTCAAAAAGTTCTTGTGTACACATCATCAACTGGCTAATTATATTAATGATATTTTTCTAAATCCAGCAAAAATACTATTGTTTCTGTCAGAAGGTATTACGTATCTCTTACCAAAGGACCAACATAACACGCATGATCCAGCTAAATATAGGCCAATCATCTGCCTTCCCGCACTATATAAAGTAAACACCTCCTGCTTGACCCAACGCATCTATGCACATTGTGAAAAACTAACTTCATCGCAACTCAACAGAGAGGATGCACCAGAGGAGCAATGGGATGCAACAAACAATTGATTATTGACTCTGTCATATGTAACCAAGCCTGTACCAAGCGAAGAAACCTCTTTCCTGCTTAAGTGGATTATAAGAAGGCCTTCATCTCAGTGCCACATGAATGGTTCAAACCTATATTAGGAATGTATAGGGTCGATAATCATTTTGTTTTCTTTTCAGAACGCATCATGTTAACCTGGAGAACTAGGATTCAGTTGCAAGTGCTAACCAGCGATACCATCGAAACTAATACAATCCCAATACGAAGGGGAATATTTCAAGCCGATTCACTAAGCCCATTGTGGTTCTGCCTTGCAATGAACCCACTGTTACAAATAACAACGAAGAGGTAGTAAGATTGAATCATCTTCTATACATGGATGATCTTAACCTGATGGCTGCTACCAAAAACCAGCTGGAACAAATGCTTAAAATTGTAGGAATTCTCCGGGGATATCGGAATGCAGTTTGGACTTGACAGGTGCCGTATTTTGAACATCGTTAAAGCAAAGTTACAACCGGAAGCATTTGAGATGCAGAATAGTGAAACTATAGCCGCAATGGAAGTAGAACAAACATACAAATGCCTAGGTATAAAACCGGCTAAACGACTTGACCATTGCCCTATGAAGGCCGGCTTGACAACCGAATTTGTTAGGAGGGTAAGACGGGTGTTACGAACTAGTCTAAATAGTAGAAATTTGTTTAAGGCGCTCAACACGTACACATGCTCTGCCCTTAGCTACTCTTTTGGAATTGTAAAATGGAGCAGGACGGACATCGAAAACTTGCAGAGGAAAATAAGAACACTCTTAACGAAAGGACACAAACACCACCCTCAGAGTGCCATTGAACGTACAATGCTCCCAAGACAACAAGGAGGAAGAGGATTGGTCGATATTGGTAGTCCGCTCGATCAACAAATAATAAACTTACGTTCTTATTTCCACAGGTTAGCGGACTCTTCCACACTACATCGAGCAATATGCGAGGTAGACGATCCAACGCCGCTAGAGCTGAGGGAACGGGATATTACTTCTCACCACCGAACAGACCAAGAAAAGTTACAAACCTAGCTACAGAAACCACTTCATGGATGGCATTCAAATGAGGTCATCCAGGACAATGTCGACAACTCAGCGTTGAACTACTGGTTGATTTCAGGACGGATGTTTCCAGAAACGGAGGGTTTCTTGTTAGCTATCCAAGGACAGGTTATTCCGACGAAGAACTATCGGAAGTTCATCATCAGAGATCCCTCAATAGAAAATGACCAATGTAGATATGGCTGTCGAACATCAGAGACAACCCAGCACATAACTGGAGGATGCCAAGCGTTTGCCGCAACCGTGTATAAGGAAAGACCCGACTCAGCCGCTAAGATACTCCACCTAGAATTAGCAGATAAGTTAAAACTGTTACAGGTAGGAAAAGTGCCTTACTACAAATACAATCCAGAGCCTGTTCTTGAAAACAGCGAGTTCAAGTTATATTGGGACCGAACGATTCTAACGGATCAAGCAGTTACTCATAATAGGCCAGACATTATACTAACAGATATAATTTCTAGGCGAACTACACGGATCAACATTGCTGTACCGAACAACAACAACCTAAGACCAAAATACAACGAGAAGATCGTCAATACAGAGATCTGGAGATGCAAATCCGCATACAGTGGGCAATGAACAGCGTCCACACGAATCCATAATACTATCAACAACTGGAGTGATACCAAAGAACCTCCTGCAGAACATCACGGGACTGGGCCTTAGTGAGCATCTGTATAAACCAATTCAGAAAACAGTTTTCCTTACAACCGCGTGGACCGTCCGAAAGTTCGTAGGAAGTACAGAAGACTACACCACCTAGGACCCGATAACATGGAAAGGGTCCCCACAGAGCTCCATGGTATCTTTGTTTACTCGGTATGAGTCAGTAATCCCTGGAGGGAATGCGAAGCCGTTTAGCTTGTAAATCTATGATAACAGTTGCATATACAAACTAGACCTCATTTTAGTAGATAAAATATCCAAGCAAATAATACTAGTAGAAATCGCCTTCCCTAACAATAACGATCAGGGTTCATAAACGCACACGTGTAATAATTATGTTTAACAATATTTACAAGATATCTTTTCTTATGCATGAATAATGCCACAGTCACCACATTTAATGTTAATATTTGGCTTGACTTTTAATGTTGAAGCATGGCTACATAGTCCCCATAATTTACTCTTCTTTGGGTTATCATGATGGATCCATTTTTCATCATCAGTGATTATACGATGCAAAAAACCTTTTGTTTATGCCTGGTAAGCAGCATTTCACATGTGCAAAATCGGCGTTCAACGTTTTTAGGCTTGAGTTCATATGGAACCCAATTTACTTGCTTTTGAATCATTCCCTATGATTTTAAACGATGTGAAATTGTTGAGTCACTCCTAATGGAAGTGCAAGCTTTTCTTGCGTTTGGCACGAATTTTCCTCCAATATTGCGTCCAATTTCGCGTCTTCAAACATTTTCAGCCTTCCGCTATGTTTTTTGTCTTCAACTTCAAACTTACCGTTCATAAACTTATGAAACCACTCACGACAACTTTTCTCACTTAAAGCAGCTACACCATATGCTTCTGCAAGCACCTCAGCTGCAAACTGCTTCAAATTAAAGAACTAAATCAAAAGTTCCCGCAAATGACGCTTATTCGGCTCGAAACTCGACATTTCGCATCAGTTTTAAACTTCGATCTAGAAACATAAATACACTTATGCTTGTTAAAATAGCGCTTCAGTCTCGTCAGCGGAGTGCATACCATAATCTGAGACACGGAAGGGCAAACAGAAGAGATCCCTATTTCGGGTATAATGATTTATTTTAAAGCTTAACTTTGGCAGAAGATAATATCAGTCATTATACCCAGACAAAAGTGAAAACATAAAACACATCTAAATAAAAATGTCTGGATTTTAGTGAGCACATATTCAAAATATTACGAATCAATGAATAGTCGCAATGGTAACCAGCAAAGTTAATATTGCGCTTACTAGCACAAGAGCGTAAATTCTATTCTGTATGTCCTCATTGGCCTGTACATGTACTTAAAGGGGAACCAAATAACACTGGCGTACTCCAGACCAGCCCTCGCAAACAAACAGTATAATAATTTAAAGGTATCATAAAAAAATCTTTACCAATTCTAGAAATAAATGCTGCTCAGACATAATAGCACGCATACATTTCCAAGATCAAAGAAATGCAACAAGAGAATCAAAAATTTTCGGAATAGCTGATTGGATGCATATGCCTCTATAATTTGCTACATTACCTCTATCACTAGACTTATAAATAGATGCTATGAAAGATTATTTCCAGAAATCTGGAAATATTCTAGTCTTAAGAGACAAATTGAAGATAAAATTCAAAGGCATGCCAAAAGTGCATACACAAGCTTTCAGCAATAAGGTAGGTATGCCCTCAGGTCCAGAAGAACTACTTGATCTACATTCAACAATAGAATCAAAGACATTGGCTACACATACCTTTAACTAATTTACATTAACACACTCCCTCAAATTACTATTATAACCAGGTATTATTACCTTACTTGTTGAATAAATGGAGGAAAACGGTCTGCAAATATTGAAGTACATCGAGCATGGATAGCCACTAATTCCCCTCGCGCCGCTAAACAAGGGCTAAAGGTTTTTGGGTCAGCCTAGAGACTGCCTCAACTGAATCAATATAAGGATTATAACATATTTTGGTTACATTTGTACACCGCTCTCGGAGGAGTGAAAAAGACTCATAGGCTGAGAAAAGTCCTTGAGGGCTTATGGGCAATCTTCTGAACAATCAATCGCCTGAGCTCACTACTGAATCAGATAGGAAAATTCGAGATTCTATAGCCCTTCAAGGGCACGAAACAAGATATTGAATAATACAAAACTGTACAATTGATTTAAAGCTAAGTTTACATTGTTCTTATCCAAATAAGAATCGCAGTCAATGTTCTATAAATAATCATTCAAGGATATCATATCTGCACTTCTGAAGTAATAGTATAGAAATTACACAAGAGTATGCAATGAGATGGTTACTGTTGGGAAGAATTAAGTCGACAGCAGTACGGAGAGTGCAGTCCCGCAAATCAGAGAAGCATAGATCTAGAAAAATACTATTACCATTAGGAATGGTTATTAACTGATATAAATTTAAATAGGCGACAGTATCACCAACATCATGCGCCAAGGGAGCATGCGGAGCCACCGGATGGGTACCAAAATTATCATTAATTCATAATACCTCAGGCCGATTGTAATCACCAAAAATCACTAAATGATTCTTGAGGAAGTCAGATCTTAGGCTACTTGTAGCGGAGCAGTGGGCATCATAAACTTTCTGACTGGATTTCGGCGGAATATACACAGCGCCAAAAATATACTTACGAAACCCAAACTTAATTGGATGCTTGTCAATGCAAAAATGTGTAAAAGTAGGTCTGTTAGCTAGGGTCAAATTTAAAGACAATTTAGAAGTATCTAGCCACAATTTTGTAATACTTAACCCACTTTCCATTTTATCTCTTTTTCCTTCTCAGAATGTTATTAATTTTCACTTGCTGATATCTACTAGAAAGTTAACTTTGAAATAAGCTCCAGTTAATTCCTCACACTCCATAATGTCGCAATATTTCAAGAAGTTTGTTATGAGATACTGTGTCCAATACCTTGGCAACATTGACAAAAACCGCAGCACAATATTTAGGTGACTATCAATTTCACTTGTTAGCTGATACATAGCCTCTTCAGTACTGGAACTTTTCACAAAACCATGTTGGTGTACAGAAAGAATATTATTTTTCAAAAATGTTTTATTCTCAATACAGAGACCTTAGAAAAATTGTTTTTGGAGACTCATAGTCATATATAGTATATAATTTTTATTTCTGGCCTTGGACCATTCTTAAGAACTAGTTCAATAACGGATGTTTTAAGGTATTGTAACGAACTTTATAGCGTTATACATTTCATAGTATTAGTTTGTGTTTGTAGTTTGTACGGTTTTAGGTTTATTTTTTACCAATTCCCGTGTTTAATTGTATCCAAATCTACCTGAGGTGTTTTTCTTTGCGTTTTCTTTTTTTAGACTTGTTTTTTTTTCCCTTTAACTTTAATTTGCCAGGCTTAACTTTATCATACTCGGGCATATTTCTTAAATTTTCACTTAAATAAATATAAACCTACAATTTGTTCCGGACGACCAGTTTTTTAAACACACTGTATTATTGAACACACTATATTATTTCAAAATCTCTTTATTGTGACAACTTTGACAACTTGTCAAAATAATTCAAATTCCATCGACGAGCTCTCAAACTAAACTGTCCACGAAAGCCAATTTGGACTCTTTATATACCCTTTTGGTCGATACCAGAAGATTCCCTAATTTTTTTAGAAGTATTTCCATACTACATGGTGTAACAAAAATGAGAAAATGGAGTAATCTGGCGATTTCTAGACCTTCTGTCATAGGCGTTCCATGTTCAAGATAAGGAAATATAATTTACTAAGAAGTTCTAGCCTTCTTTTATCGACGTCTCATGAGGAAATTAACAAAAGGTAAAATTAAATAAACAAATTATAAACTCAGAAAATAAACGTAAAACGTACAAACTAAACACAAACTAATACTATAAAATTTTATTTTGCATTACAAGTTAAAAGAACATTGAACACTGCAAATTGAAATCTATATTTATAGTCGTGTCTGACTCCGGAATTGTAACTTTGCAACAATTTTCTTTTCATTCTGTTCATGTGCTTAATTGATGTGATAATTCCATTTGTAATCCATTTTTCTTTATTATATAGCTTTATTTTTTTTTACAAATTGGACAGTTACGTTCAACCTTAAGATATTATATATTATAGTTTAAGTTAAGTCGGTGTCGAACATAGATATAAGAGTATGTGTATGTGTGTGTCCACGTGTGAAATTGAGGGTTTGTACACTGCGACCTAATAGATCTATCGTGTTCCCTTTCTGCTGGTAAGTCTTAAGGAATACCTTGCCAACTAATGCAGGTCCTCGAATCCTATTTTCCTCAGGAACCTGGAATGTTGGATGGCTTTAAAGTAGGTAGCTTCCCTTCTTCTATTTGGTGTGTTTCCAACAACCGAATTGTAAGGTTTCGTCCTCCTCCTCGCAAAATCTGCACTCTTCGTTTTTTGCCAATACGAGATTTTTGAGGTGTCCTTTCAGGTGGCAATGTCCATTAAGGGTTCCTGTCAGAACTCTGAGTTGATTTTTGCTTAGGCTTATGCATTCCTTGAATCTCTTCTGGTCGAAGTTCCCAAGAAGTATCTTCGCTTGTCTCATTCCTTGCGGATCGGTCCAGTAATTGGATCTCCTGCTTTCTTCCTATCTTTTTAATTCTTCCAGCTTTATACTGCTCCTGATTCTCAGAAAGGTTTGGGCCCCAGAAATGGTGTTTCAGCCCCTTTTCTCGCGAGCTCGTCTACTATTTCATTCCCTCTACCCCGGTGTGTCCCGGTACCCACAAGAGGGTGATTTTATTATTCTTATTTAATTCATTTAGTAACTCTAGGCATTCCTAGAACATCTTGGAACTGACTACTTGAAAACTCAGCGTACTGATGGCTGCTTGACTATCCGACATGATAATAATTTCCTGTCAGCGTTATTTTTTTTTACGCTGAATTAAATGCATTTCCTGATGGCGTGTATTTCCGATGCTTGGTGACTTACCAAAGCTTTCGTGGTATCTGGTGTTAGGTCCATTTACTCCAATTCCAGTTCCTTCTGTTGTTTGAAGCTATCTTTGATGGAATTTTTGTCAATGATATTTCTGTCCCGTTCATTTTTGCGATTCAAATTTGTGTTTTTCACAAAGTTGAACTTCTTTTCTATTTCATCTTGGGGCATGTCCCAGATTTGTTTATTTCTGGATAAGAGATGGGGCTTTTGATTTATGACTTCATCTCTCATCATCTTATATATTGTCCTCTTCGCTATACTCTCCACAAGCATATGTAGAGGTGTAAGGTTTAGGATTACTTCCATGGCAGCCGTTGAGCAGTTTTTTATTGGTTCAGTTATACACGCACAGGCCAGTTTTTGAACTTCGAGAGGTTGGCTCTCGTATTGGCCAGACTGGTTCGTTCACACCAGATCATTGCCCCATATGTGAGGATTGGTCTCACTATTGCAGTGTACATCCACTGCAGAATTTTTGGGTTATGTCTTGCTGATTACTTCTTTTTTGTACTTATTCCAGAGAAGTTTATTATCTAGGGTTAGGTCCAGATATTTAACTTCTGACCAGCATTCAATAACGTCCCATCCATTTTCATGGTTTTCAGGTTAATTTATTTTCCTTTTAAAGGCTACTAGGGTGATTTGGGTGAGGTTGACACTTAAGTCTCATCATCTTGTACCATTCTTTAGTGTGCTCAAGTCCTCTCTGGACAATGTCCCAGCGGGTATTCGCGGATTTGCCCCTCGCGATTATGACCACGCCATCGGCATAGCTCCGATAAGATATGTCGCAGAGATCACAGAAGTCAATCTACAATTAGGCTCCACATAAGTGGAGAGGCTACTCCTCCCTGATGGATCCTTTGGTGGTACAGGGGACGATAGTGTCCTGTCCTATCTCTGTCTCTGCGATTCTAGTGGAGAGAAGTCACGCCATCCATTTGGACATCATTCCGTCTACTCCCCTGTTATCAAGTGCTCTTTTGACTGCCTCATCTGCCGTGTCGTCAAATTCCATTTGTAATCCATTTTTCTTTTATTATATAGCTCTATTTTTTTTTGTAAATTGGACAGTTGCGTTCAACCTTAAAATATATATTATAGGTTATATTATATATTATAGGTTAGGTTAAGATGCCATCGAGCCTAGATATAAAAGTAATCAATAGTACTTAATATTTTATATTATGGCATCAGGTGACGATCGTGAGAAATGTTGCTCTGAAATAATTCAAATTACTGAAAATGCAAGTGCAAAAATCTGTTCCAAGTTGTTCACAGACTGTTAAAGGTGGTGTTACCTGTGTTAAATGTAGTACCATCCACCATCCATCTTTTTAATTAATTCAGAAGGGGGTCGCAAATTAATTTCGCTTTGGCTGCTTTTGCATCATTTACTGCTTTAGCAATACCTACACCCCTTCATCCAAGAGCAGACAAAGCAGCTAATAAAAGTATAAGCGGAAGAAATCCACCAGTCTTTGGAATTGGAATTATCCTTTTCTTTGGAGGAAACACCTTACCTGTTCTTTTAATAGCATTTAAAGCAATTTGAATATTTTAATTTAGCCCTTTAAACCGTTTCCCCTTAATTCCTTTACTAGCTTGTGAAATTACCTGAGATAAGGATAGTCCTCGTCCTTTACGAGTTTTTCGCTTGGACTTTCTTCTCGTTCGAAGTCCTATACCTAACTTTCTTTTAATTTTCATAGCACCAGTAAGTCCTAGTGCAGCTGTTTTTTCCTCAAAACTAGAATATTTAGCTTTGAACCTTGATAAAGCTTTGTCAGCTAATACTTTATCAGCTAAATGCCTTCTTTTTATATCGTTTTATTGCAAGTAAGCAATATTGTGTTCTTTGCAAGCCTCATCTAATAAATTTATACCTTTATCGCATCTTGACAATCTTTTTTCCAGTCTTGTTCCAGGTCCACAAAAATTATAACCAGGAATATGCAATTCAAAGGGTAATTTATTTATTAATGTGTTTAGTAGACCACTTCCTTTTCTTTTGCTGTTTGTTTTGTAAATGATTCGTTTGTTATATGATGGAAACATTGTATATAGTTGCAATCCTAGTGATAACTAACCAGTTATATTACAATACGGAATATTAATAGTTTATATATAAAATGAAAGTTGAGAAACAACTATATTCTATAACAATTAAAGATCATGAAAGTTCAGTGAATCGTTTTAGAAAACATGGAAAACTGTTTAAGGGAAATAGTAAAAGAGGGCTAATTATTGGCCCGTCAGGCTGTGGCAAAGTCAATGTTATTATTAATTTGATTGAACATCCGAATGGTTTACAATTGGAAAATTTGTATGTTTATTCAAAATCCTTATTTATATCAATCCAAGTACAAATATTTAAGAACATTTTTTAAACCCTTAAAAAAATTGGATACTGTGAATCTGAAAACGAAGAAACTATTGTTTCACCAAAAGAAGTTAAACTAAACTCTATAATAATATTTGATGGTATAGCGTGTTGTAATCAGAATATTGTAAAAGACTATTTTTGTTTCGGAATATATAAAAATAATGATTATTTTTATTTATGTTAAACATATTCTTCTATTCCGAAACAATTAATTCGTTACAACGCGAATTTGATTGTTTTATTTTAAGATCGAA
Source organism: Diaprepes abbreviatus (assembly GCA_034092305.1). Classification (NCBI taxonomy): domain Eukaryota; kingdom Metazoa; phylum Arthropoda; class Insecta; order Coleoptera; family Curculionidae; genus Diaprepes; species Diaprepes abbreviatus. The sequence continues at coordinate 6,839,933 of JASJET010000032.1, read as the reverse complement.
CAAACTTAAAACATATATATGATGATCATGTTAATGTTGATATTTCATTCAACAAATTTAATGAATTATGTTTAATGTGTTGAAAGTATAAATTGGTAATAGGCCAAGACTCTAATGTGAAATCGATATCGAAAAATATTTGATTCATATATTTACTTATAAAAATAAAAGTTTGATGGTAAATTATACCAATCATGAACGAACGTTTAGCAAGAGAGCTAGTTAAATCAAATAGAGCTATTAAACAAAAATATCAAAGTTTAAAAAATGCACAATTTGAGGCACAAACTAAATTGGAGGAAACATATAAACCGATAATTCAAACCTTACAAGAATTAATTTCCACGATTGGTAAAATTGAATCTATTGAAATAAAGGGAGAGCTACACACACCAATTAAAAAAAATTTCTGAAACACCACAAAAAAGATCATTTCAATCAAACACCAATGCCAAGAAAAAAGCTACAATATGGAACATCAACACACAGAAGACAGGAAAAACTCCACTGCTTACTACAGAAATACCATCAATTATTGACTTAGTCAAATTCCATCTATACAACGAACAAGTATTATTGCAGAAACACTTGGAGTTTACACTCCACAATAGGAAATCTTTCAGATATACTAGAACAAACACGGCAAACAATTCACACTTTGGTCGATAGAGATTTATATAAAGAATATTTATCAGGATTTGATGAATTACCTCGTCAATATATTGATGGCCGTGTAAAAGAACATAAGTTTGATCACCAATATGGAGTAGTTCAGTATTTGGAAACCGAGAAGTTCTTTTTGGGTTTAACCCAAAAACCTGTCGAATTTATTGGTAAAAACATTAAAATTGAAGGAATGGCCTATACTGGTACACCAGCTTTATATGAATTATTATTTAAGAAAGAACCAATAGGTTATAAAAAAGTAATGAAAAAATCGAGGATGTACTAAAGCAATTAAACAATCGAAATACAAAATCTAAAACTTCTTTTGATGAAGAAAATTTTACAAAGGTGATGGATAAGAAATTACAAAAAGCATTAGGATGCTTACTAGAAGTAGTGCAAGCTATGATGGAAGTTTCTAAAAAGGATTTATTAATTAAAATTAAAAAGAATACTTTAAAATTAGGGGAGACTTCATTACAATTAAATGATATTGCAACATCTTATATAGTACACAAAGCTGAAAAGAACGTGTGATATAAAAAATATAGAAGATAAGTTAATAAAGACAACATTAGATTTAAAAAATATAGAAAATAAGCTAGCAAAAGAAATAAAATCATTAAATGAATTAGTTCAAAGAGCTGTTGAAGTTTCTAGAAAAGAATTTAATGACGCCATGAGTTATGCCAGAGAAGAATTGAATTCAACATTAAGCAGATTCAGAAAAGATTATATAAAATCAAATATCCTTTTGGAAACTAAATTTAATATAAAAATTTCTAATCTTGCGAACATCAACCAAATAAATTCAATAAAAGAAATTAGAAATAAAAATAAAAAATCATTCGAAGCAATGGAAAATAAAATTAAAGAACTTACTAAGCATAACTAAGCTTTTTTTATATTTTACACCATCAGTGATAAAGGGTTTTTATAAAAGGTTTGGAAGCAGCTTAAGTTATTTATAGTATTTATTTTCAAGAGTAAGGTATAAATTACTATGGAGTAAAATTAAGGAAGACGGTGTAAATGAGTTACATAAACCAGCAAGAATAAGGTATAGAAGAAGACGAACAATTGTAAAAGGGCTTAATGATCTATTTCAAGCAGATCTGATAGAAATGCAACCATATGCAAAATTTAATAGGGACTTTAAGATATATTTTAATGGCAATAAATGTCTTTTCTAAGTTTGTTTGGGCAGAACCTGTGAAATCCAAAAACAGGTAAAGATGTGACAACTGTAATGAAAAAAATTCTATTAACTTTAAAAACTCCCCCGAAAAGCCTGAATACTGAACAGGGCAAAGAATTCTTTAATAAATACTTTCAGAAACTCATGGAGCAGTTCAAAATTAATCACCACATTTTCTAATATGAAAGCTAGTATTGTAGAGAGAGTAAATAGAACTAAAAAAAAACAAAATGTGGAAAAAGTTTAGTTCAGATTTACTAGGTAATTATAAATGGGTCAGTTTTCTTAAAGAAATAATTAAAGAATACAATAATACTAAGCATTCAACAATCGAAAGAAAACCAAATAAAGTTAACAAAAGGAATGAAATTGAAATTTTGAAATCAGCTTATACTCATAGAAAAACAGTGGATCCCAGATCGCCAAAATTTCGTGTCGGTGACAGAGTATGAATAAGCAAGTTTCGCGAACAATTTTCTAAAGGTTACACACTCAACTAGTCAAACGAAAGTTTTCAAATAAAAGAAATTCAGCTCACTAATTCAACAACATATTTTATTCAAGATGGAAACGGGATAGACATTCAAGGAGGAAGAACTTCTAAAAGTGAGGTACCCAAATGTATATCTGGTGGAAAATGTGTTAAGAAAGAAAGGAAACAAAGTATTTGTAAAATGGTTAGGATTAGATAAATCTTATAACTCTTGGATCTTCAAGATAGATGTGATGTCATAGTAATTAATGCTGTAATAGTAATTGGTGTTTTTAATAAAAAAAACATTTTATAATATATTTGTTTTATTTAAAAATAAGCTTATTATATAGATATTTTTTTAAATACAATATTCCTATAACTAGCATCTAATATGGGATTCAAAATTTCTTCAGTCAGCTCGATTCTTCTTTTAAAATGTTTTTGCTTTATCAACTCTTCAGAAATCATTCGAGCTTTTCTGTAGGCGAACTTCCAGGTAACCATCAGATGAATTTGGTTTTTTGATTCGTCAATAGATACTGTCTTCTTCATGTAAAACATTTAGTCTATATTCTATAAGCGGAATTTGGTCCCATAGTCTGCAGACAATTTCATTTCCATAGTAAATACATTCACAGCTTTTCGCAATCTTCACTAATGGTAATTCACCAATCTTTTCAAAATTAATAGATAAATTTTCCAAATATATCGGTTCATTGAAAACATTAGGTGAAAACATATAATTTGTTATAACTCCTTGATACTGCAATAAGTTCTTCCAGTCATCTTCAGCTAATATTACAGATTGCCCATTTTTAACACCGAGTTCAATGCATGGTAGAAAACCACTTGACTAAAATGTGGTTGTCGGACTTGCATTGTCTTTACTTTTATTTATTTTTACGAAGTTTCGATTAGGTTGTATCTCTAATCGTTATCAACCGTTATCAAGTATAAACTGTATCAGTTTATATTGATAACGACTAGAGATACAACCTAATCGAAACGTCGTAAAAATAAAGACAATACAAGTCCGACAACCACATTTTAGTAAATCTTCAACATTGTCTACAACCTTCAAACAAACGTTAGAAAATCACTTTCCACCTACAAACCTTTCGGCATATTTAGTGTTAGAGTTATTTAAATTATATTTTATAGAAATTATAATTGTTTTTTATCTTTCTTTTTAATGGTGAATTTTCAAATATATTTTACTCTGTTTACTAAACATCTTGAATGATGTATTTCAAAAAACCAACTAGCTATCCGTGTGCTCTCAAAAAACTAACTATCTATCTATTCGTTTGCTCCTAAATTTTATACCTTTTCCTTCTTCATTCAAGTGGAGGGAGTGAACTTAAAATGCCTTAATACTAATGGTAATGAAAACAAAATTTATATTAATTTTTTTTCATTTATATTAAATATTTTTATAGGTATTTTTTCATGAAATACATTAAACTAACACAGAGACAAATAAATATAACTGATGCAAATATAATTACAAATATATAACAACCGACGCAATGGGAAGATCCTCCTTTTTATTACCGACAAGAATCCAATTTGAATACTGTAATGGTTTTTTGTTAATGTATTATTTAATATATATATATATATATATATATATATATATATATATATATATATATATATATATATATATATATATATATATATATATATATATAACAGAATCGGTTATATTATAAGTGAAAAAGTATGAATTTCCAACAAGATATGTCATATTCGGTTTAATTTTTGAGCACGTTTATACATATATCAGCTCTAGTAGCATTAGGAATGTAGTTTACATATTAAATATTTCCAACAGTGGAGACTAAAACTATTAAAGATGCAGCAGTTATCGTCGCACTATTACTAACTATAAATAATATTTCATTATCATATATATGGTTCATGAATTTAACTCTCCCCTCCAATTTTTAAAGCTTTATAGACTTACATTATTTACCACCATTAAAATGGTTTTGCGTCTATAAAGATGAAAGATTAGTTGAAGTAGTTAATTCTAATCGCAGTTTTTTATTTTCAGATATATTTTCGGTCTCGGAACTTAAAAAAGTTAGAGTTTCATACATCATTTTCATATCTTTATCAAAAAAATCTATTTCCAAAATATCCTTATGCTCCCAAGCAAGAGTTTTTTATGGAATTTGGTATATAATATCTTTTATCATCATGAGTTGTTAAAGCCAATTTATTTAACAAATTAGTATATATGTTATGCATATCTGACTTGAATACATACCTGGTGCAGAATATTTTGTCATTTTGTCACCTTTCTCAACAACATTTTTATAATCTGATAATGTTTTGTTTTTTTTTTTATATACACGACTTACTAATACCTTTTGCTTTTTTATCTACACTATTTTTGGACCTAGTTCCATAAAAACTTTCAATTGGAACACCTTTATATTCATCTTTAAATTTACCAACGACTGATGTGGTTATAGGCATGCAATGAATATTTGGTTCAGGAAAATTAGAAATATCAAATTTATCCATGTTTAGCTCATATCTTCATAAAAGTTTTGGGTCTGAATTTCAAGAATTAAGGAATCAGTATCCGTATGTAATAAATTTACTTTATTACCATATTTTACTCTTAACTAATCGTAATAAAAATTATACATCACAGTTTTGACCATATCCAAAATACTCATCCCAATATAAATTGGCTTATTGTATTCAATACAAACTTGTTAAAGTTGAAGAGCAACTAAATTTTCAGAAAGAATTTTAAAATCCTTTAATTGAGGTTTTGAAATAAGTTTTTCCGCGCATAATTTATTACCCTGTCTTTCCCATTGAGATACTAACTTAATATCTGCTGATCGATCAACATTTTCCATCCTTTTTCTAAAAATTGATTTATTAGCCAATTTATAACAATTTTTATCAAATTTATTATTAGATGAATTTCGTAAATTTGTATTGAAATCTGTATATTTGGCTAACCATGGTGATTGTGTAAATTTAACTGCTCTGTGTATTTTTATGATTTTGAGTCCGAATTGGAGACATTGTTTCAGATATTGGTAATGAATAATATGGTTGTATTTATTCTTTAAGCTTGGAATCAATTTAGAATGTTTTGAAATTGGTGGTGTATACTGTTCAGAATAAAATGGGAAAGCATTATGGCTATCAGGTAAATAATTTGGATATTCTAAATAACTTCAGATATGTAGCCTATAGAAGATGTATTTGAAAGATCGGAAATATATAAAGTTTCTATTTCCCGTTAGGTACCCAAGCAAAATTTTTTTCGGACAAGTATTGCTTCATAGCATAACCATACAAATTTGTAACGTCCAAATAAGCGATATATGTTGTAGGATTTTTAGGATTAAAATTTTCTATAAATGGGTTATTTGCTTCAGATTTGCGTTTTGAACAAGTGCTAAATCCACCTCTAACACATTTTTTGAAAAAATAGAGCATGTTTGGTTCCGTTAATAATTCTAATTATACGTTGGTTAATTTCGTCATTGCGTCCCAGCACATTGAAGGGCTGGTGACATAATTGAGAGGATCGAACTTATAGGTTTTAATACATGTGTTGACCTATAATTTTCAAAAACATCAGCCAAAAGTAAAACATCAGATTTCAGGTAAATATCGGAATGAATCCCTATTGTAGAACACGTAAATAGATTCCACACTTCCACAGCACGATTGTAGTCTTGAAAAGAGATATTTTCATCGGTTAAGTTATTATAAAGTTTATCAATCGGTTATAGAGATTTCTTATTTAATTTTTCTTTGGAATCTATGTAAGAGTATGGAAATACCCCTTTTTGTCTAATGTACCCAAATTCATCAGCATTTGAGAAAAACTTTTTATTTCGATACATTGTGAATCTTGAAGAGTTTCCGATAGCGACTCTAAAGACTCGGGGAGAAATTGGTAAGAGTCTATAAATCGCAGTCGTAAAGCAACTAGCTACAACTTATTTTCTGAAACATAAGTGTCAACGAAAATTTTCTTACCAAAAGAAATACACTTTTCTTTGTGTTGGGCTATAACACTAATATTTTCTTTATTATAACAAAGTGATTTAATAAATAGCTGAGAGTCGTAATTTTTTAAATTATGCAATACTATTAGTACATATTTTAGTGCTTTAAAATGTAAATTGCAAATTGAATGGGCAGCTCCTCGATATTTACCTGTAATATGACAATGATCTCTACATTTTATAAAATTTCCGTTTGAAAAAGATTTCTCACATATGTAACAAATTATAACATTTTCGTACTCAAACTGTTCTATAGATGACAAATCTTTCATCGGTACTTGATATTTTAAATACCTGCTATAAATTTCTTTTACATAATTTTTAATGTATTCAGTAAATTTTAAAGCACAATTTGTACCTCTATAAAGTTTAAGACAAACAATATTCTCATCAAATGATGATTTAATATAGCGAGCAAATGAATATGGTATATGTTCAGCTGTCTTAATGGTATATGAGGTTGTTGAGTCAGATGTAGATTGTTGGCATTCAAAATCAGCATAAATAACAAATGAAGCTTTATACTATTTCTGAATATTTTGAAACTTTGATCTATTTGCAAAAATATAATTTCCAAATTTATCCATAATCATATCTGAAGGAAGCTCAATTCGAACAAAACTACTAAATGCCTTTTAAGTTTTTCGTATGTTCCAAAATATTGAAAACATCCATCACATAAGTATTTTTTTACTTTCTTTTTTGATAATTATTTTGATATCCAGCAACCTAAATCCTTTATCCAACAGTAGTGATTCCTATCATCAGAACTTACTAAAAGCAAATTAATATGTAATAATTTCTTTCTATTGTAATGTAAAGGACCAACAATCTCATATACATATTTATTATCTCTCAAAAATTTTTCCACTTCATATACATTTGCGGACAAATTATTTTTTCTTCAAACTTTTTTATATCTAATAATTTTACTTATTTATGTTTACTTCCAAATGCAGAATTCTTTGTAGAACCGACCCTGTTATAGAAATTATAAATTAGTTCTGAATAATATTTGTTAGAGATGTTCAAGTGATATTAACAGAACTTAGCTCTTGGAATTAAATAATAAATAATAATTACCTGAGTGTTATTCCGGCAATTCATCTGGTTTGGTTTCAATAATATTGAATAAATCGTCATAAAGCTACTGTAGATCGGTTGTATCGGTTATAATGAAGAACGTTGTGTTAAATGACTTAATTGAAATAGAACTTAGTGTTGGGGAATAATTCATTCCAAATAATTCCAAATTTACTTACTACACATGTAAATTCTTGTTGGCGCTGTCGTATTAATGTTTGCACTTCATTACCAATGTCTTGCTGAAACTTCTTGATGTCAACGTGATAATTGTGTGAAGATATTCCGTAGGAGGCTATTCGACATTTAAATGCACTCCTGATAATGTCAATTTCATTTCCATATTTTATACAATTCTTGTTTTTATGAATATTTGTCCTCAAGTGTGCGTTCCAGGAATTAGACTTGACATTTACTTCGCAATCTTGGCAATATCGCATTTGAGGGCTTGAAAGTAGTTCATCGACTGAAACAATCAATTTTTGAAAATTTGTCTCACAATTATTAGAAAGAAAATATTATAGCTATATAAATATTTGTTTCATAAATATTTGTTATATAAATATTTATTAAAAAATAGACTTACGATCAATAATATAATCTTCCAATTTAAAGGTGTTTTCGGCATTGATAAAGTTTTCTTGAAGATGGCGTACAATATGTTGTTTTCGTTTAAATTATTTTAAGCAGTGCGTGCAAATGAGGGTCATTTTAAAATGGAAAGGACTACGGTTATATGAGATTTAAATAAACACAATATGATCTATCTAAACACACCGACATAGACTAATTATTAATATTTTCAGCGTGTGAAAAAAAACTTTTGGATTAAACTTTTAATCTGAAGAAAAGCAAGGATTAAAAAAATATATTGCCTAAATTCAAAAGCAGATTACCTTGTCGTTGAATAAAATTTTTTACATCTTTTATAGTTAAATTAGCTAAATTATTACAAATATTATCTAAGTTTAAATAGGAATAAACCATTGATTTAAATCGAGATGTGGCACACCTTGTGTCACCTATTTAAACTTGGTTTACTTTTCATATGGAGAAATTTATGTAATTCTCTCCTATCAACTTTTTTGTTGAATTGATTTTCGGAGCTGTTGTTATTGCTACTGGTAAAGGATAATTTTGTAAATTTTTTACCCCCAAAATTTGAGAACTAGAAATATTACCATCCAATTTTGGCCTTTTTAAATTGGGGAAATCATTATGGGTTTCAGGTAAAGAACGTTTTTAGAAGCATTATTTCAAATAAATTTACAGAATTGTGTTCTATTAAATTTACAGAATTGTGTTCTGTTAAATTTGCAGAATTTTGTTCTAATCAATTTACAGGATTTTGTTCCTGAACCTGGCTAGAAATATTTTTAAATGATTCCCAAGATGGGTTTTGATTAGAGCTAGAAATGATATTTAAGGGACATTGAGGCTGCTCATGCTCAAAATGTTCAACATAAGTATATACTTCAATGTCCCCTACAATTTCATTTAATCAAAAAATAGTAAATCAAAAGTACAAAACGAATAGAAATGATTACTATGTCACTGTATCTCACATTATAATATAATAATCAGGACTAGCAGGATAAAACACTATATGAGAATATTATGTACCACTAAGGGGATAAAATGCACGCTAATAGCAAGAAGTAAAACCTTTGTTCTTCTTCTCCTCTTTACTCGTTATTTTCTTCAGAACAAAACAACATACGACCTCTTTCGAGTTCACGCTATCTTTGCCCTCTTCTTCTTCGGACCGGTTTTGCTACTGGTGGTACGAAAAGTTGGTACTTGAATATTGCATATAAGGATTTGCAGAGCCTATTATGAAGCCAATTATAGAGCCGATGATGGAGTCGGAACTAAGGACTCGATAAAATAGAAAATGCAGAAAGCCAATAAATGATAAATTAAATTATAATTTATAAACAATAGCTATCTATGGTATCGAGCATGAGTCCACAGCCAGTCAATTTCTAGTTCCAACCCGACACAGATCTAGAGCCTGTGCTGTATGAGCTTCAACACGACATGGATCCCGCATCAGTTTCAACCCAGCATGGATCCAGAGTCAGTCACGCATCGGGTTCAACCCACCATGGATCCAGAGTTAGTCACGCATCAGTTTCAACCCAGCATGGATCCAGAGCTAGCCACTCATCAGTTTCAACCGACATAGATTCTGAACCAGTCACGCATCAGTTTCAACCGACATAGATTCTGGGCCAGTCACTCATCGGTTTCAACCGAGATAGACCTTGAGCCAGTCACGCACCAGTTTCAACTTAACATGAATGTCGAGACAATCACATCTGAGTTTCAAACCAACTTGGAGCTAGAACCGGACATGCAAATATCATGCCAAGAAAAAATGGTACGAAAAACTCGAATATTTATAAAGTATATAATGTAACTGAAGTTTGCGTCTATGCAGCCACACGCCCATGGACATACGAACCAGTAGATATGGATTACATGAAATATTTTTTTAATTCATTAAATTTTCCCTATTTTATTTCGAAACATAAAAGGTATTAAAAAGATAACACTTCCAAAAAAAAGTTGGCTCATTTCTATCATACTAAAAACCACCATATTGACCCGTGAACGCGATAATGTCGGACATGATAGAAGCAGATGTCGGGATTAATTAATAAATATTTCGAAAATAAGAAAAAAGTATCTCTTTTTTATTTCGGAACATAGAAGATATAAGTAAAATGTAATATCCAAAAAAGTGCACATATTTGAAGGCATGGAGCACCATCATATTGGCCTCCGAAAGCGATTTTGTCGAAGTTCATATAAGCCGGTTCGGGGATTAAATTAATAAATATTTCGAAAATAAGGAAAAAGTACCTCTTTTTTATTTCGAAATATAAAAGATGTAAGTAAAATGTAAAAGCAGAGAAAAGTGCACACTTTTGAAGGCATAGAGCACCGCCATATTGGCCTCCGGAAGTGATTTTGTCGAATTTCATATAAGCCGGTTCAGGGACTTTATTAATAAATATTTCGAAAATAAGGAAAAAGTACCTCTTTTTTTATTTCGGAACATAGAAGATATAAGTAAAATGCAATATCAAAAAAAAGTGCACACATTTTGAAGGCATGGAGCACCGCCATGTCGGCCTCCGAAAGCGATTTTGTCGAAGTTCATATAAGCCGGTTCAGGGAATAAATTAATAAATATTTCGAAAATAAGGACAAAGTACCTCTTTTTTTTTCGGAATATAGAAAATATGAGTAAAATGTAATACCAAAAACACCGGCAATCTTCTTTTAAGAAATTTATCGATAAATATTGTTAAAATAAGACAGCAAAGTATTTTTTTTTGATTTTGGAATATAGAAGATAATATAAAAATAAGATCAATAAAAAAATAAGAAGAAAAGATGTATTTTTATTTACGAATATAAAAGATCATATTAAAATAAAAATCAATTTCAAATCAATCAAAAATTATTTCAATTTGTATGATGTGGAACACCGTCGAATTGACCCGCTAACGTAATTTATCAAAAAATATTTCAAAAATCTGAAAAAAGCATATTTTTTATATTATTTCTGGCCTATATATAATAGGGTATAAGTTAAGTTGCGTAGAAATATGGCATGCAAGTTCGTGATGCGCCCATGACGACTTGCGTCGAACCTCCTTTGAACTTTGCCGGTTGGACTGAAAACGAGCGCAACACGCAAATTTGTTATGAAACCCTTGTGTCTTCGGCGGCCCGGGTAACTGGAAATTTTAAAAGTGTCTGAGTGCTGAAAACCAACAAAAAGTAGAAATACATAAAAATATATTAATGTTTGTGGATACAGATATTTATAATGCGGCTGAAGTTTCGAACGTTCACGAGACGAATTGTACACTCAAAAATATATTACCAAAGAATGAGAAAAAAAAAATTATTTACAAAAGTATTCCATCCTATATTGTAGTAAAAAAAAATTTACTGGTTGGGACTGTCTTGGAAAATTTTGTAGTAATTTAGGACCCCTAACAGGATACTATATAACAAAAAAAATTTAAACATGGTTTTGACGATTCAAACGTATATGTTGCATACACATTTTTTATTAATAGGTTAAGTAAAGACCTTCATGTAAAAAAATTCCAAAGAACGATTTTGCTCAGGACAAAAGAACCACCCTCATTTTAATATACTTATTAAAAATCATGTCTGGAGTTCACAAGTAAAAATGCATTCCAGGTCCGTGTTGACAGGCTAAGTATATTAATATTAAAGCCCTTTATAAAAAAAATAAAAACGATTGCGGAAGGGAAACATATAACCACTCATATATATTAAAACCCTGTATAGACAGATTTTTCTAAAACTGCTTGCGGACGGGACACTACCACCCTTAAATTCATTCAAAAAAAAGCGTCCATGGCGTTTCACAAGTTAAATTCCACACATATTTTATATTGATGGGCTAGATATATGCATATTAAAACCCTGTATAAACAGATATTTCTAAAAATGCTTGCGGACGGGACACATGACTACCCTTAAATTCATTCAAAAAAAATCGTCTATAGCGTTTCACAAGTTAAATTCCACACATATTTTATATTGACGGGCTAGATATATTCAGATCAAAACCCTGTAGAAACAGATATTTCTAAAAATGTTTGCAGACGGGACACATGACCACCCTTAACTTCATTAAAAAAAATCGTCTATGGCGTTTCACAAGTTAAATTCCACACATATTTTATATTGACGGGCTAGATATATTCATATTAAAACCCTGTATAAAAAAAAATAGTTCTAAAAATGCTTGCGGGCGGGACACCGGCCACCCTTAAATTTGTTTATAAAAAAGTCGCCTATGGGGTTTTACAAGTAAAATTCCACACATATTTTATATTGATGGGCTAGTTGTTTTACTGCAATACAGGTTTCATACTTTCGTATTTTCCGGTCACTTTGTACATCTAAGGCAAATTTACTCGATGTCAATCTTAATTATATTACAACAAACATTTTTATAATGCATACTTTTTTCTGTGAAAATATATGAGAGTTTATGTTCGCCGAGGATACAGTGTATATTAAAAATCCGTACATATTTTTTAAAGTTTTTATTCCAGTTCTAGGGGGCAATATACCTAAACCTTAAAATGTGCAACTGCTTCCCGCTATCTTAAATTTTATGTGGAGTAAAACAACATTAAAAAGGTAACTGCCTTTTAAAATCAAGTAAGTAATACTGGAACCCTAATACAATAGAAAAGTCCACTCATCAGAAGTACCTTCCAAAGACAAAAATAACTATTATTACGAGCTCTTCTCGTCTAACTTCAAAAAGAAGGGTTTTTATTCTTAATGACTTTAAATAAAGAGGTAACTAAAATTTGTAAAAAAGTTAATAAATATATTAGAAAATAACAATTAAATTGCTTTTTTTATTGAATTAAGCAGTTTTATAAATTTTCCCAGTGTATGAAGACATCTACAGATACATGCCCGTTATTGGAAGATATAATTTTATCGATATAAATCATTATCAACCGATTGATACATAAATGGAACTCGTATATAACTTACGTTTATAAATGTTTCCGATCAGTTAATTAGAGACAACTAAGTACAATTTGTAGTTACCATAGCTAGCCACTTTGCAACAGTTTGTGGGTTATGTGTCTTCATACTTAAGAATAAAATTTAACTATAAAACACTAATAACTAAACATAAACTATTAAACACTAATAACTAAACACAAACTATAAAACACTAATAACTAAACACAAAAACCACTACAAGTAAGAATACCATATTTCAATTATCCAATGTTCACAAAATGTGGGAATTTTAAATTTGCAATCTATCCAATATTTATACCTAAATAAACACCCTATTTGCGGACAATGAAATATTTTATATTATTCAAATAATTTATGGCTAATAATTAGATATCGCAATATCGCCCCTTTTCGCAAATACCGACATTTCACGTACAATAGTTTTATTAAAGAAAATAGTATATTTCGTCAATGGTTTTACTAATCTGAATATTCTTTTCATGTTTAGAAAAATATATGTTCTGTTCGGAGAAATAAGTCATTTTCCTTTAAAAACTTATCATTTCAGTCAAATATAAAAAAGTAATTATATACGAGTATAACCACTCTTGGTTGTAAAATTCATGAACAACAAACACTGTTCTAGAAAGTTTGTAAGGTAAATCACATATAAATTCGGTAGATGTTCCACGGCATATGTGAAATTAAGGTACCATTTTTTGGCTTCAGACTTTATCAAACAAATCTTTTTTCAAGTATAAACTACATTTTACTTTTCTTAAGCTTTGGCTCCCACCTAATTCAAATCTAAAATAATAATTAACCGTACTAGAGAAGTAATAAATAAATAAATAAATAAATAAATAAATACACTCTTTATTTCAAATCATATAGGTACATGAAATGAAATGACGTCAATCTAAATCACAACTACAGATCTGGACAAAAATCTCCTAAACTATATGGTTCTAACTCTATTAGAATTTTTCTAATTTGTACCTTAAATGTTTTTATGGTGTTTATACTTTTTACTTGGTTTGGCAGCGCATTAAACAGTTTGACACACATGTAAAGAGGTGCTTGCTCAGTAAGTGTAAGTCTGTGTGCTACATATTTATAATCTAATGTTCTAGTGTTGTATTTGTTTTCTGTTTTGGCTTCAAACAAAGTTTTATTGCGAAAAATAAACATCAGACTTTCATAAATATATACAGCATAAACCGTCATAATACCGTTATTTCTAAACATCGATCTGCAGCTCTGACGGTAATTCATGTTTTTTATAATTCTTACTAATCTTTTCTGGACTATAAAAATATTTTCCATCATGCTCTTCCTTCCCCAAAAGATAATTCCGTATTTAAGAACCGATTCGAAATTAGCAAAATATAATATTTTAAGAGATTTTTCATTCATATATTTACTTATTACTCTTATACCGTAACATATGGAATTTAATTGTTTTATTAAGGTAGAGATTTGATATGACCAATCCAGATGTTCATCTATGTAAACGCCCAAAAATTTTGTATGTTGCATAATATCTAAATTGTTGTTATCAAATTCCATATGTGTCGGCTTGACAATTTTAGATTGTTTGGTTCTGAACAAAAGGACATTTGTTTTTTCTTTATTTAAAATTAATCTATTTGTAATAAACCAATCAGTGACTTTATCAAAAAATTCTTTTGCCTTGAACTTTAGCTCTTGCAAGTTCTTGCCCCCAACAACTAGACTAGACTATGAATTCGAAAATATTTTTGATATTTAACCTAAACCCGTATTTGTTTCATAATATTTGGATATTGGAGCAGTTAAAGTTGTCCTATCGATTTAAAAAAAAATTGAAAAGAGGCTTAACTGGTCAATATAAAATTTTATATAATTTATTTAATTCTGAATACTTTTTAAAAACCATCTATATAAATTTTTTTAAACATATTAATACAATGGATTTTTATTTGGGAAACTCTATAGACGATTCTTTCATCGAAATGAATGTTAATTTTTTTTCTTATAAAGGGCTTTGGTTTGAATATAATTAGCCCGTCAGTGTAAAATTTGTATACACTTTGACCTGTGAATATCCACAGACGATTTTTTTTTTAACTATATCAATATGAGGATAGCTTTTTTGTGCCGTCCGCAAGCGTTCTTTAAAATCTTTTTTCATAGAGGGCTTTAATATAAGTGTACCTAGCTCGTCAATATAAAATTTGTATACACTTTGACCTATAAATGTCCTTAGATGATTTTTTTAAAGTATTTTAATATGGTGATTGCTTTTTTGCTTTTTTCACACAGGGCTTTAATATAGGTGTACCTAGCTCGTCAATATAAAATTTGTATACACTTTGACCTAGAAATGCCCATAGACGATTTTTTTTTTATAATATGAGGGTGGCTTTTTTGTCCCGTCCGCAATCGTTCTTTCAAATATTTTTTCAGAGGCCTTTAGTATAAATGTACTTAGCTCGACAATATAAAATTTGTATACACTTTGACCTGTGAATGCCCATAGACAATTTTTTTTTGTAATGTAGTAATATGAGGGTCACTTTTTTGTCCTGTCCGCAATCTTTCTGTAAAATCCTTTTTTATAGAATTTTTTTTTTATAAAGAGCTCTAGTAAAAATATACTTTGCCCGCCAATATAAAATTTAAATGCAGTTTTGTATGTGAACTCCCATAGACGATTTTTTTAACTATGTAAATATAACGTTGGTTATATGTATCTTGAACTCTGTTTTTATTTTTTTTTGCATAAAATGTTTTAATATCAACCGGTCCAGCCAGTCCATAATAAATTTGCTTACATTTTTATTTGCCAACCCTCATAGGCGATATTTTTAAAATTATTTTAATAAATGTTAACCTTGAAGTGATACCAAATATAATTCCCAAGTTTTATAAACATTTCATGTAGAAAAAAACAATAATAATAACTCATTTTTTAAATATTATACATTGTTTTCTTCTCTTAATATGAATTTTTAAGAATATTCTCTAATTTTTGAAATTATTTTTTTCTCTGTACAAAATTCATTCGCGTAAACGTTCCAAACTTCAGCCTCATTATTTATAAGTATTTGTAAATTTTGATAATATGAAATTGGTTGCGTTTTCGCGCCAAATATTTTTTTGACCACCGATACTGAAACTTTTTGTTAAGTGAGTCTCGTGGTAGATTTTTACAAAGAATTTCGGTAAAAAAATGCAAATAATAGAAATATGATAAAAATGACTTCTTGTATCTCAAACACACTTCTTACCTCCTTTAAGGTTTGCCGCCGAAGGCACTCGACATCAATAGAAGCCGTAAAAATTCAAAGGAGTCTCGTAGCAGCTTCGCGACATGCTTGACACGGGCGTGCCACGCGCTGAGCTCTCCATATTTATACGCATCTTTATGTTTTCTAAGTAGAACATATTTTGCTAAAATTTCATTAAAATATTATTTTTGAGATTGATGGGTCACAAAACTTATATATATATATATATATATATATATATATATATATATATATATATGTTATCTAGGCGATATGTATTGCATAAACGATACCTTTTAGGGTCGGCGATGAAAAGGTATCATCATAGACGGTACTCTTTAGGTTTGGCAACAAAAAGATAACGTTTTCTTTTTTAATTATTATATTCATTTAGGTATCGGAGTATAAGTAAAATCGAAAACAATCCTAATTAGGTATCTATTTTGGGAAAATCCTAAAAATGAGAAATTTTAAAATAATTATAAGTATTATTTTCAATATAAAAGGTTCGTCTACCTGGTAACAGGTATTTTAGACAATTTTGGACTAACTATATCGGGATCGCAGGTGAACATGGCGGTGTTATAGACGCTATAAATGAATCAAATGTTTTTAATGATTTTAATTTTATATTATCTTCTATATTCGGAAATAAAAAAAAGTTTCTGTTGTATTTTAGAAATATTTATGCGTAAATTTTGAAAATGAACCATTTCCGGAGTTTGTGTTTTTGCGTTCGCGGGACAATATGGCGGTGCTACTTGCTCTCAAATTAGTTTAAATTTCTTTGGGGAATATACTTTCGTATAATACTCCATGTTTCCAATTAAGAAAAGAAGTACGTTATCCTTATTTTTGAAATATTTATTAAATTCTTATTAAATCAGCTTGTACGAGCTTCGATAATATCGCGTCCTGAAACCAGCTTATACGAATTTCGACAAAGTCGCGTCCGGAGGCCAATGTGGCGATGCTCCATGCTTTCAAAATGTGTGTAACTGTTTTCGCAATTATATTTTAGTCATATATTCTATAATCCGTAATAAAAAAGAAGTAATTTGTTCTTATTCTCGAAATATTTATTATTTTATCCCGAAATCAGCTTATATGAACTTCGAAAAATGTGCGTCCGGAGGCAAATATGGCGGTGCTTCATGCTTTCAAAAGGTGTGCAATTTTCTTTGGTACTACATTTAATTTATATATTCTATATACTGAAATAAAAAAAGAGGTACATTTTTCTTATTTTCGAAATATTTATTAAGGTTATCCCTAAATCAGCTTATATGAACTTCAACAAAATCGCCTTCGGAAGCCAATATGACGGTGCTCCATACCTTCAAAATGTGTGCACTTTTTTTTGGTATTACATTTTACTTATATCTTTTATATTCCGAAATAAAAAAGAGGTACCTTTTCCTTATTTTCCAAATATTGATTAATTTACTCCCTGAATTGCCTTTTATGAACTTCGACAAAATCACTTTCGGAGGCCAATATGGCGGTGCTCCATGCCTTCAAAATGTGTGCACTTTCTTATGGTATTACATTTTACTTATATCTTCCATATTCCGAAATAAAAAAAGAGGTACTTTTTTCTTATTTTCGAAATATTTATTAATTTACTCCCTCAACCGGCTTATATGAACGTGGACAAAATCGCTTTCGGAGGCCAATATGACGGTGCTCCATGCCTTCAAAATGTATGCACTTTTTTCTTGGTATTACATTTTACTTATATCTTCCACATTCAGAAATAAAAAAGAGGTACTTTTTCCTTATTTTCGAAATATTTATTAATTTACTCCCTGAACCGCCTTTTATGAACTTCGACAAAATCGCTTTCGGAGGCCAATATGGCGGTGCTTCATGCCTTCAAAATGTGCGCACTTTTTTTTTGGTATTACATTTTACTTATATCTTGCATATTCTGAAATAAAAAGAGGTGCTTTTTCCTTATTTTCGAAATATATATTAATTTAGTCCCTGAACCGCCTTATATGAACTTCGACAAAATCGCTTTCGGAGGCCAATATGACGGTGCTCCATGCCTTCAAAATGGCTGGACTTTTTTTTTGGTATTACATTTTACTTATATCTTCCATATTCCGAAATAAAAAAAAGGTACTTTTTCCTTATTTTCGAAATATTTATTAATTTAATCCCTGAACTGGCTTATTTGAACTTGGACAAAATCGCTTTCGGAGGCCAATATGACGGTGCTCCATGCCTTCAAAATGTGTGCACTTTTTTTTGGTATTACGTTTTACTTATGTCTTCCATATGCCGAAATAAAAAAGAGGTACATTTTCCTTCTTTTCGAAATATTTATTAATTTAATCTCTGAAATGGCTTATATTAACTTGGACAAAATCGCTTTCGGAGGCCAATATGGCGGTGCTCCATACCTTCAAAATGTGTGCACTTTTTTTTGGTATTACATTTTACTTATATCTTCCATATTCCGAAATAAAAAAGAGGTACTTTTTCCTTATTTTCGAAATATTTATTAATTTAGTCCCTGAACCGCTTTATATGAACTTCGACAAAATCGCCTTCGGAAGCCAATATGACGGTGCTCCATGCCTTCAAAATGTGTGCACTTTTTTTTGGTATTACATTTTACTTATATCTTCCATATTCCGAAATAAAAAAGAGGTACCTTTTCCTTATTTTCGAAATATTTATTAATTTAATCCCCGAACTGGCTTATATGAACTTGGACAAAATCGCTTTCGGAGGCCAATATGGCGGTGCTTCATACCTTCAAAATGTGTGCACTTTTTTTTGGTTTTACATTTTACTTATATCTTCCATATTCCGAAATAAAAAAAGCGGTACTTTTTCCTTATTTTCGAAATATTTATTAATTTACTCCCTGAACTATGAACTTGGACAAAATCGCTTTCGGAGGCCCATATGACGGTGCTCCATGCCTTCAAAATGTGTGCACTTTTTTTTGGTATTACATTTTACTTAATATCTTCTAAGTTCCGAAATAAAAAAAAGAGGTACTTTTTCCTTATTTTCCAAATATTTATTAATTTACTCCCTGAACCGGCTTATATGAACTTGGACAAAATGGCTTTCGGAGGCCAATATGACGGTGCTCCATGCCTTTAAAATGTGTGCACTTTTTTTTGGTATTACATTTTACTTATATCTTCCATATTTTGAAATAAAAAGGAGGTACTTTTTCCTTATTTTCGAAATATTTATTAATTTAATCCCTGAACTGGCTTAAAAGAACTTCGACAAAATCGCTTTCGAAGGCCAATTTGGCGGTGCTCCATGCCTTCAAAATGTGTGCTCTTTTTTTGGTATTACATTTTACTTACATCTTTTATATTTCGAAATAAAAAAGAGGTACTTTTTCCTTATTTTCGAAATATTTATTAATTTAATCCCCGAACCGGCTTATATGAACTTCGACAAAATCGCTTTCGGAGGCCAATATGATGGTGCTCCATGCCTTCAAATATGTGCACTTTTTTGGATATTACATTTTACTTATATCTTCTATGTTCCGAAATAAAAAAGAGATACTTTTTTCTTATTTTCGAAATATTTATTAATTAATCCCGACATCTGCTTCTATCATGTCCGACATTATCGCGTTCACGGGTCAATATGGTGGTTTTTAGTATGATAGAAATGAGCCAACTGTTTTTTGGAAGTGTTATCTTTTTAATCCCTTTGATGTTTCGAAATAAAATAGGAAAAATTTAATGAATTAAAAAAAATATTTCGTATAATCCATATCTACTGGTCGTATGTCCATGGGCGTATGGCTGCATCGACGCAAACTTCAGTTACATAGTATACATTATAAATTATAAACATTAAATTATAAACTATAAATTATGAATTATATATTTGTATTCTGATTCAGGAATAATAAAAAACATAAATCATTGAAGAAAATATTTTTATTTTTTTCTATTTCTTATACAGAATCACTTCTAATAACCAGGTTTCTTCAACTTGAAAGAGATATTATGAATAGGATGAATATAATTTTATTTACAAACGCAATAATAAAAAATAGGGTTTTTTACCTTGAAAGAATTATTCTTCATTGAAAGAATAAATAATAAATTCTGTTATCAGGGAATCTTATTTAATCACAACTTATATATAAAATCTTATTTAAACGCACACATTGTCTAAGTTGATATTTTAAACTTAATATTAAAAACCACTAAGGTGCATGAATAAATTCAAGTGAAGTATTAAATTCATTTATTTATCGATAGGGTGTATATTATTTAGAAAGCAGTATTCTGCACTGGAAGAACAAAATCATAAATTCTTTGAATCTTACTATATACAAGTTCCTATTTATTGATATGATTCTCTGATAATTCTTTACATGATTTCTTTATATTTATTTAACTTAGAAGAACAAAATCATATATTCTTGGAAAATGTCCGATTTGATATTTGAAACTTAAATTTAATATTAAAAAACACTATTGTGCGTGAATAAATGCAAGTGAAATAAATTCATTTAAAATTTGATTTTTCGATAAGATGGTTGTGTATATTCTTTATTTCTGGTTTGTTACATATTATACATGCTTGTGAAGGAGTTGTTATAAATAAATCATTTTCACAAGTACTGCATTGCAGATCTTTTTCACAGCATATAAAGGATCGTTTATAATGACTATTTACAAAGTTGTGTTTCCCATTTGGGCAATTTAGAGCACTTACATAGTAGCATTCGCAGCATAAATTATATGCACCACCAGAAGATTAAATAATAACTACATATGATTGAAAAACGCATACTTCTCAAGTAAGATAATTAGGTGCCAATGCTTCACTTGCATTTATTTTTATCATTTTCACTAAGCCTTCTTCTCCACGCCCATTTGAAACACCATTATCTTCAATCTCATCATCATCATCTTCATTGTCGTCTTCGAAGTTATTTCGATCCATCGTTATTAGGGGATCCTGTCTTGCGTGAAACTTTCCTCTTCCAGCCAAGTTAAAATGGGTAATTTCGTCTTTATACATTGACCGGATCGTTTCATCGCAAGCGGAATCTAAACATCTGATCCATTTCGAACACTGTTCGATGAACTGAATGTAAGAAACCCGATTCACTTGTTTACGCTATTTTTTAATTTTGCAGCATTTAATTGGCAATGGTGGGCCCTCTACGTGGTTTTGGTATAATGGATAGTGTTTAAAAGACGGTAAATTTTATTGTAATTCCTCATTACTTCTATAATGTGCCGGTAATCTATTCCAAATTTGTTGTATACTGAGCGAATCAACGAATGTTTTCAAATAGTTGATGGGAAAGAAAGCCAAGTTCCGTTCTTCAAAATCAGTAAGATATTGTGGTTGTTTTGGTGTGAAATAATCACTTGACCCTACAATTTCAATAATTTGTTGTTTTGTTAGTTCAGGTTAGTTCACTACTTGACATCACGGCCGAATAAATGTAGCTCGTTCAGTTTAAGATACCAGCTCCCCTCCAACGGCTGTGGTGGATAGGAAGGAGGTAAGACGTGGAGCAAAAAGAGGCGGTGTTTACGTAACCAATCGATATAGGGAGCAAACTTGGGCAGCCAATCAGAAAGAAGGTCATTCTGGGCTGACAAATGGCGGGAGGGGGGGGGGAGTGGTAGCCCCCTATATATACTACTAGAACAATGTAAATTATGCTATTGAATGCTTTTTTCCAACATTGCGATCAAAGAATCCAAAGTTTCCTAACTGGTTTAGTTCTGAATTTAAAGAATTGATATTTAGTAAAAAGATTGTTCACAAACGATTTAAGACTACTGATTCTAAAGCTGGTTATGTATTATTCTTAAACTTAAGGTCTCAGTGTAAAGTCTTAACTAGGTTGAACTATGAAGAATACATTTTTTCCCTGCAAATGGTATTGGGTAGCAATAAAAAAGTGTTTTGAAAGTATGTAAAACATAAGAAAGGAGGTTGCACTCTTCCGGGTACAATGTCTTATAATGATGCAACTAATGACGATCCAAATTTGATAGTGAACTTATTTGCAGATCATTTTTCATCTTCATATACGTATGATCACTATCCTGAGGCAACTTCTAACTTTCATTGTTACTCTATTAGAAATTTTTCATCACCTACTGATGTTTTTAACAAGATAGACACATTAAAGGATGGTCCTGATAATATAAAAGTATTCGTTATAAAAGGATGCCAATGTATTTTTTTATTTATACTGAGGAAACAGATATAATTTGTCCCTTTAAAGGGGAATTTTTCCTGATGAATGGAAGAGGAATTATGTGTGCCCTGTTTATAAAAATTCAAATAGAACACATATAGAACATTATTAGCCAATTTCCAAGTGTCCCATATTTTCAAAAATATTCGATTCTCTTTAAACTAATAGATTAACAACTGTTTTTAAAAATACATCGTTCTGGATCAATACGGTTTTTGGAGGGGGAAGTCTATAGTTACAAATCTTTTGATTTATGTTGATTTTTTGTTATGTGTTTTAAAGGATCGTTGCCAGGGTAAATCATACTTTTCTCTTGACTAAATTGAAATTTATTGTTATTCAAGATCTGTTCCTCTCATGGATGAGAAGCTGTCTTACGGAGAAGATACATATTATATGATATAAGAATTACCTGTCACGCGAATTCAAAGAGGAATGTGAGGTTTCCTCAAAGAGCATATTTGGTCCCTCTTGTATTCAACTTGATTTTCAATGATGCTGTCAAGTCCTTTTCGCTTGGAACAGCATTGCTTTTTTGCTGATGATTTAAAATTTTTTATGTGCTTTGGATCTCAACAGGATTGCATCGATATGCAGTCTGATTTGGA
Source organism: Diaprepes abbreviatus (assembly GCA_034092305.1). NCBI lineage: Eukaryota > Metazoa > Arthropoda > Insecta > Coleoptera > Curculionidae > Diaprepes > Diaprepes abbreviatus. The sequence continues at coordinate 6,816,806 of JASJET010000032.1, read as the reverse complement.
TGCGTTTAGTGTACGATGCACTACTAACAGATTGTATCTTAACATCAGAAAATGCAGGGCAATGCGGTTCTGTTGAAAAAAGACTTTAATCGAATACTATTTTAAAATTGACTGTATGTCTGTGGAATTGACGGACTCTATATCTGATGTTGGTGTAATATTGGATAGTCAGTTGACCTTTATAGAACATATACATAATATCACAAAGGAGGGAATGAAGTTAGTGGGATTTGTTACACGGAATCTATCTTGGCTTCAACGATGCATTTGTCTTAAAAATGATTATTGCAGTGTTGTACGTTCTATATTGGAGTATGTCTCACCAATATGGTCACCTTTCTACAATGTGTACAAATTGGAGCTGGAAACGGTACAAAAACTCTTTGAAATTTGTAGCCTATAAATTAGGCATACCTAAGGAAAATATTAACAACCATCATTTACTACTCCAATTGAATTTAAAGCCCCTTGAAAATCGCATCGAATACTTCGACTTGCTTTTGTGCCTCAAAGAAATAATCGATGGGTTGAAGTGTTCTCTGTGGATACTCATAGAAACAACTACTCTACTTATGCCCCACTAAATGGAATGTGCATTTTAGCTAACAAGTTATCTCGTGATCATGTTGATCTGGACATCCTTGACATGTCTTAAACAGTTTCAAAAACGTTTTAAAGCCATATTTGTAGTGCAACATTTTAACTTTTCATTGTTCTTTGTGTAGTCTTAAATTGTAAGCGTACTTGTAGTTAAATACCTACTTTGGATTTGTTTGGTAATTTTGATCTATCTAAAGTATTGTTTATAATTTACGAAGTACTATACATTTTTAAATTGGTTCAACCATTAATAAAGCATTTATTTAGTTGTATTGCAAAAAATTATTTGCTCGAAGACTCACTATTGAGGTCCTGTAAAATAATAACTTGTCCTGAGCCCTCAGAGAACCTTTAAATGTTTCTGTCAAGTTGACTAATTTTAGTTTCTGAATACGACGTATGTTTGGTATTATCAAAACAGTTATTTTTTGAGACTACGTTAAGCATAATGGGGGCATGATCAGTCATATAAGAATCTAATATACAAGACTCTAAATCCAAATCACTACCCTTTATTTTACTATTCACAAAAATATTATCAATACATATACGGCTATCAAATCTGGTTTCAGAATTAATATATGATACAGATCCCAACTGCAATGTCATTGCTACATAATTACGCACATCATCATCCTTATCATTAAGTAAAATTATATTAGTATCACCAAAAAATATTTCAATGTCATAATTAAAATGATTAGCTATGTTTCCAAGATACATTTGTCAATCATCAATCAAACCAGATTTCGATAGGGGATGGTTTATAAGGTGCTGTTATAAAGGGTGTTTTTTTTTTTATAAAGGTATAGAACTTTAAGTTGGCAACACTTTTTTAACTGGTGGCCATTTTGTCAGCTGTCAAGTGATTTATGTTTAGTTTGGTTTGGCATTTCAACATGAATAGACTGACGCCTGAACAACGCTTTCAAATTGTGCAAATTTATTTTGAAAATCATGGTTCTGTTCGAAATACGTATCGCGCACTACGTCCATTTTACGGTCAACATAATCGTCCATCAGAGCAATTAATTCGATTAACTATGGAACGTTTTCGCACCACGTTTACTCTAAATGATAATACGCATCCACAGAGACGTCGTACAGTGCGTACAGAAGAAGTTATTGCTGCTGTAGAGCGTAGCGTAGAGGAAGAGCCGAATCAGTCTATCCGCCATCGTGCACAGGAATTGGATATGTGCCCATTCACTTTATGGAAGATTTTGCAAAAAGATCTTGGTTTGCGTGCTTACAAAATCCAACTCGTGCAAGAATTGAAGCCACACGATCACCTAGCAAGGCGTAGATTCGGTGAATGGGCCCAAAACAAGATTGCCGTTGATCCCGATTTTCATAAGCGAATTTTGTTTAGCGATGAAGCTCACTTTTGTTTGAATGGATACGTCAATAAACAAAACTGCCGTATTTGGAGTGATGATAATCCTCAAGTGTATGTTGAGACACCGTTACATCCAAAAAAACTGACTGTTTGGTGTGCTTTATGGGCTGGTGGAATCATTGGTCCGTACTTCTTTAAAAACAATGCTGGTAAGAACGTTACAGTCAATGGTGACTGCTATAGAGCCATGATTACTGACTTTTTCGTTCATTAATTGAACAACCATGATGTGCAGGAGCTGTGGTTTCAACAAGACGGCGCAATATGTCACACAGCTCGTGCCACAATTGATTTATTGAAAGAAACGTTTGGTAACAGCATAGTTTCACGTTTCGGACCCGTGAATTGGCCTCCAAGATCGTGCGACTTAACGCCGCCAGACTATTTTCTGTGGGGATATGTGAAGTCGCTAGTCTACGCCGATAAGCCCGAAACGATTGATCACTTGGAGGACAACATTCGCCGCGTTATTGCCGATATACGGCCACAAATGTTGGAAAAAGTCATCGAAAATTGGACCTCCAGATTAGACTACGTCCGAGCCAGCCGTGGCGGTCATATTCCAGAAGTCATATTTAAATTATAATGCCAGAAGGTTATCTTTCGAATAAAGTAAATTTCATGTCAATTTAAAAAATTCATCTTTGTTTTATTCCATTTAAAAGTTCTATACCTCTATAAAAAAACACCCTTTACATACTATTATATTATTTATAGTAAATACTGCTCTGCTTAGTGGGGCCAAAGAAATTGGTAACTTAGCAGTACAAAATTGGGTATCCAAATTATTCTTTATATTATCCAACACTCTATATCCCTCCAATCCAATAAACACTTTAGCGTGTCCCGTCATTTTCCAATAAAGGTTCGATGAACATTTAAAAATATAGTAAATTCATTTTTGTTTTTAGAGTTTTTAATATAAGTTACCGTAAATGTTGCCTACTTTGTCCGCCTTTTTTAGTTATTGCGGTGTTCCGATTTAATTCCTGGGAATATATTAATACTAATATTGGAATGAGATGTTACGTGAGTTGATTTATCGTTCTACATATTAAAATCCTTTATAACTGCAAATAAGAGTAAAAAATATAGTGTGGGCAAAGTTGTCATCGAAAATTACAATTTTGCCCATGTACAATTTATTTATATTTACGAAAGCTTAACACTCTACTTTCCCAGTTTAGAAGTTTTAAAGGGAGATAAAAAAAATATAAATTAGAGATCAAAAATATTTCATTTAGAAAAACTGTATAAAACATAGAATTTTTCAGAAAAATCCTTATTAAAGGAAGGAGAACACAATAACAAAAACATAAGACAAACAAAACAATAAACTAAATACCTATACACCAAGATACCTATACAGTCTATCAAATTTGCTTATAAAAATAATTTAATTTTTGGTTCCTATGTACTAGATTAATTAGGAACACTTTTATGGACATAGAGAGCCATATTTCACCATAACAAGCTAACTTTCGAACTCTTTGAAGCAGTTGTGTAACTTATATTTTAACTAATTAGAAAACAATGATAACAAAGTCTTCTTATGCTTAAAGAAACTAAACAGTTTTCTATAAATATAACAGAAATAGGAACATAGAATAGTCAAACATAATCTAAAACTAATTATGAACTCATGTGAAATAATCATTCTAATATAAAGTGTTCTACTTCTTCTTCTCTAATTGTATTCATTAAATGAGTATAAAGTTTCATTTTGGTATTTGAAAAATCCAAAACCTGAATTTCTCATAAATTAAACAGCAAATTTATCATTTAAGTGATATTTTGAATATTCTTCTGCATCAAGGACAGCTCCAATTAAACACTTTTTAGTTTTTTTTGTAGAAAATTCTACTATTATAAATGTTCCTTGTTGTAAATCATTAGGAAAAAAAATTGTAGACTGATGGTATACATTTGTGTTAAAAAAGCTATTTTCTTTGTTTTCATCTACTTTTACTGGTTCCTGTCTCATAACCATCTTTAAAGCAACATGATTCTGGATCAAAATTCTCATTTGCAGTATCATTTGCACTTTCTTTTTTGTTTGTATTTTCTTTCATGGTTTACCTTTCTCAGTTTTCTTTCTATTCAAATGTTTTTTCTTGAAGAAACTCTTCTTGTCTTAAAAGTTCTCTTGGTTTAACAATTAACATATTTTTCTTCCCTATTTTTAATAACGATTCTTCGGAAGGAGTTCTCTGTTTTTGAAGAGAGTTAAGTAATGCATTGTCCACACCGTTATTCACACAATTCTTATATGTTTCACATGGTATTTTTTTTTATATATTATGTCAGGATCCAAAGGGTAGATTCCAGTAGACTCGGAGCTCCATCTTGGCAATATCTGAGTATATCTGGGATGAGTGAATGTCCCCTGAAGGGAGTATGAAAGCCGTTGGCTAGCTCTACGGAATAACTGCTTTTATTATTAACAATACAATATGGTAAATGTAAGACAGAGAAAAAAATATATACATACCAAACTATCGACATCGGTAGAGTTCGCACTCATCTGTAGAAAGCAAAAATAAAAAAAAAAACTTATTATTACACTTCGCTTGTCCGTCTGTTCGTCTATATGTCACGGCCTTATAAGTTCGTCAGCTTTTCATCTGAAAAATTTTGCAATGAAAGTTATTTTGGTTAGGTTGCTTCCACTAATTTATGAATTCTACAATGAAATTTTGCAGGAATATGCTTTCAGTTAACTAAAAACCGACGTACAACGAAATTGTAGGGAAACAAACTATTCATATGTATATACAGGTCTGGAAAATCCAAACCGGAACCAGGACGTTTCTTAAGTAAGATAAAGAAAATACTATATTATTCATCAAATCAGAATGAGACAGCCGTAAGCATCGACATACGTGTAAATTACCAGTTTGGCCCTAGGATGAGGGGTAATACAATGCTGGCGCGGTGAGAGCGGGCGGCAGCCTACGCCACGCCCTAGCACAACAAGAAGATTCCAAGTTATTTGCTTTCATTCATTCAATCAAATTTTTTTGTTACAATGGTAGTTTATTCCATGGAACAAAAAAAGCAGATTATTAAGTGGTACTATATTGGTAAATAATCGGCAGATTTGCATTTACGTACGAAAATCATCTGTTTTTTTTTTTGTATTTCGACTACTTGATTTATTTAAAACAATCAATGTATGAAATAGTTATTAAATATTCCAAATTTCGTCGATTACGTTATAAGTTTAGACGAGAAGTAAATACACCCTCTCATTCGTTTCAAGGCACTGCTCGTCTTCGTGTCGCACGGAAGTTAGCGGGGGTAATATTGCGCGTAGGCGTTCCCTACGATCTTCTGTCCCGAACTAACCTGAAAGAAATTAGACGGGCTTAGTGGGTTAGAATTTGAGAAACGGCCAAAATAATTTCTAGTTAAGAAATTTAAAATAGAAGGTTGGCTATAGTAACGTTTCTATTAAACCTCGGTAATATGAACGATCAGTCTTTTCTTTCTAAAATTTCGTCTCAGGTCAAAGGCAACAGTGTTGTGGTTGCGTCGCGCACAGTTACATTTGTGCGCCGCTCTTCTATGTGACATTGGATTGTCAAGAAACAAATATCAACGATTACAAAATTGGGCTAAACACAAAGGCAGTAATATATTTTCGCCTTACTCTGGTGTGTAAAATACAAAAAAATCATGTTATCCACATGACGAGTATCTAACTTTTCCTAAATCAAAAGCCGAGGTTAAATTCCAAGGCTTACTGGATCATACAGTGGATCGAATTATATTGCTTCAATTAGACGCCCTTGAACAAATCGATAAATTAGATTTGTAGATATGAGTTTCATCTGCAAATGGGGCTTCGATGGAATGTCAGGTCAGAGCCAGTACAAAATGAAATTCACTGATCCGAATATTCAGATACAAACTTATTCCTAACCGCTCTTATTCCACTTCAGTTAGCAGATAATAACACGCAAACTCAACAAGAACAGATTGTGTTGTACAATTCCAAACCCTCCTCTACCATGAATTACGGGCCTCTGAAATTTGAATTTATTAAGAAAACCGAACAAAAGTTTTTAACGAAAATAGAAAATTATGAACTCGAACCAGACAACTTACACCATATAAAAGAGTTATCTTTGCCACCCGAGCTTCTGTACAGTACAACTTATCTATGACGATGATACACGGCTAGGTGAATGCTTTAGCTGGAGCGAAATCGGTCCACCGTTGTTACCTCTACCAAACAACATCTCAGTTCAACAACATTGATACTATGTCCCAGTAAATACAGAGTATTTCAAACTACAGCCATTATAACAAGAGTAAAGCGAAAACTGATCCTCCGGTTTCCCGTCATTTTGCAAACTATTGGAAGCGGACATTAAACTGCAATTTAGAAGATTTGGGGATACAAACTTAAACAGCAAGATTATTCTTCAAAAGATATTCTTGGTACAACATGCCAACAGGAATCCTCAAATTACTTATTCCATTGACTAGACATAATAGCATTTGCAAAATTACCGATAGGTAAACTATCGAAAGATGCACAAAAATCAACGGACAAGTTAATAAGAAACTATCGCCTAGACTTTGCCCGAAAATCTTCTCGAGAAAAATATGGAGAATGTATTCCAAAACTTTTGGCGTCGATGGATCCTTACACTGTTTTTTGACATCGTAAGGATTCGGACAACAATTCGTACGTATTGGAGGATGAGAAAAGAGCTGTTAACAAAGAAGGCAATGATTTAAAAGTTCTTTTTATTATTTTTATTACAGTCGTATTATTTATTCATTTGTGTAAATCAATAAATATTATATTACTTACAAATTATTTGCATTGGTATTTGTTAAGAAGTCCTAAGAAAAAGTATTTTTGCCTTTTTAACAATTATCGATATCCACGTATTTATTATTATGGTATTATTTTTAAAATGCACCTTGGACTCGAGCGCAATATTTTATTCATGGAAATACAATTATTCTTTTTATTTTGTTTTTAAATTGCATACATAACAGCTATTGAACCACTTTAAACGTTTTTCGAATTTATTTTCATGATTTTAAAAATTCAGTCTGCTATTTGGATCCGATTTTTATCTTTAATATTAAATCCGTGCTTTCGACCCACTGTGTTTTGACGACCCCGCCAACCAACTTTGCTGGAAATCGGAAAGCAAGCTACGATACAACAGTATGCTTTATTTACTTCTTTCTTCTACATTCCCTTTTTTTAGAGGTTCTGTTTTGGATTTTCCACACCTGTATATATATATATATATATATATATATATATATATATATATATATATATATATATATATATATATATGGCATTCTATCATTATTACGTCCTTTCACAAAAAACGATCTTACAGCAACCACTGAAAGGAGTGATGTTAGACAAATTTAAGCCGTGTATGTTGGTAGAGAATTTAATTCTCTACCTGGGTATCGTTTTCAAATTAGAGAATTCGTCTTTTTTTTATACATTTTTTTACAAATCTCGTACTTTGTTGACTCCTTTCAAATTCTAAACAATATCAGCTCCACACGAATGTATATTGTACATTATTGCTTCCAGCGCAATTGCCAAACTTTTATTTTTTATTAAAGTCAAGGAAAAAATATAATATATTTTTGGATAATATTGTAATAGTGGTGTAGAAACAGCCACCTGAGGAACATCTCACCGGTAGTTTCCGACGCCAAGAAGATTCAAATATCAAAAATTACGTTATAAAAAGTATGTCAAAGAGTGTCTGTGGAACCCACTGATGAGTCCACTGCCGGCGTCAGAACGAAACACACGGGATTTTAATGGTCGAAAATTTGCAAATCGTTCTGGGTTATGATGAATTTCAACTATATATTCAATAGCAGTTCATTTAAGATTAAAATGGATAACTTAAATACAAGGTCTGAGACTCTGCTTTTTTCATCGAGCACTCAGGATTATTGTATGCCATTTATTAACATTAATTTAGCATGTCTAATGTACAGGTTTAGTGATTATAAATGGATTACTCATCTAACTCATTTATTTAATAAGCTTCATGAAGATGTAATCGTAGTATATCTAAGGAATTTTTTACAAAGATAAAAGAGAAACAATCAAACGTTAGATTTTAAATTTATGGGTGCATGTTCAGCTTCGACAAAGTTTAAATACCTCAAATCAGATAATAATATAGAGGATATTCCCTTAAAAAATTTAAATTTTATGTCATATATTCAAAATCTGATGTTTCATTGTTTTTCTTTAAAATTTGTAAAAAATTCTTTAGAACCGCTACCAAAAGAGTAATGGGTGGCTCATTTATAACGATACACCCTGTAGATGAAGAGGAGGTCTACAAGTGAACGGTGAACATTCTTGTTTGTATTATAACAAAATAGATCGGCGTGACATACTTATTGACATTTTATTCAAATATAATGAAGCATTAAGAAATAAAACATTGGCAGCAGAGGGCTTAAACTGACAAGAGCAACAATAAGCCAAGCAAACTTTAAACCCTAAAAATATAGGCATAAGTAAATCATTTTTTTTATTACTGAACCGGCAAAAATGGAGAATTTTATTTATTTTCGAGATAGAACTATTTCTCTTACATACTTCAAGGCTTTATTGCCAGGTTATTATCCTTAATATCCCTATATAATCATTTATTTGTTGATCGTAAGCAAAACAAAATTGATCGACTATAAGATTTAATTTTCATGGCAACTAGATCGGGTATAAGTTTTAAATCTTCTTACTGAATCGGGCTGATATACTTCCGGATTCACTAAAAAGTTTAAAAATTTAGACCTTATTTAGCTGTCATAAAAGTGAGAACTGCAGTTAGCCAGTTTACATCGTAAATATCACCAAAAATATCGTGTTTCAGTTGCAATAAAAAACGAGAGGAAAAATCTTGGAACTGTTAAATAGAGAGGTGTTTTTACGGAAAAGTTTTCATTGTTACCAATCAGTATTTCCTCATCATAGGCTCTTCTCGGAAAAACTTCTATATTTCTAGTCTATGATGAACATATTCAAAACTTGACTGGGTTAGTGTTGCATGTGTCAATTTAAAGCTTTAGTTGTCAAATTATTAGGGTTTAAAATTAAATAACTTTAGTGAATTAGAATGGTAGATTTTAAACATTTTTTACGGGTATTTTTGCTCAATATACAAGGAACGATACCTTCTTTAGAGACAATACCTACTTATAATCAGACAATCAGCTTTGCGCTTACTACTTAAAGTTAAATAAATATAGTTCTTAATAACTAATCATCAAAAATGCTATTAAAATAATGAATGAGTTATATGTTGACACATAAATAAGAAATATAAAGTTATAAAAAACATTAAAAAATCTGTTCTTTCCTTTTAGAAAATATAGAATAAATATTAAAACTATTACTTTTTTTCTTGTATTCATTCTGCATAAACACTTTTATTTTAGTTGTCTTTATTTTCCATCAACTTAATATATTTTTGATTTTCACATTCTCGCCTATTTGAAAAATTCTTCTTTCCTTTTTTTTGCGCAGGTGTCTAAGGAAATGGATTATGAGGTTTTCCTTGGTTTAAATTTAGAGCAGACGTAGCAACAACATCAGGAGATGTGGATACAACTGGATCATCAAGATTTGGTAATATGTTTTCATCAATATCGCCTTCAGCATCACTTTCGTCGTTGTTACTATCTAACAAGTTTTCTTCCATGGCAATATTAACTTCATCGAGAGTTTTACTTTTAAATTCATCAGGTACACCTTTTTCAATACGATTCAAAGCTTGAAAACTTTGGCTGCCATCATCTGGAAGTCTATATTGTAGTGAGGACTACCTAAGTACTAATCCTGTTCCTTATAGAAATACAATCTAGAAACTTTTATTAGTCATTGTGTAGGGAGATTCTACACTTTTATTCTAAAATGTACAAGTGTATATAAGTAGAGAGAATATGAATTAAGAGTTAATATTTAGTAATAAAAGTGTAAACAAGTAGTTATTAAAGTGTTGAAGTGAACAGTAGTGTGATTTTTCGAGCAGAGTGAGTCAATATAAACGGTAAAATCGTAAGAACTGGTGTCAGAAGTAAGGATTATCACAGAATTTCCAAAAAATTCTATTTGTAAAACAGAAGAGATAAAAAAAAGGCTTAACTATCGGATTTGTCATGAAATATGATGATAAAATTAATTTTAGATAAAGTTCTTAAACATTCTATTTTGAATCAAAACATAGCGAAAAACCGAATTTACCATCGGATTTGTCATCTAGAACGAAGCCTAGAATCGAATTTTCGGCGAAGTTCTACAACATTCCATTTGGAACCTGAGAAGAGATGGCGAGAAAATGACTTTACCGTAGAATTTGTAATCAAGAACATTTACTTGGAAACTAGAAAATATGTCGAAAAACTGTCTACACCATTAAATATGTCTTCAAGAAAAAAAACATAGAACCGAATTTTCGACATATTTCTGGAACATTCTATTTGGACACTAAAGGATATAGTAAAAAACTGACTTCATCGAATTTGTCATAAAGAAAGCAGCTCAGTACCGAATTTTCGACAAAATTTTAAATCATTCTATTTAGAAACTAGAAGATGGCGAAAAAGTGACTTCACCATCGAAAAAACAAGTTTGGAACCGAATTTTCGACAAAGTTTTAGAACATTCTCTTTGGACACTAAAAGATAGCGTAAAACTGATTTCATCATCGAATTTGTCATTAAGAAAGACGCTTAGAACCGAATTTTCGACATAGTTCTAGAACATTCTATTTAGAAACTAGAAGAGCTAGCGAAAACGAACTTCACTATCAAATTTAATATTAAGAAAGAAGTTTAGAACCGGGTTTTCAACAATATCCTAGAAGTTTATATGGTAAATACTTGACAACAAACAACCGAAATGGAATATATAGAAGAACGTCGCTCTAAAGACAAAAATGAAGAAGAAGAATGCCGCCAAAAAAAAAACAACAAGAAGAATCACGTCACCGAAAGAAAAAAAGATCAATATAAACTTTGCTAATGGATAAAAGGGACCATTGTAAAAGAATTAGATAAACGCAAAAGTTTAAGAAGGAGAGAATTTAAGTGTGACAAGACATGAGAGAAGTACGCCAAGAAGTTAGTAGTATTGAATCAATTGTGGAACAAGACATAGGAAAAGTGTGACAAGAAGTGAAAGAAGTCGTAGACAGGAGAGAATCTAAAATGAAGAACCTTCATACAGAAATCAATAAAATAAAGAAGCATGGGCTCTCCTAAATACTGGACAGAACATCGAACCCACAATTTACGACGATCTTGAATAATGTGCAGATACCAATTAAATATGCCGCTACAATAAATAATTGAAAATACGAAGAGATGGATACTTTATCAGTAATTGCACTTCATGAATCAGCACTGGAGTTCTTGCAAACCATTTCTACAACTCAACAAATAGAGCGTATGTTGCGTATAAGCAAGTTTGGTTATTGGAGTAAAGCCTTGGGCATGGCTTTGGAAATAGAAGGAGCCTATAATGTGCCAAGACCAAAAATAAGAGCGGTTTCCAGAAAAGAAATCAAGGATTTATTGAGTCAGATAGTGGAGAAAATGTTATATGAAATCTTTATAGAACCAAATACAAAAAGCGATACTTTACACTATAGAAGAAACCAGATAGAATGCTAAATATGTGGACCAAAGTGTTGGCCAATATCGAGAATGCCCCCTGAGTCATTTTTATTCATAGCCTAAGAAAGACCGTCAATAGTCTTATAATTGAAGGATGTCAATGTTACGCCTTATATCATAACTGTTGATACTGGTGTAGCAATATCTCTGATAAAGTCAAACCTTGTGGTAAAATTAAAATCTTACCTTGTCCAGAAGATCAAAAATGGGAACTGTAACTCTAGAAGTAGATGTGATTGGAGAAAAGTTTGTGGAGCTTCAACTTGGAAGGCTAAAATTAAACTATTTGGTGTTAGTTGCTGATATAGAAGATGAGCTTTTTCTGGCTATAGACCTGATTTGTTAGTATGGATTTTCCTTCGACAACAAGCTTATCATCCTAAAGTTTAGCACCAAAGAATTTATTCTATCTATGAAATACAATACCGAGCTAATCAGAAACGTTGCCTAGCAAGAAAACCAAAATAAAGGGAAGCACGGAGAAGATCGTTTACGAAATACTGGACAGGAGTTCTGGCAGCCACGTCGAATTGGTACAACACCTCAACCAGCCCTGCAATTAAATGTTTGGTATAATGTAAACAGCTTGGCAAATCTATATGAAAGTCGTGATATAACGAACTTATAGAAGAGCTTCAGACAAATTCAAAACATCTTTCGTCTCAATAATTTGAAGAAGCTAAGACGTTTATAAGGAGGCAAAATGATGCTTTTGAAGCAAAAAATGGTAATACACGTATGACGAACATCATCTAGCATGATATAAATATTGCCAGTGCACAACTAATACGGCAGCCATCCAGAAGACATCCCATAGCCCAATGCCAGGATGTGGAGTTTTATGTAGACAAAATGATGAATGAGGGGACCATAGAAGAATCATCTAGTCCTTGGTTATCTCTTATAATATTGGTAGCTAAAAAGGGTGGAACAACTAGATTTTGTTTTGACTACAGAACGTTCAAAGACGTTACTAAGAAAGGCTCAGCGTTCGTTGGATCACAATGGTTTTCCACACTAGATCTAATAAGTGGATATTATTGGCAAGTAGGCATTAAAAATAAAGGTACGGGAAAGACTGCTTTTTCCATTGGCACTGATCTCTATGATGTTATGCCAAATAGAACTGCGAGGTCTTACATGGAAAATAAGTCTCTGATGTCATGGTTATGGAAAAAACATTACATAATCTACGGGGAGTTTTTGCAAGAATTGAAAACGCCAAACGCCAACCATCGATTTAACCTCAAAAAGTGCTTACCAGTTGAACAAAAAGTTGAATTTCCTGGGCATGTAGTATTCCACAATGAAGGAAAAAAAGCAAATAAGAAAAGATAGGCTTCAACCACATGACCAACATAAATGGAGAAGTTTTCTACGGTTATACACATACTATAGAAGATTCATAGAAGGTGTTGCCAATATTGTTTCACCCTTACATAAGTTTATTGAAGAAAACATTCTTTATTAATGAACTTCTGATATCGATAAGCAAGGCTGCGTTATATTCCAGTCCAATTTTAGGCTATCAACAAGATCATGAAAAAGTCATGTTGGATATTGATGCCAGCAACAAAGTGGTAGAAGCTGTATTGTCTCAGATTTAGGATGGCCAAGGACGAGTTATTGAATATTTGAGCCAAGTGCATTTAAAACTGGAAAGAAATTATTGTGCCACGAGAAAGAACTGATCGTCAGGACCAAAGCTGTCCAACGTTTTCATAAATATTTATGTGGACGGGAATTTTTGATTAGGACAGAGCTCTTAAGTGGCTCCTAAATATGAAGCAACCTAAAGGACAAATAGTAAGATAGTTTGAAAAACTACTACAGTAATTTTCTAAAATCAAACATAGACCAGAAAAATTGCATAATAACTCAGATGCCCTGTCAAGAAGGCCGTGTAACGAAGAATGCAAGTACTGTAGCAAAATAATACAAAGAGAAGTGTTTCCTATTTAGTCACTTTTGTCGTTGATCCAGAGTACAGCTCAGATGAGAAAAGATCAACTTGAACACAAGTGACATTTCTTCAACTTAAGGAAACTAATGAAAGGCATCGTAATTAGAAAGATATAGGTCAATGACTTATATTTAAGGCACTCTGGGTTTAGAGGGACCACAATCGATTGGAAAACCTTTACTAAAGAGATCCTGGAAACATACCGATGGCAAGGAAATCAAAACTCAGGTGTACCTAGAAACGAACTTACAGTAGTTTTAGAAGAAATTCACAATGGAAAATCTGGTGCTCATTTAGGAGTTAACAATACTTCAGACAAACTTCAAGAAATATTTTACTGGGTTAATTATTATCAAGACGTAAAATTATGGTATAAACAGTATTCTACATGTGCAGTCAGCCAAGGTTCAAGCACAAGATCTAAGAGAAAAGTAAAGAAATATAATGTTGAAATATCTTTTGAACGGATGGCTATTGATAAACCTGAATCCTTTCCAGAAACAGATATAGGCAAAAAATAAATCTTGCTTGCTATTGACCGTTTCAGTAAATGGCTTGAGGTATTTGCTATTCTTAACAGTAGCTGAAGTTTTAGTCAACAATGTGTTCAACCGATTTGTAATTCCTTTGGAGCTACATTTTGGCCATGGACGTAATTTGAATCTAAGCTTTTTTAATAGAACCATTCAAGAGTATCTCTCAAAAGTTGTGAATAGATATAAGAAAGATTGGAACAAAAATTTGCTAATCTTCTTAATAGTTTACTGATCTGCAATTTACGAAGCTACTCCTCAAAAAGGATCTTGGATTACTTTGGAGGTCAAAGACTGGGTGGATGCCTTATAAGAGAAGTTGCAAGAAGTTCAAGAATTAGTTAGAGAAAGCATGGATCTGGCAACAAACAGAATGAAGACAAAATCTGACATCAAGGCAAACCCGGCATGGTTTTAGCAAGGTGACAGAATTTGGTTATGGAATCCACAGAGGAAGAAAGGCAAATCACCTAAGTTGAATCAGCGTGGAATCCAACGAAGTCCCAAGAACAAGTGAAAGCCATTCCACGGAAGTATCGAAACTGATCGGGATGATTAGAATTAGGAGGGAGGTAGTGTAACGACAACCACCTGAATACTACTCCCTTATTTATAGAAATGCAATCTAGAAACTTTTGTTAGTAATTTTTCTAAGGAGATTCTAAATTTTTTATTCTAGTATGTTGTATAACTGTATATAAGTACGTAGAGTATGAGCTAGGAGTTAGTTGTAATTTAATAATGGATGAATATAAAAAGAGTGAAATCATAACAGTCTAAATTTCTAAGTACTGCTGGAGTATGGCTCATACATGTTACCAGTTGTTGGATTTCATTATTGAATGAAAATTGAGTAAGAGTGGCAAAGTGTTTTCTAAGGCGAGCGAATGTTATTGATGGCGGATTTTTTATATAATATGTTCAGCCAAAGATACCACTTTGTTAAATTCTTCATTAGCGCCCTTTTCTTAAGAATTCATATTATTAACATGTAAAGGCATTCTTCACAATCTGCAGTAAAAAAACTCTACCAAGTTATTATGGAATCTTTATTTTCTGTTAGATTCTTTAAATAGCATTATCAGCAGGATTTATTAAATTGTGTCATCATATCTTTAAGTCACTAGTTAATGAAATGACAGTTACTTTGTAATTTTATTAATTTTCAGATTATTCGCGGCTTGTGATAAAACCTCAAACCTCTAATTTGATTTAACGACGCGAATTAAAGTTTTATAGCTAGCTTCTGCTTTAGCAAAGGCGACAGAAAAATAATAAATATTTTTCTTATAAACATTTGTGATAGTCATATCACAACACTGATGTAGTGGATATTCATCGCAAGTCGGAGATAAATATCATTTTCAGAATCGTACTTTGTGGTACATTTAACAGCTTCAATAAATTATTCAAAGTTTCGTAGTGTCAATGCTGACGTCATATCAATAATAGTTAGCTCAGGTCTTGTCAGTTCAGTGAGGATTTTGCACAGCTGTATTATCTTTGTGGAAGCTACTTGTATAAAATTCTCTTCCCTGCGGGTACTATATTTATTGGCTATAATTCGCAAATTAAAACACCATTTTTCGCTTGTCTTAACGCATCTGAGGAAACACATTTTCTGATAATTTTGTCAACTATTTGGTTAGTCGCCAATTTTGACTGACATGCACATGCGTATTATCTTAATCCCGCCCGATTTTTATGCCATAATTCACCGGACGCAATAAAACAATATACACGCGACCAGTCAGATACTAAATAAAGCAAATATAAAATTATTACATAAAATAAACTTCAAGGTCACTCCAATAATCTATAAATAGAATGCTACGTTGCCAAACATCGGTCGCAATAATATTAAGAAAGTGAAAGAACAGCGTAAGGGAAGTTATACACAAATGTATGTTTTCGCGCCTCTACACGGAAGTTTGCTGAACTAACGTTATACACTTGCTTTCAAAGTTATAATATTGTTGAGTCCAAAAAATTTTTGTAAATATACCTTTATTTCATTAGTCTTAATAGATAGCGCGGAACTGAAAATATATTCAGAAAGATCATGCGACAACCGATGAAAAAAATTTAAACTCACCTTGTAAAAGGCGCGGGAAACCTGAAAAACAGCGGTCGAATTATTGCGTCCGGTATTCGGACGTAATAAATAGATGGTCGCAATAATAACCGTAAATGGTCAATGAATGGCTGCAACAATGATAGCAGGCCAAATATATATATATATATATATATATATATATATATATATATATATATATATATATATATATATATATATATATATATATATATATATATATATATATATATATATATATATATATATGGTTTGGTTATTCCGAGTTTCAATCCGTTCGTTTAAAAATCGTTTTCACTACGTTTTGCCAAAATCTCATTGGGCATTTTGAAGTGTGGTTCGTCTCGTTACTCGCTGAGAACTGATGAACGTCGAGTTTTGTTTATCTGGTTCGCTTTCTGATTGGACGAGCGGCTTTGCAGGCTCCTCCCCTCTACCAAGTGCGATATATTTGGTTCTTGTATGCTGGTCTCTCGTATATTGGTTGATCTTTGTTGTTTTGTTTCTTTATTAATATTTTCCATGTTGTTGGAATATGTATAGCATCGTCTCGTTTATTCAGCTGTCCCGCTTTTTCGATTTCTAGGGCCTCTCTTATGACGCGTACCTTGTAGTTCTGTACTGGTGCTATTTCTTTTGCCTTTTCAAAGTCGATGGTATGTCCGGTGGTTTGGTGATGTTGAAATAGAGCTGAGGTTGTTTGTTTGTTTTTGAGGCTATTTTTGTGTTTTTGAATTCTTGCTGATATGCGCCTGTTTGTTTGTCCTATATATCTTTGCTGACAATCTGCACATGGAATGCTATAAATGCCATGATTTTCAAGGTTGGTCTTATCTTTGGGATTTCCCAGGATGTTGGCTATTGTTTTTTTTTGGTTTAATATATGTATGTCGTGTTTTCTTAAGATTCTTCCGATTCTGTCCGTTATTCCTTTTATGTATGGGATTATGGCTTTGTTTCTTGTTTGATTTTGGACAAGAGAAAACCACAACAATAACCAAAGACCAAGATCAAACAAGAAATAAATCCATAATCCCATACATAAAAGGAATAACGGACAGAATCGGAAGAATCTTAAGAAAACATGATATACAGCCCATATTTAAACCACAAAAAACAATAGCCAACATCCTGGGAAATCCCAAAGATAAGACCAACCTTGAAAATCATGGCGTTTATAGCATTCCATGTGCAGATTGTCAGCAAACATATATAGGACAAACAAACAGGCGCATATCAGCAATAATAAAGAAACTAAACAACAAAGATCAAAGATACGAGAGACCAGCATACAAGAACCAAATATATCGCACTCGGCAGAGGGGAGGAGCCTGCGAAGCCGCTCATTCAATGAGAAAGCGAGCCAGATGAACAAAACTCGACATTCATCAGAGGCCAACATCAGTTCTCAGCGAGTAACGAGACGAACCGCACTTGAAAATGCCAAATGAAAAGTCTTTTGAAGCTCAGGGAAGTTCGCACAAGGTAAATGATCCCGTAGCAACTCTAAATAAAAGATTTCAGTCCGTACTCATTTTCAAGATAATGTTCTTGATAGTCATAATTGGCCAACAGATGTAATAGTTAAGCCTTTTATCTTTCCTGGTACTAATGGAAGGCGTTATGTTAGACGAAATTTTCAAAGGAGACCTCAACAGAACCAGGGGAGATGAATGAATATCAGACCGTTCTAACAGCATACTATCAGAATGTAAGAAGTGTCAATAATTGGAGATTGGACTTGATGTCCTTAGCAGTCACTGATGAATACAATATTCTCTTCTTTACTGAGACATGGTTAAAGAATGATATTAATAATAGTGAATTAAAACTATTTGACTATAACATATACCGATGTGACCGTTCAAAGGATATCAGTGTAAGTCAACGTGGCGGTGGAGTTACGATTGCCGTAAGAAATCTCTCATCTTACCAGCTCAAATCACCAAATAAAAGTGTCGAACAGGTTTTTGTTATCACCATAAATCGATATAAATTAATTTTGAGTTGTGTATATATTCCACTATCACAATTAGAAGTTTATGAAGAGTACTGTTCATCTGTGAACTGTCTTTTGGAGGAGTACAAGGGTGAAAATTTTTTAATGTGTGGTGGTTTTAGCTTGTCAGGTTTGTTATGGAGTAATAATGAATTTGGAGCAATTCCCATTGGAAACTTAAATAAATAATCAAATTTGTCAGCATACTTAAATATGTACCAACTGAATTCATTTCCGAATGTCTCGGACAACATATTAGATTTGATTGTTTAGCAGTAGTTCAGATGTTAAAATTGTCATTTCTACAGAACCCATTAGGCGTTGTGATGTTTATCATCCAGCTCTATATTTAGAAATTCATCTACCAGCAAAATTTGATCAACTTAATTTTGAATATTACTATAATGATTTTAAACACTGCAATTATTTGGAAATGAACTTTTTCTTGGTAAATTTTGACTGGGCCTCATTAATGACACAAAATAATGTTGATATAATATAAAATACGTTTTATTAGTGTTTGAATTCTTGCTTTGATATCTATGTCCCAAAGCTAAAGCAAAAAAACAAAAAATATCCGCCGTGATTCAGGCCAGAATTAAAGTCTCTGATTTTTGAAAAAAGAAAGCCCATAAACAATATAAAATTTCCAATTCCAATTCTGATTACATTTTATTTTCAGAGTTACGTAAGCTTGTGTAAGTGCACATATAAATACCATTATTAAAACTATATATCTGGCATTGAAGACTATAAAGTCTGATAGTGGGTTTTTCTGTTAATGCCAAGAATACGAAATTTTCTCTCCCTAGTAGTATGTCACATAATAATGTTAGAGCGGAACACTCAACCGCTATAGCAGAGCTTTTTTTCTCCACAGTCTACACGCATGAGCAGTTGAGCCGGTGGACGTGTTTAATGCAATAGATCACCTGAACAGTAAATTGGGTACCGGACCCGACGGGATACTAGTCATATTTGTTAAGATTTGTCAGCGTGTTTTGTCTGCAGTGTTGACTCAGATTTTTTATATCTCGTTATCAACGGGTGTTTTTCCAAAAGTATGGAAAACTACTTACATTACGCCAATCCATAAGAATGGAGACAGAGCTAACGTCAAAAATTATCGTGGAATTTCGAAATTTTCACTATTTAGTAAGATTTTAGAGGGTATTGTTTACCAGAAGATGTGTCCTCTTTTTAGGCATGTGTTAGCAACTTCACAGCATGGCTTTATGGCAGGTCGATCGACTACTACTAATCTGCTTGTCTATGAGCAGTACTTGGTGGAGGCTTTGGAGGGGAGGTGTCACGTGGATGCTATTTACACTGACTTCTCCAAGGCTTTCGACAAGGTTAACCATCAGCTTCTCATTTACAAGCTGGAAGGCTTGGGTATCCATGGATCATTTCTACAATGGATAAATAGTTACCTGTCTGGTAGAGTACAGCAAGTAAAAATTAATAACTGTGAATCATCTGATATATTTGTTACCTCTGGTGTTCTTCAGGGTGCTCACCTCGCTCCGCTCCTTTTTAACTGCTTTATTAACGATATTGAGGAGATCATAACTTTCAGTAGATGTCTTCTTTATGCAGATGATTTAAAGATATTTCGGGTTGTTAGGAGTAGCAACGATTGCGAAGGCATTCAACAGGATCTAGCTCGGTTCTCTGAATGGTGTAAGTTAAATTTTATGCACCTCAATGTTAATAAATGCTCCATTATAAGTTTTTATCGTAAAAGGGATTGGATAACTTTTGATTACTTTCTTGATAATAACATGATTAATCGCGTTGAATGTGTGAATGATCTGGGTGTTACATTTGATCGGGCCCTTTGCTTCGACACACATATTGATAATATTGTGAACAGGGGTTTGAAGTTGCTCGGGTTTATGAAGAGAATGCTTACAGATTTTAATAGTGTGGACTGTTTTAAAGTGATATACTGCTCTGTAGTTCGATCAATCTTAGAATATGCGACCCAAGTTTGGTCACCTCATTATTTTACATACAAGGAAAAAGTAGAAAGAGTACAAAGAAAGTTTTTAAGTTTCATTGCCTTTAAACAGGGAATGCAACAGGAGCGGTCTGTATTAGATGATACTGCCGATGCTTTGTGGTTGCTACCATTATGCGTGAGACGCATATATCTTGACCTCGTTTTACTTTACAAGATTGTTAACTCTTGTATTGGTTCTCCTGAACTACTCAATAATATTGGATTATCGGTTTCTCAAAGAGCTTTTAGAGCGCACAATTTGTTTGAGATGATATATCACCGAACGAATTATGGCATTAACAGTCCTATTTCTCGAATGTGTAGGGAAATGAATTCAGTTCCTACCGACAATGATATTTGTCATTTGCCAGTTAATGTCTTTAAATTAACAATTCTACAATTCTTGAAAAACTAGTTAATATTGTCAATTGTCAATACTTGTCTTTCGAAGCACTTTAATGCATGTTTAGATTTGTAAGTTTTTTAATTCTGACTCTGTTTTATGTGGTGTTTGTATTTTTTATTTTTGAAATGTATTGTATTTATTTGATCCGTTAATATACTATTATTATGTAAGATTTACAAGCCAAACGGCTTCGCACTCCCTCCAGGGAATATTGACTCATACCAGGTACACAAAGATACCAAAAGTATGAAGCTCTGAGAGAACCCTTTCCATGTTATCGGGTCCTAGGTGACATGGTCTGCTGTATTTTCCACGAACTTTCAGACGGTTCGCGCGGTTGCAAGGAGAATTGCTTTCTGCATCGGTTTATACAGATGCTCATTAAGGCCCAGTCCCTTGATGTTCTGCAGGAGGCTCTTTGATATCACTGCAGTTGTTGATAGTATTATGGGAATCGTTTGGACGCTGTTCATTGCCCATTGTCTACATATTTGCACCTCCAGATCTCTGTATTTGGCGATCTTCAGGTTGTTGTTAGGTACAGCGATGTCGATTAGTGTAGTTCGCCTAGAAATTTTATCTATTAGTATAATATCTGGTCTATTATGAGCAACTGCCTGATCCGTCAGAACCGTTCGATCCCAATATAACTTGAACTGGTTGTTCTGAAGAATAGGCTCGGGATTGTATTTGTAATAAGACACTTTTCCTACCTGTAATAGGTTTAACTTTTCTGCTAATTCTTGCTGTAGTATCTTTGCGGCTGAGTCGTCCCGATATTATCACTTGTGTCTTGTATGGCGATCGCAAAACCTTCTGTTTCAAGATATAGTAGTCCTTCTTTAAGCCATTTATACGTCATTTCGATATTGATACGTTCGTCTTGTACTATATTTATATGTTTCCCATGGAGTGCTTTTCTTGACCACATATTGACTAGTTCTTGAAGTTCATTGATTTTTGAAAAGATTGGTGTACGGCCTATTTAAACGGACTCCAGAATCGTGTGAATTGGTGTTCTAACACCCCGAATTTGACATTAAATTCTTTAGTTCTCTTAAAAGATGATACTTCTCCCCCTAATTGGCCATTAGCAATAATTATATTTTTTCTGACGTCCTCTCTGAGAGCCAACTTTATTCACTTTCTCTGTGACGCTCACCCTGCAAGCTTTTTCCCTCTGACCCTCGCGTTGAAAGGAAGCACAATCTCTCTCCCGTTTGTGCAAAGAAAAAAAATATCCTTTTTTACTAATTTTTCATCATCTTTCATTCTCTTTATAAATAAAATAACTCTTTTTGTGGCCCAGAATGTGAAGTGAAGCTAAATTCTTGGAAACAAAAACCCAAGATAAGAAGAAAGATAAGAAGACATTGTGTGCTAGAAGGCAAGGCCTTATGAAACTAATTTTTTTCAAGCCAGTATACAGGTATTTTTTAATACATATCATAAAGTGAATTCCCGAATGTTAGCGTAGCTGAAAGAGTGTTTCTCAGAAACTAAGAAGTCCGAAATCCCCAGAACACAGACCCAATAAAACAGTGAGTTAAATTACAAAAAGACTAGACATTTTAGTTTAAAGTAGACGTGTTGCAATTAGGCTTGGTTTCCTTATAACCTCATCACAATTAATTTAAGTTTATTTGTAGAAAAATTGAATAATTATTGTGCTTTTATGTTGTATATAAATTTAGTATTTAACTGTTTCATTGTTAGAAAATCGAATAGTTATTAAAATAATATTTTGCTTATTAATGCCAATAAATTAACACCAAGAGGTTTATCTTTACCTGCACCTTTTAGATAGTCCGAAACAGGTAAATATACGTTCATATTGTCTTTCTAGCTTTCTGACTAAGCTCAACTTGTTTCCTAAACAAGGGTTTTGGATTCATTTTTTCTACAACCAACAGACACTAATGAATCCAAAACCCTTGGTTTTTGGATTCATTTTTTCTACAACCAGCAGACACTAATGAACTTCAACATATTATTACTCAATAAAAAAATAATCATTCATCTGGATGGGATGGCATAGGTGTGCAAATATTCCTTAATCTTCATAATAATGTATTGAATGTTTTGTCTGACGTCATTTACAAGTGATATTTTCCTCTCATGTCTAAAAAAGGCAAATGTTATACCTATTTTCAAGGGTGGAGATAGAGACTGTCCATCTAATTTTCGCCCTATTGCTTTCTTACCTACCTTATCCAAGATGATTGAAAAGTTGGTTAAGTCTCGAGTGATGATATTCTTGAAGCAGCATCATATTTTGAATTCTGCTCAGTATGGTTTTCAGTCAACGAGAAACAGTAATGACGCTGAATTTTCGTGTTTGGAGTCATTACATTTATGTTGTAATGGTTTCAGGGGTCGAGCTCACCAGTGGTTTGCTGCTGATTTGGAGGGCAGAACACAGAGTGTCATTTTTGCGGGTTGCACTTCTGATCGTTTGAGTGAGTATTACATCAAGTGTACCGCAGGGCTCTGACCTAGGCCCGATTTTATTTTTCTTATACATAAGCGACCTTGCTAACATCAACATTAGAGGCAAATTTACCTTATTTGCTGACAATGTCATTATTTTGTGGGATGGTGCGGATTCTGAAGCCTTGAGCCTGATTGTAATGGAAGATTTACAGAAGATTAAAATTTGGTGTGACTCAAATGAATTGAATCTTAATGTGAAGAAAACGTGTGTTACGCAGTATAAACTTATTCTGAATGATATTTTTGTTGAAAATACTTTACTAAAAAAAACTTCGGAATCAATAAGTTTCTTGATCTTTATTTGGATGGAAAGTTATAGTTCGAGAGTCACATAAGGGTACTTAATTCAAAGCTGGCTCCTGGATGCTATACTTTAACCATTATAAGCGATCAGCTTAAAATAACGGTAATAAGAAAGTCATATTTTGGCCTCACTGAATCTCACTTGAGATATGGTCTGTGCTTTTGAGGTGCTTTCTTTTGGAAGTTGTTTAATGGTGCGTTTCTTTTACAAACGAGAGCACTGAGTTATATGTCCAGAACGAAACGTGATGACTCATCGGCTCTTGTTTATGAAGCCTAAACTATCGTGTCTTTTTATTCTGGAACCTGCATATTTAATGCATAAAAAATTTAAAGCTATTATTCATTGCTCATCTATACAAAATATTCGCGTAACCTACAATATTCCTCTGTCCATTCCATGCAAGCAGTTAGACGAGGAGTTCTGTGATTTACAATTGCAATACAATCTTTAATCACCTTCCGTTGCGCGTCAGGCAGATACAATGAGCGCCTGTTCAAGAAAAGGGTAAAATCTTTACTTTTAGAACGTCCGTTATACACCGTCGATGAGTTTTTTGATAAAAACTTTAGTTAAAGAAAAAATAAAGAATGTGATTACTTAACATGTCTGTTAATATTCTTTTTTATTTATTTATTTTAACAAGTATTGTAACTTTTTTTATTTCATTTACATGTTTGATGTAACCTATAGCTTTTATTATTTTTTTATTTTTGTTAAATTTTTCCGATTAATTGTTCAGATTTATTGTTAAATAAGTTTATTTTTTCCTCAGCTTGGTCAATGAGAAAGTAATTCTTTGGACAATAAAGCTGTGTTTGAATTTGAATAGAAACATTCTTGAACATTATTTTACATATTAATTATAAAATCTTTGAGTAGAGTTCTATATCAATCAACAAATTTTTAATAAACCTTTTTGAAAATTTATTGATTGTGATGTGATTGTCTAAGACACATATAACTTGTTTTTTCCTTTAATTTCAACCGGTGTAAAGAACAGTATAATGTTTTTAAAAAAGAAAAACAAAAGTTTATAAATATAAAAAAAAAAATAATTAAATTTATTGTAACACCAAAAAATAAATACAATTTATATTCTACATACATATTTCTTAGATAGTGCAATGGGCTTTCGAAAAGTACAGACATCCGATCTTAAATAAAATCGGATACTATTCAGTCCTTATCCTAAATGCATAGCGAAGTAGATGTTGTCGTAGGTGCAGGACAGAAATCACAGGTCTAAAAATATTACTATGTATAATATTCAAAAAAGTGATTCTGAGAAAGTAGGAGCTCGTGTTATTCATAATAAATCTCATCTGCGGACTCTGTTGGGAAAATTGGGATTGAATACTGATACTAAATGTAAAGTTTTTAGAGTTAATCATCGAAATTAGAATTCCAAACCTAGGTTAGTGAGGATTGTATTTTGCGAGGGCTTAATGTCTCAAAGTTGTCTTGAACGTAAATGTAGATTAAGTGTGTAGCAATATTAGCATTAGCACTGACCTTACTTATCTACAACGTCAACCAAGGAAGGCGCTCTATGAGCAGCTCAATGATGGTGAAACAGGATTATTAAATATAAACATGAAATCCCTGTATTGCAAAATCGGGCCAGTCATCTCATAGTGAACTGGCAGCAGAACAGCTTAATGTTTAAATTTAATGATCCAAAAAACTACTGAAACAAGAGACAGATACAAAAATACTTTACTGCTACCTTCAAAACACTGGAGGAATTTGTATCAGGTTGAATGACCTGAGTTTGCCTGTGAATGTGTGTACATATGATGTTATAGTATTGGTGGAAACTTGGCTTGATTCTGAATATTATGATGCTGAATTAGACTTTATGGATCTAACTCGTTGGAAGCTAATATTTTTTTTAAATCTAAGGGTCGTTCTCTTTGGATCACTTGTATTATTAATTTTGATAATTGTTTCCAGTTTTTTAGTTGCTTTTCATATGATCCATTTTTGGGTGTCTTAGTGGATATTAGAGTGTTCTGGTGAATTATTTATATTCCCAGATCCAAAAGCTGCTTTATCTGCATAGGTGTTCGACGTTAGCCGCCTCTTCAGCATTTGGAACTTCCTCTTTCCAATTTGTATCGTTTATATGATGTAAAGAGGTTATTTTTGTTTGTAGGTTTCCAAGTTTATGTACTAACAGAGTTAGGCATTTATGAATGAATGTAATGCGAGTTTTACATGTAATTGATCCTCTTTTTACAAACGTATGCAGTCTTCTTGTTCTTTTTTGTGGACATTTCAATTAGGTCTAGGGAGTCAAAAATTTCATAAATCAGATTCTCCGTTTGTAACTGGTCCATTTTCACCTGTTTATTCATGTTATATTTTAGATTGTTGTCTGTTTCTCTTTAATTTTTCCTTCGTTTATGTCAATGCATTGTTTTTTATGTATGTTATTAAAATCAGTGCCATTTTTTTTATCAGTTCCATTTATTTTCATATCGTTTCTCAATTACTACAAAGGTTATCGGTAGGGGCGGATTACGCACAAATGTCGATTTTGGCTTAAATATCAAATTCTGGTTATCAAATACTTCATTTCTTTCCTTTGTACCAGTTGTTTTTTTTTTTCAAACTTACTGAAATTCCCTGTTGTTTTGTTGTTGAGGTTGGTATTAGAATTATTTTTTAAGTAGTTTTTGTTGTTTGTTTTCCTTGAACTCCAATTATTTTCTTTATATCTTTCGAGTTTAGCTTCTGTGTAACTAGTGAAAAAGTCTTGTCTTCTTAAAAACACTTGCCCCATTTCTTTTTACCATTTTTCCTTCACCATCACTTTTCTTGTTTTTAATTTAGATCAAAATAAATTAATAGTCGGCCGGCGGAGTTAGCCTCATATGAGGTGATTTTAAAATTTACTGTTAGTAGACTTCTGATTACATAGAAACCTTCAGAATAATAATAGTAATTATGTAGTATCTTATGTCTCATTTTCTTTTATGGGGAAAATTTTTTATTCAACAATTAAGATGTGAAAAAACAGTTTGTTCGAGTTCTAGGAAAAACTATTGTTTTTCAGTAAAAAAGTTTCAAATAAAAGTTCTGCGCATTGAAAATACCTACAAAATGAGCTGAAGCCCATCCAAATCAGATAATTTGTTCGTTAGTTCTTGTAAAAAAACTGCTAAAATGGCTGTTTTTTCAATTGTTTATAAACAATAGAAAAATATATTGCATTAATTTTATATTGCAACTAAAGGAGCCACTTGTTACATACAACAAATATGCAAAATTTCAAGTAAAAATATTCAATAGTTTTTTGCACAATGAATTTGTTTAAAATTTTTTATGATTTTTTTGATTGATTATTCTCAGCGATATAGAGGTCGTACAGCGGTCTGCGGGTACGCAAATTAGAGTTCCAGACTTATACTAACAAAACAAAAAAGAACGAAATGAAATGTTGGTCTTAAATTGTTGATATAGATAAACAAAATTGGGGTTCGTTTTTTCGTTATAAACAAATAGAATAACTCTTCGACAATTATTGGTATCGAAATGCCAATAAGTGGACGCTATAGCTGAGATTTTGGCGCACATTATGAAAAAAATATATTGTACGACCACAATTTAAAATCAACAATTAATTTGGTTCTTTTTTGTTACTGTTAGTATGTCTCGAACTTTCATTTGCGCACCCGTAGATCACTGTACTATCTCTAGATCGCTGAGAATAAACAATAAAAAAACATAAAATGTTATAAACACTCTGTGCAAAAAACTGTTGAATGTCTTTACTTCCAATTTTGCATTTTTGTTCTATGCAACAAGAGGGCTCTTTCGGTGTGTATAAAGTTAATATAATATATTTTTCTATTGTTTATTAACAATTGAAAAACAGCCATTTTTGGAGGTTTTTTTGCGACAATTAACAAAGAAATTATCCGATTTGGATGAGCTTTAGCCCATTTTGTAGGTATTTTCAAAGAGCATAACTTTTGAAACTTTTTTGCTGAAAAACAATAGCTTTTCCTAGAACTCGAAAAAACTATTTTTTCATATCTTAATTAAATAAAAAATTTTCCCCAAAAAAGAAAATGAAACACAAGACACTACATAATTACTATTGTCATTCTGAAGGTTTCTACGTAGCCAGAAGTCTACTAACAATAATTTTTTTCCATGTGCTAATTCCGCTGGCCTATGGTAGTTTATTCACTATTCAGCAGTATTGGAAGGACGTTCTAAAATAGATCTTAACACCACTAGTTTACACTTGATTTAGTTTATTAGGAATATTATATTTATTGAAAAAAGATCATCAAGTGCCTACAAATAGCTGATCGAAATAATTTTGAGAAATTAGACACAAGGCCTATCGGTCTATAATTTTCCATTAGTTTGGAATTTAATTAAAGCCAGAAAAGATGAACCGATCGTTTGGTTCAATGTGACATTCGAACTGATGGTGTCTCATATTATTCAACAAGTTTAGTATGACAAATCATAAATTGTGGGTCGTTAAGGATTTCTTAACTATGACACATTATACGTTTCCTTTATTTCTATTAAAGTTGTCTGCTGATGCGATTGTCAAAGAATGTTTAGATATATACTTGTTCTGACTAGGAAGATAATTAAGAAGTATGGTTCACAATATTTTAGATAGTGCTAATGATGTTGACGCAACCATAGATCAGTATAAAAAGATCATGGGTGCAATCGGTTTAATGTCTCGGGTATACTTGCGTGACAAATATATGTATATATATATATATATATATATATATATATATATATATATATATATATATATATATATAATTTTCTTTTTATTTTGTCTTTTCTTGGGTTTGGGTTCTTTATTTAATAAAAAATCAAAAACAATTTGACGTTTGGTGTGTTGGGTTCTGTTCTTGCTGATCGGCGCTCTGTTGTAACTTTAATGTCTAAAGATATGGCTATAGCAGTCGCGGCACAGTAGGTGGTCATATGCAAGGACTTCAGAGTGTAGGCATCTGAAACATAAGCTGGTAAAATCCGATTGTTCACGATGTCTAACATGGCACCCAGTTTTTTGGATGAATTAATTTTTGGCAGTGCCGGTCTTCCAACACCGCAGCACTCATTTCTGTTAACGGTTTCTGGTAAAAGAGTTCAGTGTTGCCCAATTGGGTATCGTCATTCTGCTGTTCTTGTTATCATAATCATAATTATTTTCTCCCCTATTACTTTCATCGTCTCTAAAAGTACATATATATATATATATATATATATATATATATATATATATATATATATATATATATATATATATATGAGGTGTGTTAATAATATAATGGAAATTTTCGTTTTTGGAAAAAAATATTTATTCATTCGTCTATATTACTTTTTGCCGCCCTCAGAATAGCCACCCTTAGATTTTATGCACTTGTGCCAGCGCGTCTTCCAATCCTCGAAACACTTTTCAAACTCGATCTTTGGGATAGCCTCTAGCTCTTTCAGCGATGTGCTTTTAATACCTTCTATGCTTGTAACATGACGGCCCTTTATTTTTATTTTCTGAACATATATATATATATATATATATATATATATATATATATATATATATATATATATATATATATATATATGTGTTGTCGGATATTCTCACGGGTGTGATGTGTAATCGAAGATTTTCGATTATCCCGTGTATGTGCTAAGTCCCTCTCAGGACTGTAAGGCACCTGATGTTTCGGTGAAATCTCATTCACCATTTTGTTGATTTTTGCATAGTTAAGGAATTAAAAAGATGGCAAATACTTATCGTTCAGAGTTAAGGAACCGCGCTACTGGATAAAAGGTTGGAAACGACTTTTTAATTAAAATTTGAGGCCTTTAAAGAGAGGATTGCTTACCAATTTTGGGACACATTTTTTTTTGTTATTTACGAATTATTGCAGAAAAATCATATTTATTTTAACATTACGGTATAAAATAATTTAGTTTTGAATGTAAGTGGGATGTGATAATAACATTTATTGATAATTTTTTCCGTTTTCCATTCCTGAAAGAAAAAAAAATAGATGTTTCCATTTAGAAAGCAGACTTTACTTTTACCTTTAAAGTCACTCTCAAATGTCACTGCTAAATGACCCCTACTGAATCCTACAATTTTCATTTGTAACATTTTTTTCGAAAATGCATTTCTGGCGAGATATTTGAGTAGATGAATGAAAATTTAAACTTCAAATGACCTTCAGATGACACCCCCCCCCCCCTCCATAATTTATACTGTTGGATACGGAGTTTTTTCCACTTTCTATTCCTGAAATAAAAAATGGGTGTTCCCATTTAAAAGATCGACTTGACTTTAAAATAACTTTTGGGGCCAAATCCAAGGTATGGCCCCCGTCTAATTTGTTTAGCTGATATAAAACAAATATATTGTAAATATGGTTTATTTATTATCAGTTGAAATTATAAAAATATATTGTACGGTAATTATAATTACAATTATACAATATTTGATTTAGGTATCAAAGAGTTGAGCTGGTTGGGGAAACCTAATCATTTTACAAATAATTGGATACTGTAATTTTTCTTGCGCTGTCTAAATACTTTTTCTGCTAATAAACCCCTAGGCTTCTTGTTTTTTGTAATTCTGCTTCATAAAAACAAACTTTTATTGGTTGGCCATCCATCTAATAAATATGTCGGCGGATTATGTAATGTTAACCTAAATTATTTTAAACTATTCTGTCGATTACGACGGAGTATAGCTCTTATCAAATATGATTTTATGTTTGTTAATGCTCTTCGCATCATTTAAGCTGAATTAAAAATGTTGGTACTATTTTTAAATGATTGTATAAAGCAATTTTGGTGTGTACTCTAACATAATTACAGGGTTTTATTTCAATTGTGTGTTTGGCATTATTGTTCGTGTTGTTATTGCAGGTGTAAGTTTTCACTATTTATAGCTGCTTATGGCTGAAAACTCCATATACAAAATATGTTTTAGGGTTTTTATAACCTATTCAAGAATTACAACTTTTTTCGTCCTTTAGGTGGAATAATTATTAATGTTGTTTTTCTTCACAATGGCTTGAGAAGTTGTGTTGTAAAATTCCTTGCTGTGATCACTTTGCAAATTGATCGGGTGAGCAGCTTCTTTAATAATATCCTTCATGGCATTTGTCACTTCTACACCTGTTTTATTTTTAAGCGACCTGGTGAAAACGTATTTAGAATTTCAATTTATACTTGCAATACCCGTTGCTTTCATTAGCAAATTGCTACATTTCGGCTAAATCTATTGGTCACAAATCTCGGTATCCTTTAATGATGGTATGTCTTCTTGAAAAACTCTTTCTTCCTGCCTTAAAAAGCTGCATGAACAATGTTTAGCTTTTCGTTGCTAGACTCCATATCTTTCAGTCAAGTGACCAGTTAAACAGTGAGTCCAAAAAGTGTTAGCAAGCATTAATAATTTATACCTTTCTCATGAGGTTTTTCTATTAAAATTATTTCGTTGTCGTGTCGGGTTATGACCAGCAATCTTTGAATCCTATAACAATCTCAGTCGATCTAACAGTGGAGAAGATGAAAAATGTTTGCTTAATGCTAATATACTATTTTTGAATGTACTTTTCTCTTTTAAATAGAACCTCCTAATTTAGTGCCTGCAATAGTTTTACCAAATGAGCATACTTGACCCATTTTTATAAGCAGCATTCGGTAGTTTTAATATGTTTTTGTAGGTTGGAGGATATCAGGATATATTTGATCTCTATTATATATTGCTTTCGGAGATCTTAAAAACAACAAATTGTACTGTTTGTTCCTTCAAATGTAGCTATATTTCTGTTCGTGTTATATATTGATTCATTTTTTCAAGAAAACCTTCTTTCGAGATGCCAATAAACATTTTCTTTTATCCATTTTGGCACCAAAACGTACCTCGTTAACAGTGTCATATTTGGATGAATATTGCTTTAGTTCACTTAAATGGGAACGAAGAATTTGGTATTACAAATAATTGTTCGACTGTTGCAACATCTGGTGTACTCGTCAAAGTATTGTCTTTGTTTTTTTGTGGTTGTGTAATAGGTGTAGATGTTCCAAACAATACCAATGGATTACTTAAGGCGAACGTTTCCGATGGCGCACTTCTGTTTTTTGCTTTATCTCGCCAATTTTTAAATTCAGGGAGTTAACTTGTAACGATGGACGGAATTCTATTAAAAATATTTACAACAAAAACTGTGCTACTACGATTTTATTATATCAGGTTATTTTACTTAAGTATAAAAACTGGCACTTATCCGAAGCCTCTGAACATTTTAACGGACAATCATATCTGTCAGGATGGGGATTCTAACAATTTAAATAATTATAATAATAATGTTTTATCCGTAAACTTTACTACATAACACAGTGCTTAACTTTTAAAATATATGTCTAGAGTTGTCGTCTAGAGACTGTAAAAGAATGATTAATAACTAGAATAATAATAATGTCTCTGAGTACATTTGGTTTTTATATTAATCTTATCAACGTAATTAGACTAAAATCTAAGTACAACATTTGTCTGCATGATTAACTATATTTGATGTTAATTAATCTGAAATTAAGAAAGGACCTTTTAAACTTTTCTCTTATTTGAACAAATATATTTAGGTATCTAAATTATATGAATATAATAATAATCTAATTACTAATAATAAAAGTTTAAAG
The DNA here is from genome assembly GCA_034092305.1 of Diaprepes abbreviatus. Classification (NCBI taxonomy): domain Eukaryota; kingdom Metazoa; phylum Arthropoda; class Insecta; order Coleoptera; family Curculionidae; genus Diaprepes; species Diaprepes abbreviatus. Next base: position 6,784,613 of record JASJET010000032.1, on the reverse strand, counting down.
TTAAGATACAAAACAAATATAAAAAAGTATATATAGGATGGTAAAAATATATGGGTACATTATAATACTAGACGTTAGAAATATATAGATACATATACAAAGAGATAAAAGAATATGGGTAAATGTACTGACACCTCCCTCCTTTAAATAAAGGTTTGGATTCTTATAAAAACCTTTCTTAAACAAAATTATAATTTGTCTTTTAATTAACAAACCGTGCACTCCTCCTTAATGGAGCTTTTTCTTCAGTAGGATTTTCGATAGAAGAATTCTTTGATGACTTGTTCTCGTTTTTAAATTCAATATTAATATTTTTAGAAATTTTGCATTGACAAATATCCAAAGTCAGACAATTTGTAATTTGGGAACATTTTGAACTATCCTCGTGCGAATGTCTCTGTTTAGCTTTTGAGGAACGAGGTTTTTTTTATATATTCTATATCCTAAATATAAAATTAATATTTTTACTAAAGTTAAAAATATAAATCTAAAATATGAATTATTTGCTATTTTATTTAAATATGATTTTGTGGATAATTCCTCAGTCATTTCTTCTAAATGTTTTAATTTGCTTCTTGCAAGTTTTAATGAATCACAGTCTAAACTTTTCAAGATTGAAATAATTGCAATAGACATAGCAGGATCATTTCCTATTAGTAAATCCGGGAATCGCTATATGGTGGTAGCTATGGATTACTTCAGTAAATTGCCATAAGTCTATGCGATACCAAATCAAGAAGCCACCACCGTTGCTGAAATGTTATTTGAACAGTGGATTTGTAGATATGGGATGCCAGGAGACATATACTCTAATCAAGACAGAAACTTTGAAACTGGCATTTTTACGAACTTTTGCAAGCTTCTGAAAATCCACAAAACTACAACAGCAAGAAGATGAAAGTCGTACATCTCAACAGATTGACCCATTATCAAGATCAAGAAGGTTGATCAGGACGATCAAGGCTTAGGGTGGGGCAATGTAACGAACTTTATAGCGTTGTATATTTCATAGTGTTAGTCTGTATTTATAGTTTGTAGGGTTTTATTTATTTTGTTTAATTAATTTTACCTTTGTTAATTTCCTCAGGAGACGTCTATGAAACAAGGTCTGGAACCTTTTAGAAAATTCTATTTCCTTATTTTTAACATGGAACGCCTATAACAGAAGGTCTAGAAATTGCCACATTACTCATTTTTCTTATTGTCGTTGCTTGACGCATGTACTAAACCATCATATTCTAGAAACATTCGCAATGTTGAAACCAAGTGCGGAGTATAACGAAATATCCGCCATTATCGAAAGTGTTTGCTCTCGGCGATAGAAATTATTTGGTTCGTCTGCACCCGAGATCGACTGTGAATGATGTCTCAAAAATGAGTCGGAGAAGTCCAACGAAGGTTTTGCAACAGTAGTGAGGAAAACTCACTCAAAGAAGCACGTTGCCAAGACGCCCAACATCCTTTAGACGTCATTCAACGGGCTCAGGAGCTGATTTTTGAGAATACAGGGCAGTCGCTAGTGAGAAAACTATGCTTCGAATCGTCGAGGAGGACCTCCACTACGTCTTACCCAATTAAATGTGTGTTTTCCGGAAGCGCCAGGACAAAGCGAGTTGAGCACTGCAACTTGCTTTTGTGTCCCTTAAAAAACATTGTTACCGGCCAACTTAAGTATGTTTCTGACAAGAAAATTTTTATTGTCGATACGAGAACCAATCGAAGGAATGACCGCTGGCTCGTCCACGGCCCTCAAGATATCCTCATTGTTGCAAGAACGAAACTTCCAGCGAATGTTTACGTGGGGATGTTTTCGCAATAAAATATTTGTTTTGAAAAATGTATAATTTGTCCGGATTTTGGCACCGGGAAAATGTAGGAAATCTCCCGGATATGAAAAAACACTAATACTACAAGTACATATAAATTTTTTTCGTATAGGCCTTCTCTTCGGAGATATGGGCTTCCAGAGAGCTGTAATGGAATCAAGTTTTTGACATATAATTATTGAACCACCAGGTATATTTCAATTTTTTTCTAATATGATGTTTACCAGGTAAGACCCTTCTATTTACTATTCAAGAAAGTGTTGTGAATTACTCACGCCTCAGGGACGGACTAGCTGTGACACTCACGACCCCATATTTTTTTATGCTCTGTATGATAAGAACTTTGGACAACGTTTTTTACATACCTTTAACTATTGACTAAAAATAAAGTACTATTCATTCACGTCGCTGATCCAAAAAGTTTTCTAACTTCTGTCGGGTTGAATATGAAAAAGAGGAATTTCCCCATGTCACCACAGTTTCAATAAAAAATTAAACTAACAGCTTAATTAAAAACTTCGTAAAAGAGTTCAACATGGGCTCTGTGAACTCTGATACACTCGTGGGTACAACGAATTGAGGACTGCTGTACCCGCCACATTAACTCGATATTGTTCCTTATTTTATTACAATGAAACGTGATTCTACGTAGAAATTTCTCCCTACTATTGACTGGAGTCGAATACACCAAGGTTTTGAGGTGTCCCCACAGATAAAAATCCGACGGCGTTAGGTCGAGAGATCGAGGAGGCCAGGCAATAGGTCCTCTACATATCCAACGGTTTGGATAGACGTTATTCAGGTTAGGTTTAGCGACATGAATGAAGAGTACTTAATTTTTAGTCAGTACTTAAAGGTATGTAAAAAGTGTGTCCAAAGTTCCTATCATATAGGGCGTAAAAAATTGGCCATGAGTGTCATAGCTAGTCCGTCCTTGCAGCTGTAGGTAATTTACAACACTTTCTTGAATAGTAATTTGAAGGGTCTTACCTGGTATACCTCATATTAAAAAAATTGAAATATACCTGGTGGTTCAACAAATATGTGTAAAAAAACTTGATTCCATTGCAGCTCTGTGGAAGCCCATATCTCCGAAGAGGAGGCCTATACGAAAAAAGTTTATATGGACTTGTAGTATTGCTTTTACGCGTTTTTTTTTCATATCCGGGAGATTTCCCACATTTTCCCAGACATCCTGTATATATATATATATATATATATATATATATATATATATATATATATATATATATATATATATATATATATATATATATATATATATATATATATATATGTGTGTGTGTGTGTGTGTATATATGTATGTATTTTTTTCTTTTTAGGTCATTTCTGGAAAATTATATGCTGGGCCTGAAGTTGATATTTGGTCCTGTGGCGTAATACTTTATGCTCTGCTTTGTGGAACTCTTCCTTTTGATGACGAACACGTACCAAGCTTATTTAAAAAAATTAAATCTGGCATATTTCCGATTCCTGAATATTTGAATACTTCTGTAGTCAGTCTTCTATGTCAAATGTTACAAATTGATCCAATGAAAAGAGCTTCCATTGAAGACATAAAGAAGCATGAATGGTTTCAAAAAGATTGTCCGGCTTATTTATTTCCATCACCTGTTGAGCAAGATTCTTCAGTTATTGATATTGATGCAGTAAGAGAGGTAAGATATTATATATATATATATATATATATATATATATATATATATATATATATATATATTAATTTTCTTGATTCTTGAACCATAGATTATATCATTTAGTTAGAAACAGAACAGCAAAATGTCAAGGAAAAATTTTTGAAAATGCCTTGAATAAAGGGCGAAACGTCAATCGTTTTGTGTTTTATTAATTATAGAACCTAAACCCAAGAAAATACAAAATTAAGAAAAATGATATATATATATATATATATATATATATATATATATATATATATATATATATATATATATATATATATATATATATATATATATATATATATATTGTAATGAACGTTATAGCGTTTTACATTTCATAGTATTAGTTTGTGTTTGTAGGGTTTTAGGTTTATTTTCTACGAGTTCGTGATTTATTTAATTAATTTTACCTTCGTTAATTTCTTCAGGAAACGTCTATAACAGAAGGTCTGGAAGGTTTTAGAAAACTCTTATTTCCTTATTTTTATAATGGAACGCCTATAGTAGAAGGTCTAGAAATTGCCGGATTATTCATTTTTCTTATTTTTATTACACCATGTAGTATGGAAATTCGTCTAGAAAATCAGGGAATCTTCCGGTATCGACCAAAAGGGTCTAGATCGGCTTGCGTGAACAGTATAGTCTGAGAGCCCGTTGATGTAACTTGAATTATTTTGACAAATTGTCAGAGTTGTGACAATAAAGAAATTTTGAAATAATAGAGTGTGTTCAGTTATACAGTGTGTGTTCAAAGATCGGCCGTCCGGAGCAAATTGGTGTCAGAACTGGGACCAAATCCAGAAGAGGTTAGTTCAGGTTAGAAAATTAGAGAAAAAAAAGTGAACTGAAATTATATTCCAGTGGAAACTAGGAAACAAAAAGCAAAAATGGAAGAACAACTTCAAACTAGTTTAAATCAGATGTTGATGATGATACAGGACATAAAGACAAGCCAAGATGATATGAAACAAGAATTAAAGATAAGCCAAGATGGTATGAAACAAGAATTGATGACACTAAAGACAAGCCAAGATGATATGAAACAAGAATTAAAGATAAGTCAAGATGATATGAAACAAGAATTGATGCCACTGAAGACAAGCCAAGGTGATATGAAACAAGAGCTAAAGATAAGCCAAGACGATCTGAAACAAGAATTAAAGACAATCCAAGATTATATAAAACAAGAACTAAAAACAAGCCTGGAGGATATGAGACAGAAACTTAAAAAAAAAAAATCAAGAAGACACAAAGCGCATAGAAAAAGAAACGCAACGGAAAATTAGCAAAATTGACGTACATGGCGAAGTGACGGGAATCCAGAAACAGATGCAACAATTGCATCTGCAAATTAAAGAAGATGTACTTGGCGAAATACAATATGAGCTGACAGGAATCCACAAACAGGTGCAATAATTACATTTGCAAATTGAAATGGTAGACAGTACAGGTGTAATAAAGGTAGATGGTGTTCCTGCCACTAGTGTGCTGAAGACACCTACCTTCGACGGCAAAGTACCTTGACTTACCTATGTCCGTCAATTCGAAACCGCCACCGGGAATAATTGGAGTTCACCCGAGAAGGCACGTGCTCTTATTCTAGCACTACGAGGTGATACTATGGAGGTTCTATGTAACACTCCCGAAGAAAAGCAGAATGATTACGAGTTTATTGTAACGTTTCGGGAGATGCGTTATGGTGAAGCCCACCTCCAAGAAGTTTATAAGGCCCAATTCCAAGGAGGAAGACAAAAATACAACGAAAGTCTGCAAGAATGTGAGGCAGATATAATAAGGCTAATAAATTTGACTTACTCAACATATCCGGAAGAAATAAAGCAAGAGTTAGCAGTACATAGTTTTATCGAAGGTTTACGCGACCCAGAAACAAGTCAGACTCTAAGAATGGCCCGACTGAAGAAAATTTCCGAGGCTCTTGTTTATGCCCTGTAATTTGAAACAGCCAAACAGACCTCAAGGAACCAAGGAAGGATCATAAGAAGGATGAACATTTCTCAAGATGATCGCAAGACCAACGAGGAATTCTTCATGAAGCTAATTAGGGAGATGCAAGAATTCTTAAACAAAAAACAGGTGATAACAAAAACACAACCTTCCATAGCAGAAATAGAATTCGTTGTTGGAAGTGTGGCTAAGAGGGGCATGTACAAAACCGCTGTACTAGTAGTACTGCTCCTGACAGTGATCAGAATCAGGAAAACTCCCAGTAGCCAGCTTAAAGGGGCGAAAGCTGGCTAGGTGCTACCAAGCCCCACCAACAATATCAATTAAGGTATCCCGGCTGCAAAACAATGGTTCCAGCTTGGTAGTACCCGGAAAGGTATGCAGTCGGGTATGTGAAATGGTATTAGATACTGGTTTTACTCACACTATTGTAAAGCCGAACATCATAGCTCAATGTAAAATTTGTTTTCCGGAAAAGCATTATGTCCTGCAAACCGCCAGTGGTGAAGTAATACCTGTGAAAGGGATACATGAAGCCGAAATAACCCTGGGAAGCACCACTTTCAAAAATGAGGTTATTGTTGCTGATTTTTTGGATGAAGTAATACTAGATCTAGATGCCATGGTACACCAAAAGCTTGTCCTTGATCTTCCTCAACGAGTATTGCGAACTAGAAATGAAGAAATTGTTTTGAATCTACCGGAATATAGTAAAGTGTCGATCCGAGAAGTTGTACTTCTTGAAGATGCGGTGTTACCCTCAAGTTCAGAATGTATAGTAAAAATAAAGAGTGATGATTCCGAAGAAGATGAAATAGTTTTGGTTGAACCAATTCAAGATTGCTCGTTGTATGCAAAAGGAATTCTCAGCGCAAGAACACTGATCCAGAATAAAAGAAGCCCTATATTTGTCAAGATGCTGATTTTGAAGGATTATCCTCAACAGATGAGAAAAGGTCACAAGATTGCTACCTGTCAACCTGTCGACATGATAGTTACCGGTATTCCGTTGCAACTTGAAAAATTACCTGCTAGTCTACCCAAGGTACTTCTAGACTTAATTAATACATCATCACCTTTACAGAATCAAGTTCAGGTGGCTAGACTGGAAGATCTTTTAAGAAGAAATCAGGATGTTTCCTCTTTATCAGATAGCGACTTGGGAAGGACCAATATAGTCAAGCATCGAATAAATACTGGTGAAGCAACTCCAATTAAACAAGCTCCAAGGAGACCACCGTTATCAAAACGTGACGAGGTGGACAAGATGCTTAAAGACATGCAGAATCAAGGCATTGTAGAACCTTCCCAAAGTCCATGGACATCCCCAGTTGTATTAGTTAAGAAGAAAGATGGCTCAACTAGATTCTGTGTTGACTTCAGACGGCTTAATGATGTCACAAAGAAACAGTTTTCCTATACCTCGTATTGATGATACGCTAGACGCATTAACTGGGTCAAAATAGTTTTCCACATTGGACTTAAAAAGTGGCTATTGGCAAGTACAACTTCATCCTGAGGATAAAGAAAAGTCCGCCTTTTCTATTGGAATGTGGCTATGGCAATTTAATATTATGCCATTTGGTTTATACAATGCCCCAGCTACATTTGAACATTTGATGCAACGAATCTTACATGGACTAACGTGGAAAACATGCATAGTCTACCTAGATGACATAATTCTGGAAAAAACATTTGACGATCACCTGAAAAATGCCGAAGATGTATTTCAGAAACTGAGAAGTGCACAATTGAAGCTCAGTCCGAAAAATGTCAATTTTTTCAAAAAGAAGTGAAATACCTAGGGCATATAATCACCGAAGCAGGTGTACGAACCGATCCAGAGAAGACAGAAGCCATTTAAGGTTGGCCAGTAACGAAAAGCAAGCATGAACTAAGAAGTTTTTTGGGTCTCTGTACTTATTATAGAAGGTTCACAAAAGGATTCGCCGATATTGCAAGACCTTTACATCGACTGACTGAATATAGCAACAACTATGAATGACAGACTGCGAGACCGCTTTTAAAGAACTAAAGAAGGCACTTTGTAAACCTCCAATATTGTCGTATCCCGATCCTGATCAGATGTTTGTTGTGGATACTGATGCTAGTAACTCTTCTATAGGTGGAATTTTGTCCCAGATACAAAATGGCCAGGAAAAAGTGATTGCTTGTTTTAGCAAAGTACTCTGCAAAGCTGAGCGAAATTACTGTGTAACAAGAAAAGAACTACTAGCCATCATAAAGATGTTGGAACACTTTTACAAATATTTATATGGCCAAAAATTTCTCCTGCCAACAGACCACGCATCCTTAAAATGACTTTTACAATTTAAAAATCCTGAAGGTCAAATAGCATGATGGTTACAACGCTTGCAAGAGTACGATTTTAAAATTGAACCTGGAAAAGGCTTGAAACACAAAAATGCAGACGCTTTGTCAAGGAGACCATGTCCAGAAGAATGCAAGCACTGGAACAGGCACGAAGAGCGAGAAAATCCAGACGTTTCTGTCGTCGAGAGACACAACTACAATGCTCTTTGGATTGGGATCCCAAAATCATCTCCAAAGAACAACAAGAAGATCCAGATCTTAACCTTATCATTAAATTTAAGAATAATAGGTCAAATTGACCCACTTTTTAAGAAATCTCGTTAAAATCTCAAAAAGTGAAAAGTTACTGGGCCTTATGGGATTCCTTGATTATGCACGATGGTCTTTTAAAAAGGGTTTGGGAAAGCTCTGATGGCAAAGACTACAAACACCAGAAGAATTCCAGAAATACTTCAAGCTTTAAACAATGGTGTAGGTGGCGGACACTTGAGGGTTATGAAAACTTTTGAAAAAGTTCGAAAAAGGTTCTATTGGCTGGGGAGCTGCGCAGATGTAAAAGATTGGTGCAAAACCTGTACCGACTGTACTGTCAGCAAAGGACCGAGGATCCGTAGCCATAGTAAAATGAAGCAGTACAATGTGGGAGTATCTTTTGAAAGAATTGCAATAGACATAGCAGGACCATTTCCTATTAGTAAATCCCTGAATCGCTATATTTTGGTAGCGACGAATTACTTCAGTAAATGGCCAGAAGTCTATGTGACACCAAATCAAGAAGCCACCACCGTTGCCGAAATATTGTTTGAACAGTGGATTTGTAGATATGGGGTGCCAGGAGAGATACACGCTGATCAAGGCAGAAACTTTGAATCTGACGTTTTTACGAACCTTTAAAAGCTTCTGAAAATCCACAAGACTAAAACCACACCCCTACATCCACAGTCAGATGGAATGGTTGAGAGATTTAACAGAACGCTGGAGAATTACATCAGAATACAAGTAAATGAACAACAAAGTGACTGGAATAAAGGCATTCAGCCATTTTTACTAGCCTATCGTTCAGCCATTCATGAAACTACTGGAAAAACACCTGCTAGCATAATTTTTGCAAAAGAATTACGTCTTCCAGTCGATTTACTTACTGAACGCCCACCCGATTCTGAAGCAACTTGGCAAGACTACACCAACCAACTCTGTAAGCAGCTTCAGGTCTTACACGAAGCAATCCGTCAGAAATTACAAATAGAAAGCGACAGAATGAAGACCCGCTATGACTTCAAAGCCAATATTGGTGGATTTATGGTTGGTGAAAAAGTTTGGTTGTACAATCCGAAAGGAACCAAAGGCCGTTCTCCAAAGCTTCAAAAGCCATGAGAAGGTCCGTACAAAGTAGTGACCCGACTAAATGATCTGGTGTACCAAATTCAGAAAAGCCCTTATGCGAAGATGAAAGTCGTGCATCTGGACAGATTGGCCCATTATTAAGATCAAGAAGGTCGATCGAGACGATCAAGGCTTGGAAGGGGGCATTGTAACGAACTTTATAGCGTTTTACATTTCGTAGTATTAGTTTGTGTTTTTAGGTTTATTTTCTACGAGTTCATAATTTATTTAATTCATTTTACCTTCATTAATTATCTCAGGAGACGTCTATAAAAGAAGGTCTGGGACTTTTTAGAGAATTCTATTTCCTTATTTTTAACATGGAACGCTTATGATATTGAGCATTGAAACCCTTCATTTGATAGCTGCATTACCCTCATGGTATGCAACGACTAGCAGGTGTCCTCGTCGTGTGTTAATGATCCCATTAATGTTTAAAACTGCCTGAGTGAAGACTTTGTTCCAATATACAATGCGTTTTTGACTTTGTAAAAATTGTGAAATTAAACAAGGTATTTTTTAATTAATTACGTAACCATCTTACGGCATGTGGTGGGTTTAAAATCGTCAATAAAGTAAGTTTGTTTAAAAAAATAACAGCCAAACTGTGTACTCTATTTTTGCGACTTAGTTAATTTGTTTTGTAATTACTCTGTTTTGTTGCCTTTTCGTTATATTAAGCTTTATATGATTTCTATTCTTAGTTAATATTTTATTCATATAAATACTATCTCATTTGAAACTTCATTAACAATTCGAATGCCACAGGGATAAGATGTGAAACCGTGAAATAAAATTTAAATATGCACGTTCGTATGTCCGTATGTTAAAGACTGTATATGGGAATGTTTTTAAATTTATTCACCACAAATAAATACCTAGATTCAAGAGTGTATTTTTCAAGTTCATTTGAGCCGTATTTACCTACTATTTAGGTCAAAAATTGAACATTTTTGGAACGCTGAGACTCAAAAAGGAAAAGTGATTCTGACCTAAAACTTTCAGAAAATGCTTATGAAAGGAATAACAAAGGTTACACTATATCCACAGAAATAAGGTCAAAAATAGCATTTTTTATTACTTTAAAGCACACATGTTTCTAACCTTCAAAAAATGCTTCGATTTTTAAAATCATTTAAAAACAAGCCAACATTTCACAAATTCTATTGAATTGTACCCTTACATTTTTGCAAACATTGTTCCATGTAAAAAAATGACAACCAACAAACATTTATTTTTGAAGTCTACGCGTTTATAAAAAAAAGGAATACGGTGTAACAAATCATAATTCCCGGGTCGGCCAAATCTATTCAGAAACTATAATTATTGTAATCTGAAGCAGCTGATATTGGTGTTCTCTTTCTATTTGTAATCAACAGAAGAAGACATTCGGCTATCAACTGATAATCGGCGTAGAACGTTTCCATTAGGATTCCGGAACTCGACTCGAGCATTTTTGGCGCAGAAGTCATTGTTGGAAAATGAATGGAATATTGCTTTATTAATGGTGATTCATATACGAGCCATGGAAACCTTTTTAACGAAGTAAGAGAGCAAACGATGAAAGCGGCTAGAATTTCGGAATGCCTAAAAGAAATTGTGTGGAAGAACAAATACCTTAATACCGACAGTAAAACTAAGATATATAAAACGGCTCTAAGATCCATCATAACATACGCGGCAGAAACAAGACCAGATACAGGCAGAACTCTACAAATGATGAGAACAGTCGAAATGAAAACATTAAGAAGTATACAAGGCAAAACTCTACACGACAGAATACGGAATGAAGATATCAGACAACAGTGCGGGATACAGGAGATAGGAAGATGGGTTAGACAAAGGCGAAGATTCTGGAACAAACATGTAGACAGAATGGAGGACGATAGACTCGGATGGGTTAGACAAAGGCGAAGATTCTGGAACTAACATATAGGGAAAATGGAGGACGGTAGATTCGTTAAAAGCGCAAAAATGAATAACCCAGTAGGAAAAAGATCGCAGGGAAGACCACCAAGACGATGGCGAGAATGCTGGACCTCATCTTCCGGGGAAGACGTGATGGCAATGAACAGGCAATAGCCTACTAGCATGGTCAACTGTGTTAGAAAGAAGAAGAAGATCATATACAAATTGGAAGAATTTCTCTAGATTAGGATTCTACAAAAATCAATTAAAACAGATAGTCATAAAAAAGATCATGTATTTTCATTGCGTTTGTGGTAATACATAAGTATATCATTGCCTTGAAACAGGAAATGTCAAAAAATATGCCTACAGAATGGACTTTCCAAACCAAACGGTCATGAGAAATTTTTAATTTCTTATTTATTGTTAATTTCATTGCAAATAAGCGTGGTCAGTATGAAAAATTAGTATAGTTTTCCCATTTAAAAAATTAGTATTATGGATCGAGATTAAATTAAAATTCCGAACATAACTAATATATAGACCTATTTAATAGTCAAATTCCTGTCAAATTGAGAAAAATTTTAAAATTTACGATAGGTTTTCAGAAGATATAAGAAATGTTTTGGGCATAATTTTCTAGAAAAATGGTATTAGAGGTGTAAATTGAATTAAAATTCTAAATAAAACTAATATATAGACTTATATAATAATCAAACTAGTGGTAAATTGAGAAAAAAGTTGGAAATTGTCACGGGTCTGATATCAATGATTTATTATATGGTTTCCATAAGATAGAGGTATTTTGTACATAATTTTCTAGAAAAATAAGAAACTTAGATCCCATACAGATCGCACTAATCAGTCTTATCAAATAAATACACGAAAACCATACCTAAAATACACATTTATTACAATTACAAAAATAATTACAATATTTTAAGATATTTTCTAGAGTTTCTAAAAAAAATAATATCAAAAAGGGTTTTTTTACCATACTAGGAGATGGTATTGAATTAAAATATCGAATAGACTATTAAATAATTTAAAATATTGATTACTTTTTAGATATGGTCGATATAATAGATTTTTTGGCAGTATAGAAATATTTTGTGTGTAATTTTTAGAAAAAAATAGGATAACTTGAAGGATATATCACTCGATTTAATTATTTTTATCAAACAATTCACTAAAAACAATACCTAAAGGACATGTTTTAGCTACAAATGCTAAACTAAGTAAAATATTTTAGGATATATTCTATCGAGTTTCCTACAAAAAAAAAGATTGAAAAGGAATTTTGGAACCAAATAGGCTAATTAAAAAATACACATTGTTAAGTGTGTACTAAGTATTAAATTAGGTTAGCAGTATATACACAATCATTTTGTTTTAATAAATGTCCCTTTATAACTTATTAACTTAATCTTGATGAAAACTAGAAAGATTTTTATGCCTTTTAAGTCGAAAACAAAAGCTATTCTTTTATACTACTTGTCCTCCAAAGCAGTGCTTACCACTCACAAATTTAAAATTAGTTAAAATAATTTTATAGTTCAAGAAGCTTAAAGAATTACAGCTTGATCTTATATTCTTGAAAAAATAATATAAAGAAAGAAATAGTTATACGTACGTAGAATGCCGCGGTTCGTAGTTTTAAATAGACATTTGCTGTTGGTAAAGACTGCAGTTCTAAGGTACGAAAGGATGTAACCTCACGATTTAGCTAATTAACTAATTATTTTTTTCTAAATGTCCTACCGGACAGTGAACGAGAATAAAGGTAAGGGTTTAATGAAACTTTATTTAGATCGTAACATAAAAGTTGGTATTGTTTAAAAAAACAACTAAACTGGATACGCTGTAGTTAATTAATCAGTTGATTCGATTGGTATCACGGTGTAGTATTGTATTATTACGATGTGTTACTGCGTTATTAACGTGTTTATTACTTTTTTATTATATTATCCTTTTATTTGATCTCTATTCTTCTTTGTAATTATTTATTAATATAAAAACTAATTATCTTATTTAAGACTGTGTGTAGTCATGAAATAAAATTTCGACTTCTAAAAAAATCTAATGAAAACCTATTTGGTTTAAAAAAAGGCTCTAAATGCTTCATTGGAAACACTCCTGTCGAATTCGTAGAAGATATTATTCACATAGATGGTGAAAAGTACATCCTGACAACTGGGTTAGTTAATTTATTATCTCAGCATCATTCAAAAAACGTAATCGAGTCAAGATCTTATCCGATATCAGTGAATTCTACTTAATATTAGTGCTCATAAAAGACAGTTTAAACGGGATGACCATACCAAGTCAAACAAAAGCTAGAAGTACATAAATGCAATAACCGAAATTATTTCCTTTCAAAAAGTAGAAATGCCACAACAAAAAAACGGTGATTACAAAAATGCATCCTACATGTATTCATGGAAGAGAAAAACACAAAAGTGTTCTAAAATTCAGAAGATCGATAGCCATTGTCATCCACTGTACTTTGCATCAATAATACGTTCAATCTCTTCAAGTGTAGGATGGAAAATTCTTTCGCAAATGAGTTGTGCCTTTCGATCTCCAGATTTGATGTTATTGTTGGGGATGGTAACTTCTATTAGTGTTGCTTGCTTGAATGTTTTATCCACTCAAGTGAGGTCTGGTCTGTTATGTGCAGCTGTATGTTACCTTATTATTATTATAGAGATTTTCAAGCCAAACGGCTTAGTACTCTCATCAGGAAATATTGACTTATACAAGGATACCAAAAATAGTGAGTTTGTGGAGATCCTTTTCATGTTATCTGGTCCTAGGGGACATGGTCTGCTATATTTCCTACAAACTTTCGGATGTTCCGCGTGGTTGTAAGTAGTACTGCTTTCTGAATAGGTTTATATAGATGCTCACTAAGGCTCAGTCCCTTGATATTTTGCATTAGGCTCTTCCAGTTGTTGATAAAATTACGGGAATCATTTGCTGTTCTTTGCTCATTGCGAATTTGCACCTCCAGGTCTCTGTATTTGGCGATTTTCTCATTGTATTTTGGCCTTAAGTTGTTGTTTGGTATTGCAATGTCAATTAGTGCAGTTTGCCTAAAAGTTTTATCTATTAATACAATGTGGTCAATTATCATTAACCGTCTGATCTCTAAGGACCTTTCGGTCCCAATAAGGTTGAACTCATTGTTTTTAAGAATAGGCTCCGGGTTGTATTTGTAGTAAGGTACTTTTCCTACCTGCAGTATCTGCTAACTCTTGGTGGAGTATCTTAGCCGCTGAGTCATGTCTTTCTTTATAATCCGTATTATTTGTTGATCGAGCTGCTTACCAATATCCTTCAATCCTTTTCCTCTTTGGTATCTTGGAAGCATTGTACGTTCAATAGCACTCCGAGGGTGATGTTTGTGTGTTTTTGTTAATAGTGTTCTTTTTTTGCAGGTTTTCGATGTTCTTTCTACTCCATTTCACAATTTCCAAAGAGTAGCTAAGTGCAGAGTATGCGTACGTGTTGAGCACCTTAAACAAATATCTACTATTTAAGCTAGGTCGTAATACCCACATTACCTTCCTGACAAATTCACTTGTCAATTCGACCTTCACAGCCTGTTTCATACCTAGATTTTTTATGTTTGTTCTGCTTCCATTGCAGCTATAGTTTCACTGGTCTGCATCGCAAATGCTCCTGGCTGTATCTTCCCTTTAACGATGTTTAACGCACTTGTCAATTCCAAACTGCATTCCGATTCCCGGAGAACTCCTCTACAATTTTAAGCATTTGTTCCAGCTAGTTTCTGGCAGCAGCCATCAGTTTAAGATCATCCATGTATACAAGTCCATTCAGTCTTACTACCTCTTCATTGATATTTTTAATAGTAAAGCCGTATCTGGTAGAGTTTAAACGGCGATAGTGGGTTCATTGCAAGGCAGAACCACAATGGGCTTAGTGAATTGTCTTGAAATATTTCCCTTCGTATGGGAATTGTATTACTTTCGATGCTATCACTAGATGGCACTTGCAGTTGAATTCTAGTGTTCCAGGTTGACATGGTGCGTTGTAAAAAGGAAACAAAATGAATATCCATCCTATACATTCTCAATATAGGTGTGAGCCACTCCTGTGGCACTGACTTGAAGACCTTCTTATAATCCATGTAAGCAGTAAAGAGGTTTCTTCGGTTGATATAGGTTTGGGTACATATGATAGAGTCAATAATCAATTGTTCCTTGCATACCATTGTCCCCTTGGTGCATTTTTTTTGTTGAATTGCGACGATGTTATTTTGTTCACAATATGAATAGATGCGTTGTGTCAAGCAGGAGGTGATCACCTTATATAGTGTGGGGAGGCAGGTGATTGACCTATACTTATCTGGTTCATGTGTGGTATGTTGGTCCTTTGGCAAGAGATACGTAATATCTTCTGTCAGGAGAAATGACATTTTTGCTGGATTAAGAAAAACATCATTAATAAGATTAGCCAGTTGATGGTCCATACACCAGAACTTCTTAAGCTAGTAGTTCTGGACCCCGTCGAGACCTGGAGCTTTCCAATTATAGAATTCCTTGATTATTCCTGAAATTTTCTCGGTGGTAAGTGGCTCAAATTGCATCTGGCTGTAGTCTTGGCAGATTTGGTGTTTTTCATTGACTCAGCTTGCTACGATGTTGCAATTGGCGGGTATAGAATTGACTTCCCCAGAACTCTACTACCTGCTTTCTATCGTGATATCTATTATCTGCCATGTTAGGTAGAGAGCTTACGGTAGAAAGTCTTTTCTGATCGTTAGAACAGCACACTGTCTCGTTTTCGGTTATGGCTGGTCTGCACTAACAGAGAGCTTCTGTTTCAGCGTATTGAGACTTTACTAAGCAGTACCATTATCTGGATCTTGGTGCGAATGGTATCGGATTCGACTCATTTTTTCTTCAACGCGTCTTTTAAGTTTACTAGTTTCCCCTGACATACTTCGTCAGCTGTCTATATCTTTTCGAAGATTTTTAGGCGTCTCTCCTATGGTGGTGTGTTGGATTCTATTCCTGATGATTGGCTATCACAATCGCAGCACAATAAATTGTCATATGTAATGACTCCAGAGTATAGGCCTCTATAACATAAACTGGTAAAATCCAATTGTTCATGATGTCTAACATGATACCCGGTTTTTTAGATGAATTAATTTTTGTCAGTACTGGTTTGCATAACGGATTGGTTCCATCACATTTAAACATCACAGCACTCATTTCTGTCGACAGTTTCCAATAAAAGAGTTTAGTGTTGCCCTCCTGACTACTATCATTAAGTTGTTCTTGTTGTTTTTGGATCTCGGGTTCAGGCTGTAGCTCAGGATCAACGATCTGATCATTGTTATTGTCAGTACCTCTGATCTCACGTTCAATTTCCGCGTTACGGGAATTAGGTTGTTTGGGAAATTAACTCTGTATTGGTCAGCTATTCTCTGTTGTGACACCTGTATGTGTGACTATTCCCTACAAAATTCGGCATGTAGCTGTTGTCTATAGCCGGCCTATGATTGATGTCTGTTTCATGCGCTGTTCTGGACGTCCCGTCTGAGTGAACACTGGCAGAGGTTCCTGCGCAGCCCCTTCGGAGGGTAGAACTCTTACTGTTGTGTGGCTCCCATGTTGTTGTTGAGCTGTAGCTTGTGTGACAGGATTTCGCCTCCTCAGCACCCTGTTACTTAAATGTTGTGATCTCAGAATCGTGGTTGACCGCTTTTATGGTGTGGAATTCTGGACCATTGGCCCTACCCACTTGGAGTAAATTATGTTTTGCAGTTGACATATTCATTATTTTAAATCTGAAACTTCTCTCCATTTTATCGCCTCCTACAATTGGCCTATTCGTAGCCGGGTCCGGTCGGAAAGCTGAAGGAATGTGGTCCCTAAGGGATTGTGTAGGAATTGTGGATCAGGACAAAGGGATGTTTAAAAGGTATAGAAAAGATATGGTTAGAGGTCAGCGGTTAGCTGTCGTTGCAGGCATTACAGTAGCGACAAGTATACTGCTGGCTGCGGTACATTGCCGGCCAGATATTTATTATCATGAATTCAAGCCAAACGACTTTGCACTATATTGACTCATACTAGGTATACAAAAGTACCAAAATATAAAGCTCTATGGGAAACCTTTCCATGTTAGCCGGTCCTAGGTGACGTGGTCTGCTGTATTTTCTACGAACTTTCAGACAGTTTAGGCGATTGCAAGCAGAACTGCTTTCTGAATAGGTTTATACAGATGCTGACTAAGGCCCAGTCCCTTGATGTTCTGCAGGAGGTTCTTTGGTATCACTCCATTGTTGATAAAATTAGGGAATCATTTGGACGCTGTTCATTGCCCATTGTCTTCGATTTTGCACCTCCAGATCCCTATATTTGGCGATCTTCTCGTTGTATTTTGGCCTTGGGTTGTTGTTGTTAGGTACAGCATTGTCGATTAGTGTAGTTCACCTAGAAATTTTACCTGTTAGTATAGTGTCTTGTCTATTATGAGCAACTGTCTGATCAGTCAGAACCGTTCGATCCCAATATAACTTGAACTGGTTGTTCTCAAGAATAGGCTCCGGATTGTATTTGTAATAAGGCACTTTTCCTACTTGCAATAGGTTTAACTTATCTGCTAACTCTTTGTGGAGTATCTTAGCGGCGGAGTAGTGTCTTCCCTTGTACTCAGTTGCAGCAAACGCTTGGCATCCTCCAGTTATGTGCCGGATTGTCTCTGATGTTCGACAGCCATATGTGCATTGGTCATTTTCTATTGAAGGATCTCTGATGATGAACCAATGAACCAATCCTCTTCCTCTTTAGTGTCCTGAAAGTATTGTACAATCAGTAACACTCCGAATTTGGTGTTTGTGTGCTTTTTTTGAGAATGTTCTTTTTTTTCTTTGCAGTTTTCCATCCTGATCCGTGCCACAATTCCAAAAGAGTATCTAAGTGCAGAGCATGCGGACGTATTGAGCGCCTTAAACAAATTTGTACTATTTAAGTTAATTCGTAGTACCCGCCTTACCCTCCTGACAAATTCGGTTGTTAATTCGACTGGGACAGTGCAATGATCAATTCTTTTAGCCTGGTTCATACCTAATTGTTTGTATGTTTGCTTCTATTGCAGCATAATTTCACCGGTCTGCATCTCAAATGCTCCTGGTTGTTCAGTAACACTCCGAATTTGGTGTTTGTGTGCTTTTTTTGAGAATGTTCTTTTTTTCTTTGCAGTTTTCCATCCTGATCCGTGCCACAATTCCAAAAGAGTATCTAAGTGCAGAGCATGCGGACGTATTGAGCGCCTTAAACAAATTTGTACTATTTAAGTTAGTTCGTAGTACCCGCCTTACCCTCCTGACAAATTCGGTTGTTAATTCGACTGGGACAGTGCAATGATCAATTCTGTTAGCCTGGTTCATACCTAATTGTTTGTATGTTTGCTTCTATTGCAGCATAATTTCACCGGTCTGCATCTCAAATGCTCCTGGTTGTATCTTTTCTTTAACGATGTTCAAAGTTCGGCACTTGTCAAGTTCAAACTCTATTCCGATATCCCCGGAGAACCCCTCTACAATTTTAAGCAGTTGTTCCAGCTGGTTTCTGGTAGCAGCCATCAATTTAAGATCATCCCCATATAGAAGATGATTCAATCTTACGTTGTTATTTCTAATACTAGAGCCGTATCTGATGGAGTTTAAATAGCGCGATAGTAGGTTCAGTGCAAGGCAGAACTACAATGGGCTTAGTGAATCATCCTGGAATATTCTCTTTCTTATTGGAATTGTATTAATTTCGATGGTATCGCTGGATGGCACTTTCAATTGGATCCTAGTTCTCTGGGTTGACACGATCCCTTCGAAAAAGGAGACAGAACGAATATCGACATTCTCAATATAGTTTTGATTTCGTGTGGCTCGTGTGGTCTTATAATCCACGTAAGCAGGAAATAGGTTTCTTCGCTTGGCACACCTGGTTCATCCTTTCTATTGAGTTGCGACGATGTGTTGGGTCAAGCAGGAGGAGATTACCTTGGCCTATACTTAGCTGATTCATGTGTGTTATATTAGTCCTTTGGCAAGAGATACGTAATACCTTTGGTCAGGCACAGTGTCATTTTTGCTGGGAAAAACATCATTAAAAGATTAGCCAGTTCATGTTGCTTACACCAAAACTTCTTGGGCCAGTAGTTCTGGATCCCATCGAAATTTGGAACTTTCCAGTTATGGGATTGCATGATTATTCCTGAAATTTTCTCGGTAGTAAATTGCTCAAATTGCATCTGGCTGCATTTTTGGCAGATTTGGTGTTCTTCATTGACCTAGCTTGCTGTGATGTTACAATTGGCGGGTGTGGAAAGTTGGCCTCTCCAGGTCTTGTATCTCTTTAGCCTTCCTGCAATAACATAGATCTTCTGTTTCACCGTGTCGAGGCATTGTTCGCTTGATCTTGTTGCTAATGATATCGGACACGATTCACGTTTTCTTCAACTCGTCTTTGCAGTTTACTTATTCTCGTGCCCCTAATATACTTCGTCAGCTGTCCTATATATTTTCAAAGATTTTCGTTTTTCTTATTTAGACGTCTTTCCCATGATGATGTGTTGGGTTCTATTCTTGCTGATCGGCCCTCTGTTGTAACTTTAATTTCTAAAGCTGTAGCTATTGCAGTCGCAGCACAGGAGATGGTCATACGTATGGACTCCAGTGTATAGGCCTCTGAAACATAAGCTGGTAAAATTTGATCGTTCATGATGTCTAACATGAACAGTTTTTTGGATGAATTAATTTTTTGCAGTGCTGGTCTGCAAAACGGATTAGTTCCATCATACTTCAACACCGCAGCACTCATGTTGGTTGACAGTTTCTGCCCTGCTGTCTGTCATTAGGGTGTTCTTGTTGCGCTTGGACCCCGGATTCCGGCTGTGGCTCAGGTTCAGCGATCGGATTGTTGTTATTGTTCGCGCCCCTGATCTCACGTTCAATTTCTGCTTCGATGGTATTAAGCCGCTTTACAGGAATTAGGTTGTTTGGGAGAATAACTCTGTATTGGTCAGCTATTCTCTGTTGTGACAATTGTAGGCGTGGATATTCTCTACAAAATTCGGCATGAAGCTGTTGTTTATAGCCGATCTTTTCTCGTCCTATTTGAGTTACCCTATAAAAAATGAGCGTTATTGTTTCATTCATAGATGTTGTCAATTCTATGCGCTGTCTTGGAAGTCCCGCCTAAGTGAGTACTGGTTGAGGTTCCTGCGCAGCACCTTCGGAGGGTGGAGCTCTCGCTTCGTTGTTGGGCCGTAGCTTTTTGTGCGACAGGGGTCCGTCTTTTTGGCACCCTGTCACTTAAAGGTTGCGATGTCGAAATGTTACCGGCCCCCCAGAATACGCGGGGCTGACCGCTTCTATGGTTGGAACTGTGGACCATTGGTCCTACCCACCTGGGGTTATTTATGTTTTACAGTCGACATATTCATTTAAATATATATGAAACTTCTTCCTATTTAATTGACTCCTACGATTGCTTGAGGAAAACCCTGTTCGTAGCCGGATCCAGTCGAAAAACTGAAAAAAGTGGTTCCTAAGGGAGTGTGTAGAAATTGTGAATAGGTAGGTCAGGGCAGAGGAATGTTTGAAAGGTAAAGAAAAGATATGGTTAAATGTCAGCAGACAGCTGGCATTGTTAGCTGTACTGTCTACACATTACAGTAGCGGGAAGTAGGCTTCCCTTCAAGAAATATTAACTCATACCAGGTATTACAAAGATACCAAATGTATGGAGCTCTGTGGGGACCCTTTCCATGTTATCGGGTCTTAGGTGACGTGGTCTAATATACTTTCTCCAAACTTTCGGACGGTCCGCGCGATTGCAACGAGAACTGCTTTCTGAATCGGTTTATACAGATGCTCACTAAGACCCAATCCCTTGATGTTCTGCAGGAGGTTGTTTGGTATCGCTCTAGTTGTTGATAAAATTGTGAGAATCGTGTGGACGCAGTTCATTGCCCATTGCCTGCGAATTTGCACCTCCATATCTCTGTATTTGGCGATCTTCTCATTGTACTTTGGCCTGAGGTTGTTGTTGTTGTTGTTAGGTATAGCAATGTCAATTAGTGTAGTTTGCCTAGAAATTTTATCTGTCTGGCCTATTATGAGCAACCGTCTGATCCGTCATAACCATCCGTTCCCAATATAGTTTGACCTCATTCTCAAGAATAAAATATATCATGATTTTCAAGCCAAACGGGTTCGCATTCCCTCCAGGGAATGTTGACTCATACCAGGTATACAAAGATACCAAAAGTATGGAGTTCGATGGGGACCCTTTCCATGTTATTGAATCATAGGTCACGTCTGATGTACTTCTTACAAACTTTCGGACGATCCCCGCCGTTGCAAAGAGAACTGCTTTCTAGATCAGTTTATACAGATGCTCACTAAGGCCCAGTCCCTTGATGTTCTGCAAGAGGTTCTTTGGTATCACTCCAGTTTTTGATAAAATCATGAGAATCGTGTGGACGCTAGATTTGTAATGAACAATCTTAAAACTTCTTCAAATCCGATCTGAAAAGGGTTACAGTATTTCTAAAGGAATTTTATACGATTTTCGACCATAAGTCCGCTTTCTTGGATTCGCTCTGTAATTTGAAAT
Source organism: Diaprepes abbreviatus (assembly GCA_034092305.1). Lineage (NCBI taxonomy): Eukaryota > Metazoa > Arthropoda > Insecta > Coleoptera > Curculionidae > Diaprepes > Diaprepes abbreviatus. The sequence continues at coordinate 6,762,842 of JASJET010000032.1, read as the reverse complement.
TCATTATATTATATCATTGATCATCACTAGTTCCGGTAACTGTGTTTTAAGCACGATTGTTTGTGTTGGAAGACTTAAGTTTGAAGTTTCTGGTGATTTATTAAAATTTTTTGAGTTTTTTGCTGCCATATTGATGCCGCTATGCTGATTTTTGTATATATACTTTCATAGTATATTTCCATCGTTTCAAATTTTTACGGCAGCAATGATTCTGTTAATTTTTTAAAATTTTTGGGTTTATGACCGCTATATTGATGCCGCCATCTTGACTTCTGTGAAGGCGCATACGGCTTTTTGTAGTTTTGTGTTAAAGCTTTAAAATGAGCCCTCATACTTTCAATCCACATTTTATAAGAACCCATTTACAGAATAGAAGGCCCTTAAATTTTTTGGGGGAGTTAGGTCATTTTCCAACTGGACCATATTTTTTGAGGGGAAAAATAACAGGAGTTTTATTTAGGCATCTTCCAAAACAACTTACCGCAGTTACTTGCCCATATACCAAATGAAATTCGGAAACGCATGTGGTTTCTTTACGATGAGACTCTTGTCAGTTCTACAAGGCCAATTAATAGTTCTTTAAATTAAACCTACAATGGATTGGATCCTAGTTCCATGGCCACCTAGGTCATCTGATGCGAACAAAATGAAATTTCGTGTTTGGGGATTCATGCAAGATCTGGTATATAATATACCTCCAACTATTAAAGACGATATGAAAATTAGAGTAAGAGATTGCATTCAAAATGTAACTTCATAAATGTGTAAACACTTAAATAGATTTGAAAAACGTTTTTAATGTTGTTGGTAAATATAACAAATTTCATAACCCCATGTTTATTTTTTCAAAATTTATAGATTTTTCTCATTACTTCGACAACATCGCAAAAAAAATCTAAAACTAATTTCAGGTGTATAGAGAATTTTGTGGGAAACCCTAATATATATGTCATGTAGGTCATAGAAGCAAACTCGGCCCAAACACAAGTTATGACATAAATCATTTCATTTTTGACATTGAGTGTCCTATACACAGGAAAGAAAATGAACTGTATTATTCAAGATAGCAATTCGTCTTGAAAAAAGGTAAAAGTGCCAGTTTTTGTTACGTCAGTTTTCTAATTATTTTTCTAGAGCAGTCTATATCACTACTGACAACCTCCTCTTCATGTGTGTTTAGACCGTATAGACAGACAGAAAAAGATCAGCCTGGATCATTCATAAAAAGCTGCTTTTTATGTCTGAAAAGTTTCTTTGAAATCGATCTAGCCATTTCGAAGCTTAGCCCGTGCAGACAGACAGAGAAAGTTAGAAAAAAAGGAGTTTGTATCACTTCTGACAACCTCCTCTTCATGTCTGTAAAGTTTCATCTAAATCTCTAGAACCGTTTCGACGATTAGCTTGTACAGACAGATGAATAGAAAAAAAAAGCCTGTATTACTCCCGACAGACAGAAAAAGCAGCTTATCTCACTCCTGACAACCCTTTCTTTGTATCTGTAAAGTTTTATTGAAATCTGTTCAACCATTTTGAAGATTAACTCGTACATACCGATGGACAGACAAACAAACAAAAAGAAAAAGTAGCCTATATCACTCCTGACAACCTCCTCTTCATTTCTATAAAGTTTCATCGAAACCGGTTCAGCCATTTCTAAGATTAGCCCAGACATATAGACAGGCACTTCAGATTTATTTATAATGAGTCATCTTTATTATAATGTGCCGAAATGAATATTATATCGATGAGTCATATTTCTAGATAGACCTGAACTTTTATGTTCTAGATTTATATAGGAGGTTCCATAGGTATATAAATACGGATAGGATAAGCATAGTATAGTTAGTTGTATAGTGGTATTTGAATAGTGAAGATTAAGAGGTAGTAATAAGATAGTTCCGTTTTAGCTGTATTAAGAAATAGTTAATATAAATATAAGTATTGGAAGTATTGGTAAAAGGTGATGTGTTTTATTCTTCGAATACAACGAGCGATTTTAAAGAGACAAAATCGTAACAATTGAGTCAGAAGTGAGGATTATAACTGGGTTTCCAGAAAATTATATTGGAAATTAGAAGAGATCGAGAAAAACGGATTTCACCGTTGGATTTGTTTTACAGTAAGAAAATAAGATTAATTTTCTATAAAGTTCTAGAACTTTATGTTTGCAAACTAAAGGGGATAGCGAAAAACGGACTTCACCATCGTGTCATTAAGAAAGAAGCTTAAAACCGAAGTTTCGACAAAGTTCTACAAAATTTTATTTGGAAACTAAAAGAACGTCACCATCGGATTTGTCATCAAGAAAGAAGCTTAGGACAGAATTTTCGACGACATTCTACAAGATTTTATGGTAAATATTAGACAGCAAACAGCCGAAATGGGACAAATAAATAAGGTATTATGATTTTTATGGAAAGTTTTGAACAACGTCACCTTAGAGACAAACAAGAAGAAGAAGAACGGCGTCGAAAAGAAAAATAAGACGAAGAACAAGGTCGTTTAAAAGAAAAACAGGAAAAAGAAGCGCGTCGCCATAAAGAAGAACAGGAAGAAGAATCACGTCGCCAAAAAGAACGCCGCCAAGAAAATTGTGCAATGACAAAACATTATTGTCAACATAAAAGAAGTTAGTTATAACTCTTCTACCTTTTTTCTTTTTTTTTGGCATCGACTGTCTATAAATGAAACATTTAGAAGATATCTCGTTTTGGAGATTATCGAAACTCTTTTAATTTAATCTTTTATTGTTGTCTTTCATTTTTCTCTAATATTTCACTGTTGACTACAGTTTTTTCTTCAGTAGACGCTTTATATTTTGTTGATATTTTTTTCTCTTCATCGAGCTAAATTTTCTCTATAGTTAGTAAACTTCCTCCAAAGAGAAACAGCATGGAGAAGATCATCTTAAAGACAAACAATAAGAAGAAGAAGAACGTCGCATTAAAGATGAAGATAAACTTTTCAAATGGATACATGAGGTCATTGTACAAGAAAAACGAAAATTCGATCAAATTATACAAGATCAAACACAAGAGTTTAAGAAAGAGATAGGCGAAGTGCGAAAAGACATAGGAGAAGTACGCCAAGAAGTCAATACTATTGAATCTATTGTGCGACAAGACGTAGGAGAAGTGCGACAAGAAATGAAAGAAGTCGTAATACGAAATAGAATCTAAAATGAAGAGCCTGCAGATAGAAGTCAATAAACTAAAGATGCATGGCCCTTCTGACAGAGTAATAACCACCGGACAGAACATTAAACTTCCAACTTACGATGGCCGAACATTTTAGATAATGTACAAACGACAATTTGAAGCTGCCGCTAGTGCAAATGCCTGGAATTACGAAGAGATGATTACTGCATTAGTAATTGCACTTCGTGGACCGGCACTACAGTTATTACAGACAATTCCTATAATCCAACAAAAAGACTATGAAATCCTAAGGGCTGCTCTAGAAAGACGATTTGGAGACCAGCACCGGCGTCGGTTATATCAATCACAGCTCAAATCAAGACACCAAAGAAATGGAGAAAGTTTGTAAGAATATGAAACAGATGTCCGACGCCTTGTTCATCTGGCTTTCCCAGGAACTACGGAAGAATTCCGAGAAGAGCTTACAATCCAGTATTTTATTGATGGAATCAAGGATCAAGAAATACAGCGTATGTTATAAGCAAGTTTAGTTATTGTAGTAAAACTTTGGACAGGGCTTTGAAAATAGAAGTAGCTTATAACTTGTCAAGTCCAAGAATAAGAGCCATTACTATAGAAGAAAACAAGGATTCACAATAGAGACAATGTTATCTGAAATTCTTTAGAAACTACACAAGAGAGATGATACTTCACGCTACAGAAGAAATCAGGAAGAACTGAACACAATAGGTGATATTCTGCTTTATAGTAGAAACCAGATCGAGTGCTACAGATGTGGATGAACTGAACACATGAGATGGGACTGTCAGGTGCAATTAATGCTTATTTCACCATCCAGAGACCGCATTGAAGAAACCAGGAAAAACTACAACAGTTTAATTCTAAAGTCAAACGTAGTATAAGTGATAATTCACGTTATAGCAAAAACCAGATCGACTGCTACAGATGTGATCGAACTGGACACATGAGAAGGGACTGTCGGGTGGAATTAAGAAGGCACATAAAGTGCTTTAGATATGGAAGAACTGGACACATGAGATGGGACTGTCAGGTGTAATTAAGGTGTAATTCACCATCCAGAGACCACAAAGAAGAGAACCAGGAAGAACTGCAACCGTAAAATTTTAATATCAAATATAGACCATGAAGACTGCATAACAACGCAGATACCATGTCCAGAAGACCACGTAAGGAAGAATACAAGCAATGCAGCAAAATAGAACAAAGAGGAGGATTTCCTACTCGGAGAGTCACTTTTGACATTGATCCAGACTGGAGTGCAGCTCAGATGAGAAAAGATCAATTTCAACTTAAAGGAAAAGTCAATGCTACTCTTATTATCATAACTGTTGATACTGGTACTGATAAAGTCAAGCCTTGTTGACAAATTTAGAATTCTACCATTGTCCAGAAAAGTAATGTTGAGAACTATAACTGGAGAAGCAGCTGATGTGATTGGAGAAATGCAAGTTGAGCTTCTACTTGGAAGTCTAAAATTAAACGATTTGGTGTTAGTTGCCAACATAGAAGGTGATTTTATACTGGGAATGGACCTGATTCTTCAACATAGATTATTCGTCGACAACAAGCTTAACATTCTAAAGCTTGGCACCGAAGAACCTATTCTGTCGCAGAGCCGTGATAGCGAACTAATCGGAGGCATTGTAGAACAAACAACCATAATAAGGGGAAGCACGGAGAAAATCATTTACGGAAAACTGGGCGAGCGTTCTGTAAGCCACGACGAATTAGTTCAGCACTACAACAGACCCTGTAAATACCTGGTAATGAAGGCAGTAGACAATTCATATGACATCAAGGCAAACTTGGCAGGCTTGTAGCAAGGTGACACAGTTTGGTTATGGAATTCACAGAAAAAGACAGGCAAATCACCTAAGTTAATTTCATCATGGGAATGACCATATACTGTTCTGAAAAGAATCAATGAAGAAAGTCCCAAGGCCAAAAATGAAAATATTACATCTCTACAGATTGAAGCCAGACCACGGAGATTTCAAAGCTGATCGGAACGATCAGAATTAGGAGTGGGGCAGTGTTACGAACGACTAAAAGAAACTTATTGATACCCCCTCGTATACAAATATTTCGATGTAATGAATTATCTTTATTATAATGTGTCTAAAGGAATATTATATCGATGAGTCATGTTTCTAGATAGAACTCAACTTTTATGTTCTAGATTTATCTAGGAGGTTCCATAGGTATATAAATAGAGATAGGATAAGCGTAGTATAGTTAGTTGTATAGTGGTATTTGAATAGTGGAGATTAAGTAGTAGTACGAGAGTTGTGTTTTAGCTGTATTAAGAAATAGTTGATATAAGTATTGGAAGTATTAGTGAAATATGTTGTGTTTTATTCTGCGAACCCAGTGAGAGAGCGAGAAAAAATCGTAACAATATGTATAGATTATGGATAATAAACTTTATACTGTGAATCTTTTTAGAACACCTAGAACCAATTTGAATATTTTATTTTATACGTGACAATGGATAAATAACAGGATAATATTTTGCAGCGATTTTAATATTGATTAGCGTGAATTAAAAGATATTTTCGTCATAGTCTATGTAACATTGTAGACAAACCCATCTGCATAACGGATAAATCATCCACGTTGATGGATTATTTATGTACGAATTATGATTCTTATGAGCTAAAATATTTTGTATGGATTCTGCACAACTTATAAAATTTCCTATTAAAAATTAGTACGTAAAAAATATTTAAAAAATTTTATACCCAAAACAATATTAAAACTTTTATGGCGTACTTGGCCAGGGAGACCTAGCTGGATATTCTACAGAGGGCAGATTCATTTTTTGATTATCTTCAATATAATATTGATATAGCATTTATTTTAAAACGCAGAAGATCGTAAACAAAATAGAATAAAGCCCTTAATAACATCATGCATTAGAAAATCTCACGAATATTAAAAATATTGTTTTATAAAAAAAATTAACTAAACTCGAATATGATAAAAATTATTACAAGTACAAAAAATTTATAAAATTGTACATAGTAATATTAAGAGCATAAAATCGGGAAAAGTCTAATTTCTCTTATAATAATGAACAAGGAAAATCGTTTTAATCGAGAATTTATTGATCTCCCAGGGAAATTATCTATTAAATTATAGAATACTGCTAGAGATCGATAGAATAGATTGTTCTAGAACACAACGATGTTAAGGCCTGTCCATAAACATAAAATCATGGCAAAATTAGAAAACTAAAAAATACAATTTCTGTTAGCACCCTAATTAACATTTGCCGAATATTATTTTCCAAGTTTCAGAAAGATTTGGACAGTATCACGTGGCTGATGGAAAATAATTCGAACATTTAATTAAATAGTCATTAATTTAAATTACTATTTTCATTATGTTTCTATTAAAAGGATTTGTACTCTTATACCATGAATTGTTAATATTTTCGTAACAGTTGGATTTACCCGTAGGGTATACTATAAAAAAATATTCTAAATTTGTTAGAAATTAAAAATACATATAGGATTTTCCATTAAAAAAATATAAGTAATATCATTATTTGACAGTTCTTAACATCATTGATATGGAATGGAATGTACAATCAAATAGTAGAATTGTAGTTCTGAAGGTTGAAAAAAGCCCGGATCCGCTATCTCTTTCCGTTCGCTCTTAAACCGTTCCGGAACATTTGCCCAACCCTGTATTTAAGATTATACAAAAATGTACGTTTTTTGACCTGTCGCTTGGTAGCAATGGACCCCATATTTGACTCGATCCACACTTGTATATTTAAACTGTCTAAGGATTTATTAAACATTTCAAAGAAAGATTGGAAAAATATAATAATTCCCATTTTGAATACAGTTTTCAAAATATGGCTTATTTTCTAAAATAAATTTTCGCTTTAAACACCCTCTAACATTTCGAAAAAAAAAAACGTCTGTCTATTTTGAGCATCGGTATTTTCAGTTGTCCTATGGCCTATTAGTTATGGTACACCCTAAATATTTTGACAAATGCTTAATAAATAAAAATGATGTTCGAATTATTATGCATTTTAGAGCGACCGTCAAAATTTAAAAATATTTACGTTATGTGTTTCCACAACACTTACAACATTTGTATGAAGCTTTTTTTTTGTTTAGTAAAGTTTATTCAAAAAGTTGTTAAGTGCAACCGTAGAACAAGGATTGTTTAACTTTCATATGACAAGTGCCAATTCTTTACTAGGCAACACGGCATTTTATAAAATTGCAATTTATTTTAAAGAAATTACTGTAAAAATTTAAGGAATATAAGCAGCTTTTAATGCCCTAACATATGTATTTTTTCAATGGAGGTAATTATTACTTTAGTTGAGTTTAAGATGGAACTTCAAATATCAATTTAAAAAATATAAAACATGCGTTAAAAATTTTGTTCGATGAACTAAAGTAATACATACAGTATGCAAAGCAAAATACAAAGTACTATTTAAAAATTTAATGGCTAGTATCACTAATGTTTTTATATTTTAGGTTTGTGAGAAATTTGGTGTTCAAGAATCAGAAGTGCACAGCGCGTTACTCAGCGGTGATCCACATGATCAGCTTGCAATAGCATACCATTTAATTATTGATAACAAACGTATAGCTGATGAGGCCGCAAAAGCAGAAATTAAAGATTTTTATGTCGCTGGAAGTCCTCCTCCAGTCAGCATTATTCCCAGTCCTGCTGATTTTAGCAGTCCACTTAAACCACACCCTGAAAGAATTGCTCCCTTAAGAGATAGGGTAGCCGCGGCTAATCATGCAGCAGCAGCTGGAGACCGCAGTAGAGGTTAGTAGTTGTTATAGTAATTTTTTGTAACAATTAAATTAGAGAATATATAAAGGGTACGACAAATATCTAAGTTAACTTCATGGCCATGGATATTAAAAACTGTATAGAAATTTGAAAACAAATATTCGCATATTGTCAAATAATCTTAATAGGAGCTAAAATACAAAATTAACTTTTAAGAAAAAAATTTTAATTTTGGTATAGTTTTATCAAGGTCGGCCATAATGCTTCGGTTACTAGTAATTGTACTTTAAATATATTGCCTAATTTTTTATTTCATATTTAAATTCCTCTTAACATTATCAAGACATTTTGTTGAAAGGTATCTAAATTCAGTGAAATTAGTATTTTCGAAAAAGAACACGTTTCTGAAAATATAAATTTTTCAGAAACTAACCAAAAGTAGTTTAATTTGTTTAAAAGAAACTAACAATTTGCATTTTGGAAACAAAATTATAATAAAATACAACAACAATACATTTTAAATTAATGTTTTTTTTACTTACGGATTTATAATTTGAAAATTGAGCAAATATACAAGGTGTCCCAAAAGTACCGGAACAGCAGAATATTTTCTCAGCAAAGCATTTTAGAGAAAAATGTTTTAGACGAAAGTTGTAGGAAATCGAACGGCGCATCTGATGGTGACCTTGACCTTGTTCGTAACCTACCAAGTCATTTGAAGGTTAAGTCAATTTTTTTAAATAAAAACCCCCATTTTTTATTACAGAAATGGAAAGAGGAGAAAATTTCCTATTTAACGGTAAAAATAACATAGAGGATCTAATGACATCTAGAGATCATTTCAAGGTTAAGAAACAGCAGAATATTTTCTCAGCAAAGCATTTTAGAGAAAAATGTTTCAGACGAAAGTTGTAGGAATTCAAACGGCGCATCTGATGGTTACCTTGACCTTGAACTGTCCTTTTATTTCTGAGTCGATTTTATATCAATTTATGAAAAAAGGATATTTGACCTTGAAATGACCTCTAGATGCCATTAGATCTCTTATGTTATTCATACCGTTAGATAGGAAATTGTCTTTGCTCTCCGCTCCTGTAATAAAAAATGAAGGTTTCTATTTAAAAAACTCAACGTTCAAAGGGCTTTGAAGGTCAAGGTCAAGGCCATCTGCAGATACACCGTGTAATTTCCTAGATGTCATTAAGCAATAGGAGTTTCTATTTGAAAAACTCAACTTAACCTTTAAGTGACTTTAAAGGTCAAGGTCACCAGATACGCCGTTTACTTTCCTACAACTTTCGTCTGAAACATTTTTCTCTAAAATGCTTTGCTGAGAAGATATTCTGCTGTTTCCGTACTTTTGGTATACTTTGTATATGTATATGTTATGTATATATATATATATATATATATATATATATATATATATATATATATATATATATATATGTTTATGCGGCTTTCACGGATACCTCCGTGTGAGATGCAATAGCAGTGGATATATCCACATTATGCCGTTGTAGTGCTGAAATCACATTCAGCAAACGTACAACTATATGCAGCTCCGTCAGGTAGGCCATCATCTCGATGGTGATGGAATAGGATAAATTGTGTTTCTTAACAGTTTGTTCAAACTGTGCAACCTCTAACACGGAAAGGATATGGTTGGAACGAAGTTTGCATTTACTGTTCTCATTCTACTTCATATATATATATATATATATATATATATATATATATATATATATATATATATATTAGACTTTATGAGATTTAAAATTAAATTAAAGGAATTTTTGTTAGAGCATGCATCCTATTCGGTGGATGAGTACATGGAGACTTCTTCTAGAGCTTATTGTAAGGACTTTTTAATGTAATTTACAGATAGTTTTAACCTTATTTTTTTTTGTTTTGTGACATATTACAATTGTATTTTGTGTACAAAATGTAATGAAATAAATTTATCTATCTATCTATCTATCTATCTATATATATATATATATATATATATATATATATATATATATATATATATATATATATATATATAGATAGATAGATAGATAGATAGATAAATTTATTTCATTACATTTTGTACACAAAATACAATTGTAATATGTCACAAAACAAAAAAAAATAAGGTTAAAACTATCTGTAAATTACATTAAAAAGTCCTTACAATAAGCTCTAGAAGAAGTCTCCATGTACTCATCCACCGAATAGGATGCATGCTCTAACAAAAATTCCTTTAATTTAATTTTAAATCTCATAAAGTCTAATATATATATATATATATATATATATATATATATATATATATATATATATATATATATATATATATATATATATATATATATATATATATATATATATATATATATATATATTTAGCATTTTGTAGTGCGTTAAACTTATAGTTTTTAGTATGCGTGTAAGTGTAAAATTAACAACGCGATTTAAAAGTTTAACAATGTTTATTATCTAGTCTTGCTCGCACTGAAAGCGGATTTATTTTGAAAGGGGAATTAAAGCGGGAAGACTTAAAGCAATATAAAACTGAACTATAACCGATAGAGAAAACGAATAGAATATTTCACTGTAAACGGAGTATGACTAGTAGAGAATCGGTATGGAGTAGGAAAAGAATATAAATAGAATATTTAACTGCAAACGGAGTTAGACCAGTAGAAAATAGGAATGGAATAGAGTAGAATAGACCTCTAACTGGGAAGTTGAGGGTATTTAAACGGATCTGCCTATAATTTACTAGTATCGTACGGTGTTGTCACGTTATCCAACTTTTCAGCGGTCTATTAATTGTGATTCATAAATTTGGAAATAATTCCGCCTAAATGGCAACACCGTACACATTTTGTTGCAAGCAGTTGGAAATCCCGAGTCATCAATGACCGTAAAAGGGCCCGATTGGTTTATTGGTACAATCCTTAAATTGTACGGAAAGGTATAGCTTATTTTAGTAAAGTATGAAATATCACGTTTTCAGTGCAGCATTGTAAAATGAACTATAAAAAATATTGAATCTTAAATACATACAACAGGATAATAAAATATAACAAATAGTAAAATTGAAAAAGGTATAAAAGATATTTCTGACAAAAGAGTATGAGGGGCCTAGAGCCGCCACATATATATATGTATATATATATATATATATATATATATATATATATATATATATATATATAAAACACACACCATACTAGTTATCAAGAAAAGACAACCGAAGCATTGATCAAATCATCTCCACGTAACGAAGAAATAAAGGATAAGATCACACCAAGGGAAAAGTCATTCATATGTCCTGTCCGCTTTAAGACCAACAGTAAAATCTATTGGCACCTCACCTCATGCTCTAGCAAAACACCTAGCCACCATTTTCCAACCCTTCATCGAAAAAAATAGCCCCTACGTTAAAAACTGGCAACATTTTTGCGAAATAATCAAAAACAGGTCTACAAGAAAAAGATTTTCTCGTTAGTTTCCACGTAACATCACTTTTCACGCAAATACCAGTCAAAGAAGATCTTTCTGTAATAGAAAACAAATACAATCTATCAAGTATATCATCGAATTGGCTAAAAACTGCCTCGACAGCACCTACTTTACAATGAAGGCCAGTAATATAAACAAGTTGAGGGAGCCGCTATAGAATCGCCGCTGTCTCCTGCACTCGTTTATTTATTTATGAAAGACTTTGAATCAAAAGCTTTAGAGACTTCCTCACACAGACCATGACTGTAGCTGTATTACGTAGATGACACATTCGTTATCTGGCAATATGGAGCTGAAAATCTCATCAATTTCCTGAACCACATAAACAGTATACACCCAAAAATGAAATTCACTTTCGAAATAGAACAGAAGAAAGCTACCTTTTCTAGGTATCCTACTGAAAAGAAAAGAGGATGGCTTGCTTTTACACACTGTTTACAGAAAACTCACTCACACCACAGATACCTTAACGCCGATTCACATCACCACCCTGCCTAATTATTTGCCGTAGTGAAATTACTTGCATTTGGATCTCAGTCCCTTATAGATAAAAAATTACCACTAAGAAATGAACGTACTGCGAGACGCCATAACAAAAAATGGTTACAAAAAAGAAGATATAGATAAGACTCTAAAAAACAAACGCTTAGTCCCGTAATTTTAGCGCGACCATCAAAATTTGAGAATATTTACGATATGTGTTCCCACAACACTTACAACATTTATATGAAACTTTTTTTTGTTTGGTAAAGTTTATTCAAAGAGTTGTTAAGTGCAACCGCACAAGGAAAGTGAAATGCCGACATAACAAAAAATGTTTACAAAAAAGAAGATTAGGATAATGCTTTAATAAACAAACGCTTAGTCCCGAAAAATTGCGAAAACCAAGAGAAGAGCTCCAAAGTTTTTGTTCCTTATGTCAGAGGCACCACAGACAAAATCGCAAAAATTCTTAAAAAATACAACATTGGAACCATTTTCACCACAAACCGTAAAGTAAAGAATCTCCTGTCAACACCTAAAGAAATATCCCCCTAAAAAACTAGGGAATATACGAAATTCCATGCATAGAATGCAGCTCGTCTTATGTAGGTCAAACCAACTCTAAGTAAACGCCAAAAGAGACGAACATTTAAACGCTGTCAAGGAGAAAACAATTTCTTCTGCCCTGGCCCAACACTTGTTAAACACAAGACATAAGATCAACTTCCCAGGAACAAAAATGCTACCGAGATGTGAAAGCCGGTATATAAGAATTATTAAGGAAGCTATCGAAATTGCAAAGCGGCCCAACAACATAAATAGTAGAGACGACAGTCAGCGGTTGCCTAATACTAACGAAACATCGACCAATGGAAAGGGATCATTACT